>KZ111587.1:13719-185556 GCA_002120315.1 Hypoxylon sp. CI-4A
CGCGCTCCTATCTCCATCAGCAGCACCCTTATCCTCCCCCAAGCTTCGTTCGCGTTGATCGGCTCCACTAACACGTATTTTCGTTTCGTCTCCACAGACTCAATCCGGAATTGGTGACGGAATGCGAAAGGGTCATCACCAAGACTATTCCGTCTTGTGTCGCCTTCCACAAACCATCTTTCATCCAGAAGCTGAAGAATGGTACACTCGAGGCCAGCATCGTCAACGGTCTTTTGACCTGCGCCGCACGGTAAGCACAGAATATTTCCTTGCTGGAATCGCCTTATTTTCTCTTCTATTTTTAATTGAACACAAAACCCCCGGGATCCGTCTTACCCACTACTAAGAGAATCCCGGGCGAATGGTTCACTCATCTCCGGAGGTGCATTCGCGTCTCGCCTAATGCACCAATAATGGCCCCTTCCTAAGAGTCCTTCCCCGCCGCATCCCTTTCCGACCACGCATGAATAGGAAGGGGGGAAACGAGATACCTCGTGGTGTTTACCTTAGATCGGTCTTACCTAACCACTAACTTATTCCGCAGAAGTTCACCCGCTCTGATTCGTCGATATGGCGGTCAGGGAGGCGCGTCGGCGGCAGCCGAGCATTTTGCCGTCAAAGCCATCAATATAATCATGCAGAATCTCGACAATCCGAGCTTGGCAGATATTCAGGCTCTTTGTCTCCTGATCATCCACGAATGGGGCAATCGTAATGCCGTCCGTGCCTACATTTACCTCGGCCAAGCCTCCCGCATGGCTCAGATGTATCGGATAATTGCCGTGCACCAGAATCGAGGCGATCCCGATCAGTTCATCAAAGACGAATCATTCCGTCGCACGTTGTGGCTTATCTACGTCCTGGATTGCTTTCTCACAAGCAGCCCCGGCCGTCAGCCGGCCGTGTCTCATCATGATATCAAGGATGTGCCACTCCCGTGTCTTGACATGAGCTACAACTTTGGCACGCCTGTCTCCGTCCGCACCCTCGCGGGTGGGCCGCCACCCGCACTTCCGGACCCATCGACCCCCATGACAGAGGTGGGAGAGTTCGGCCACATAGTGATGGCCACGCAGGCCTGGCGAAACGTCATCGAGATGCTCACTACCGTCACAACTGCGACCTTCTCGGAGGACGCTTGCGCCTCGCTCGAAGCAGGCATTGAAGCAGTGCGCAATTCTCTTCCGCCGCATTTCATGGACAAGCCTGGCCAAATCAATCTCCATATCACAATGGGAAGTGGGTTCACCTATGCCATGCTACACTGCCTTCTCCATTGTGCTACCATCATGGTCAATCGTCGACGACTCCTCCAGCTCGTCACAACGGATGGTTTCAACCACGAAACTTGGCGCATGGTTCCGCATGCTCATCTACAGACGGTTGACCGGGTGTTTGCGGCCGCCCATAGCGTAGTGTCCCTCTTGTTGGCTTTAGAAGCCAATGCCGACAAGGACGCCGTCCTCAACTTCCCCCTCGTCATGTTGTTTTCTTGCTTCACCGCATGCTCTACTGTGGCATGGTTTAGCCTCAAGGGGCTCACGCCTGGTGATGTGAACGAAACAGCAGAGTCAATTGTTCGGGACGGCATGCGCTTCCTTCAGGATGGAGCTGGCATCTGGATTTTGGCCGTCCCCTGGTATCGACATTTGTCCGTCATGAGCAAGGTGTTACGAAATGGCGACAGAGCGGCCCAGAGAGCACAGGCTGAAACTATCGTACCGTCCATTAAGGAGGACACAGCAAGCCAGCCTGACAATCCTGAGAGCATGGATTATGAGAGACCACCGTCGGCCAATGCGCAAGAGCAGGCGGAGAATCGGGGCAGCGAGCCGCCGCGAAAGTCGGGATTCACAACCATCAACGGATCGGGTGGCGTGTCAACCCCGGGTACGGCGAGCCCACCCCCCGGGCAGACAAAGGCAGACTCACCCGCGCCCTCTTCGTCTGGACAGGCAGCCGAGTCTACACCAGCATCCGGCAACGATATGACGGCGACGGAACTTTGTGTAGCCTTCGAGCGCCAACTCTTGGAGCTAGATGACCTTGCTGCCTTTATGGGTGGTGGTGTATAAACTATGCATCCGTCTAGTATCCAGTCCCATTTTGTCTAAAGGCTACATGCTTCGGAGACAACTATGGCGTGTCTTTCTATAAGACTGTACATTGATCGGAAAATGGTGGAATGGCGTTCATTGGCGTTGCTGGGTGGCTGTATGGAGGTCACGGTCAATATTTCAAGTCATCCCAAGGTATTTAATCATTCTTGTCGACCATTCAAGGGACGCTGGAGTCCGGGGAGTCAATTATCTCATGATCCAAGGCTGGCTATCTTGCGGCAATAGTCAACCAGTTTGTTGTATTAGAGTAGCTGGACTCGCTTCGTGATTTATATGCGCATTTGCGTCATGTTTTCTCTTTTTGGGGCTCGCACATGTTGCCCCAGAAACAAATGCATACTGGGTATGGGTGCTCATCGCTGTATGATGAGGCCACAGAGGAAAGGTCTCAGCAAGAAGCCGACAGAATCGGGGGTTGAAGGCTGGATTTTCTTAATCTGTGTTGTATGCAAATCGATGCTGTTATTAGGTATCGACGTTTAGTAGCTGACGTTGAATGGGGGTGGCTTGTGACTTCGTAAGGGGGAAAAACCTGTACTAGTACGAGGCATCGGGCTGCGATTGTTTAATAGCTTAGTTTGTTTAACTATATACCTCCTTATGCTCTATAATAACAGCTGCTTCCTAAAATTGTGGCACATTTATGATTTCTGAGTTGAAGGAGCCAAAGAGGGAAGAGCGGAGGGGTTGAGGGTTGGGGGTTGGGGGAAAGACCAAACACAGGCACCAGTATCACGTGTCGCGGGGTTGAAAGGTCGACTCAGGCTCAGAAATATTTAGTGGAGATTTACTTACCTTTTTTCATCTATCCTTCACTCTCAACAACCTGCTTATCGTCCATCTTATCCCCCTTTTCAGCGTAGAATCACCCATGATGATCACCAGAATGCATGAGGTCTTCCAACATAGACGCGAGAGATGGATTTGTCGGACCAGCGTGGCACGAAGCGGAAACATGCTGGAGATGGACCAGAGATGAAGAGATCTACATCTCTATCAGCAGCTCCTAACTCCTTTAAAGATGATGAGTACTACGAGACGCTCTATACCGAGGATCTAGACTTTCGCAGCCTTGGACAACGAGACCCCGGTTTCCATGCCATCTTGGAACGCGACTCACATGTCGATTTCGCCAATCCTACATCCGTCATGCAGCTCACCAAGACTCTACTTAAACTCGACTTTGGTTTGCTGGTCGACCTACCTATGGACCGCCTCTGTCCCCCAGTGCCTAACCGGCACAACTATATACTCTGGCTAAAGAATCTCCTCGACTCCTCCTCTCCTTTACCTGGGAGTGAGCCTACGAAGCCGGCGACGGGACTAGACATAGGCACTGGTGCAAGCGCCATCTATCCACTTCTTGGCTGTGCTCAACGATCATCCTGGTCGTTTATAGCAACCGATGTGGACGAGAAATCCCTATCCTATGCGCGTAGAAATGTCGAACTCAATAATCTGCAGTCACGAATACGTGTGGTGGAACGCACCGTTACCGGCTGTCTTATCCCACTGGACGAACTCGACTTGGAATCCATCGACTTCGTCATGGTCAACCCTCCATTCTACACGTCTGAGGCTGAACTCGAACATCTCGCGAAGCAAAAATCCCGGCCTCCGAACAGCGCATGCACCGGCGCGCCTATCGAAATGGTCTGTGCCGGGGGTGAGGTTGGCTTTGCTCGCCGTATGATTGACGAGTCGCTGGTCTTGAGGGAGAGAGTACAGTGGTACACATGCATGCTCGGCAAGCAGTCAAGTCTGGAAATTCTCATCGACTCCCTGAGAAGCTCCAATGTGGTAAACTACGCTGTCACAGCATTTGTGCAGGGGAATAAAACACGCCGATGGGCTATCGGGTGGAGTTTCGGGAATCGGAGACCGAACCTATCTTCGAGCAGAGGCTGTGAGCCTGTGGGAGGAAAGAAGCTTCTACCGCCCCCAACCGAGGCTACCGTGAGCGCATGGCCTATATCTACGGCCAAAATAAGGGATCTAGAACGGATTATCTGCGACACATTGCAAGAACTTAACTTGGTTTCATGGACTTGGGAGGAGTCGCTGTCTAAAGGGGTCGGCTTCGTAGACGGCAACGTGTGGAGTCGAGCTTATCGAAGGAAAAGGGCAAGGGAAAACCAAGACACTGTGAGCGGCGAGCTCTCGTTTTCTGGAAAGAAGCCACCTAAGCCAGGGACGGATCAGGATGTTGCCCTTTGCGCATTTGGGTTCGCGATAACTGTGCAGCCCTCGAGGGATGCAGCGAACGACGAGGACCAGGTTACGGTTACTTCTCGTTGGCTGCAGGGGAACGACTATGCATTATTTGAAAGCTTCACAGGGTTTCTTCAAAAAGCTATACGTTTTTAAGTTAACTAGGAGGGAATCCTTACACCACAGACCGTAATGTGCAGCTTATCAACTCCTACGCAGCTAGGGCAGTTCCATTATTGAGTGGGTTCGAATAAAAAAATAAGTTGACCGGATCCTCCATATCATCCCAGCATCCTTACCTGCATTGAAAAAAAAAGGATGCCCAAGTATAACGATTGCTTTCAACCCACGATATGTGTAAATGCACAAACTAGGTACCTATCTAATCTAATCTTCGATACGCACAAAGAAGTTCGTCTCTCCATCCTTCGGTACCACGGCAGTCCGCCGAACGAATTCATCACCTACGGCTAGGCGTAGTTTCTCGGGTGTTGCCGGGGCATTCAAGGCCAAGAGCCCCTTCTCACCATTTGATTCCCTTGCAGCCCTGACTGCCTCCCTGAGAGCGAAGAATACCGTGGAGCCTAGGAACAGTGGGGGTTCGCCGATACCCTTACTACTCTGAATAGAGCGTAGATGCTTCCAGCTTATGGCCTGTCCGCTCGAGTCGTGGCTCAACATAGATACGTTGAACGTTTGGGGGATATCAGAGAAACCTTGATCTAGGTAAGCATGCGTCTTTCGCCTAAGCATTCCTTCGCTGCACTTACCTGGTATCTTGTAGGTACCTGGGCCCCTGGTGAAAAGCTGGCCATCTCTGGTCCATAGCGATTCTTCTATCGTGAACAAGCCTTGCCCTTGGACGAATGCCCCTTCAATCTGTCCATAGTCTATAGATGGATTGATAGAGCGACCGACATCCTATGCTATATGTTAGGAGAAACATTCACGGCTAGCCAAATCGACACTTACCATCATAATGTCAGTTCTTAGAACAGTATGATCGCCCGTAAGGACGTCTAGTTCGACCTCGGTGATAGCGACACCCTGGGTAAAATAGTAATACATGGGAAGAGGGTCCTTATAGTTTCCCCATTTGTACCCTATGGAGACGTGGTCAGTTATATTACGAGCGCACAAATTTATGTAGGATGACAAACCTATCCGAGGCATCTTCCAAAACCCGTTGGCCGCCAAGTTGACTCGATCTCTGTATGCGGCATGGGCGATTACCGACATGGGAGTACCGGGCCCGAACTGTTTTCGGTATGGTGCCAACCGTTCGTTAAGCTGATCGCAAGCATTTTTAACAGCCATACCGTTCAAGTCACTCCCGGACGATGCAGCAGTAGGAGACGGATTGGCAATTTGGTCCGTCTGCGAGTCCTTGTTGAATATTTGGTCCACGCCCACGTCAAGTTCCTCTGCTGCTACCTGACACATCTTGGTATATAGGCCTTGGCCCATCTCGGTACCTCCATGGTGGAGGAGTATGCTTCCATCTATGCCGCTCTATGTTAGAATATTGGGGTGGGGGTTGACGCCAAGTATATTATAGTATAAACACCCTCCTATTGCGAACGTTACTGACCTTCATAGATTCTTATATAAGCACTGGCCTGGTTTAGATGCAAGGCGGTGGCAAAGCTAATAAGGGGATTAGCCGTCCGCATGCTGGGAGACGTGATTTGACCGATGAGTTCACTCACCTCAGTCCAAATTTGGTCGGAATCTTGCAAATTCCCCTCTTCTTGTACCGGTTCGTTAAATTGAAAAGCTTGACTTCCCTTTTTCTGTTCTCGTAATCCGCATTGATGCTCAGTTGTTCTAGCATAGTTGGAATGTGGAAATCCTCGTCGATCGTCTGCAGAAACGGAGTCAAATCTCCTTGCTTATATAGGTTCCTCACCCGTAACTCGTCGATATCGATGTTGAGGCTTTCAGCGATGACGCTCATGTAGGACTCGGTGAAATACATGGCCTGCGGGCCACCGAAGCCGCGAAATGCGGTATTCGACACCGTGTTGGTCTTGCATACCCACCCACGAATCCAGGCGTGTGGTATGTTGTAGCAGTTCTCGATATGGGTACATGCTCGATCCATAACAGCACCAGACATGTCTAGAGAATATCCGCCGTTATTGTAGATGTCTGCGTCAAAGCACTGGATCACCCCATTGGAATCGGTCCCGATTTTCCACCTGCATTGCATTGGATGCCTCTGTCCGCTAGTTGCAATGTCCTCATCACGGCTTAGCATCAGCCTCATGGGACGACGCTCTTTCTTAGCTGCGATGGCAACTAGGCAAGCAAAGGGGGTACTCCTTGACTCCTTTCCACCATAGGCGCCACCGAGACGGCGAACTCGCATGTTCACGCGACTCATTGGCACACCAAGCACTTGGGCGACGAAAACTTGATTTTCCATCAAATTCTGTGAGGAAGAATAGACCTCCATGGAACCATCCTCGCTATGGGGAATTGCCAACGCGGCGTTGGTCTCTAGATAAAAATGTTCTTGGCCGCCCAGCTTCGTTACCCCCTCAAAGACATGTTCGCATTTAGCGAATACTGCATCCAGGGACCCCTCCACGGCGGCGCCTTTTTTTAACTGCTTCCCATGTTCGAAGTAACTTCGGGCTTGGATCGCTTGGTCGATGGTGAGGATGGCTGGTAACGTCTCGTACGTGACATTGACTTTGGCGGCAGCAGCTTGGGCCTGCAAAGCTGTCCCCGCGTAGACCACACCTATGGTTTGGCCATGCGAATGAACCTCGTCTGTAGCAAACAAGGGTTCGTCTACTCGGATTGGACCCCAATCATTGCTTCCCTGAGGCACGCTATCCTTGTCAATGTAGCCAACTACCCCTGGCATCTCGAGTGCAACACTCCAGTCGACCGCGAGGATTTTTGCATGTGCTTTCGTTGATAAGACGAGAGCACAATGCAGCTCATTCTTCTGCTGGGGCATGTCGTCGACGTACTCTGCTTCACCCGTACAGTGTTTCAGGGCCGAGAGATGAGCGATTTCTTTCCCAACAACTTTGGTACCAGCCGCAGCGATGTGACTACGAGTCCCAGTAGATAAACCCCGATGTATCTCATGAGGGGTTACGTGGTCAGCTTCGGAGACACCTAGGTCTACGATACTCTCGTGCCAAAAGCGGAAAAACAGAGACAATGTCAAGGCTGCGAAGAAATAAATCAGTAACCGAAAGTCCGATCACAGAAAAAAAGGGGCTCACTTTTCCTATACTGGGCCATCCCTCCCGGTACCCCATATGACAGATCGAATTCTTTGAGAAGCGAGCCGACTGCCTCTTCACGCGTACTGTCATCTGCCCATCGTTTTCCTAGGACAGACTTTTGTGCCGCCTCCGCGAGTACAGTGGTTGGTGCCATTCCACCAAGAGCGAATGTCGCATCACGAACAAAGCCCTCTTGGTCTAGGCGTACCCGGAAACCAGCAGTCACTATAGCGATGTCATCGTCCTTCCTCTTGGCTTGCTTATACGCTTTCGTAACTTCTAGCGTCTCTGGCGGAGGTAGTGGTATCCTAACATGTGTGATAACGCCATTGAGAGGCAACCGAGTTGAGCGGTATCCTACGAAGAAGGCTGAGAGTGGTAAGTCATATGGCTTGTCTTTCTTAGTTCGTATGGTGACTACCGCCCCGGCTGCTAGGAGAGCTGGGGCAGCGTCAGCGATAGGGCTAGCAGTCGCTAAGTTTCCAGCCAAACTGGCAACATTCCGGATCTGACGACCAGCAAAGTACCTTAGTTGCCTGCGGAGTGCCTCTAATGCACTTGCTCTCAGGCCCAGCTCTCCAACCAATGTAGCACACAACTCTTCTACCTTGGTTAGTGGCATATTGGCCGGGATGGATACATCTAGGTTGGAGCTGGGCTCGTAGCTACTGAGTTCCTTGATATCAGATGCGTAGATGCACACACTGTATTCAGATTTCTTGAAGCGAACTTCGATCTGTTGTCGTGTAAGTAACGGATAGATGGGCAAGTGAAAATGGACATTAGTTTGTCTATACCTGTGTCTCACTCGCACCCCCAACAATTTTGGCAGATGGCCACGCATCCTTCAGTTCCAATAGCTGTTCGAGCGTCGTAGGCCGGAACCAGATTTTCCTCTCGTCCCCGTAACAGATGGGCTGCGATTTGTATCTACGGAGAGCTGGAGGGAATATTAACTCCGTTGCGGCGTCGTAAGGTATAAAGGAGTTGACTAATGCATCATTTTTGTTGGCCGAGTCGACTGAGGTAGCTCGAGTGAGGACAGATTCTTGAGAAGATACTCTGCCGGTACTTCTAGACGAGGTTGACGAATCACGACAGCAACCTCCTGGCCGCCCGCAGGAGCCATTTGAGGTGGAACCGCACCCAGCACCATTCGCCGAAGTTCGCAGAATGTCATCAGTTGCAGTGGCGGTTTCGAGGGGAGGAGAATTAGAGTCTTCGGATAAATCACCCTTCAAGTCCTCGACAATGAAGGTTTTGGCCGCCTCAAGAATCGGCTTATAACCAGTCTAAAGAAGGTGAGCAGCATATACATCGTAGCAATGGAAGTGGAGACATACACATCTGCAAAGATTACCATCCAGATGTCCCTGCAGCTCAATATCCGAGCGGGAAAGACGGAACTTCCCATCTCGGTACGAGTTTCTGATCAGGGCGTACAGGCTCATGACTATTCCGGGGGTACAGAAGCCGCATTGTGAGCCGCTACATGCTAGGGTCAATGCAGGAAGAACAAGGCGGGAGCTGAAGTAATGCTATAGGAATGCATAGCTAGGTACTTACTGCATTTTTGCTATCCTTTCTTGTAGGGGATGTGGTCGGGCCACGGTACCCAAGCCTTCGATAGTAATGAGGTTCTTGCCATCAACGCCGACCAACGGGAAGAGACAAGCATTCACGGCAGCATGTTCAAGCCGCTTCCCGTCCTGGATGGTCTGAAGAACAACAGTGCAAGCACCACATCCTCCCTCGCCACATCCGAGCTTAGTCCCTTTCAAACTGTCCTGGGCGCGAATCCAGTCAAGGAGAACCCAGTCAGGGTTCGGATTTTGGACCGTGACATGGCGTCCGTTTACATAGAACTGTATCTCGGAGGTGGTATAGGTAGACTGTATGAGAGGAGTAAGAGCTTCGGCGGCAGACGGAGCCGGAGAAGGCTGCACGTCAGCCACTCGAGTAGCGACAGGTGGTTTAGGAAGTATATCAACAGCTGCCATGGCTTCTGGTGGGTTGAACAGTAACTACCTGTTCATCTGCTTCGCAAGCAATGTGTTTGCTTAGAAACAAACTGAATAGTAGCCATCTTTGGTGGAAAGCATCGGTGGCGGCTGAAGCAACTGGGAGACAAATTCATGTGGCAATATTTGCAATCGACCCAAACAAGACATCCCCCACCTTGGCAGGGTATCGATGTGCAATCATGGTTAGGTATATACACGCAATCTCTGCATGCGTTTAAACCTTGGGCTTCTTTGGTGGCTTCGGCGTATAATAGGCTCGGATAGAACGGTCACTCTGACATTCTGAGGGGCATTGGATGGTCTTTGCTGGTTCGATGGGGAACAACTCCCTGCTCGATAAGCATACCACCTCATGTACGGATTACTGTGGGTTGATATTTACGTACTAGAGCTTGGGCTATTGCTAGATTCGATTCCTTCCAGTTCAGCTGGTGATTACCTCTGAATCTCAATGGTCGAATAATTTGGTATCGGTTACTCTCTTTGGAAGCACGTCTCATGTTACCTACCTAGGTATGTACTTCATAAACTCATCTCTAGCTTCAATCTCGCTTATACACTACATCTATACACCTTGCATGTTACCTATAAACGGTCGAGATAGAGGGGCTGAGGGGTACAACACCAACACCTTCTAGGTTTATACTACCCCTGAACCAATACCTATGGGAGCAGGGGCATTTGTACAACGGTATGTAAGGATAACCCCACCAACTACTCCACCCCCATCCTACATCGTTCCACCACCTTAGGGTAGCAGCTTAGGTAGGTACACATACTATGTACACGCAGACACGGCATAGTCCCCCACTTATGTCGACGATTGGGTTGGGTTCATCAAGTTACCTCACAACCTCACATATGGCAAGTTTGATGCTCGTTTGGTATAACATTGGGCAACCGAGAACGGCATCATGTGTTCTATTTACTTATTCTCGTTCTGTCTCCTCTCCTATTTCTGTGAGCGAAAAGGAGTCATCACAATCTACCCGAACTTCGAGGAATCCTCTTTAGGAGTTAGTCGTGAGCATGTCTTCTTCCACCACCACGCCGCTGAAGGATACCAAGCTCTTCACCCCTATAAAACTTGGAAACTACGAGCTTCAGCATCGAATCGTCCAGTCGCCATGTACTCGTATGAGAGCCGTCAAAGAGAGCGATGGCATCAACGTGCCTGGTGATTTGATGGTCCAATACTATGGCCTGCGCGCTACCAAAGGTGGCTTGCAGATTACCGAAGCCACTGACGTCTCACACTATGCCTCGGGCTATCCCAGCATTCCTGGCATCTTCACCGCTTCTCAGAGGAATGGCTGGAAGAGAGTAACGGACGCTGTACACGCCAAAGGAGGGCGTATCTTCTTACAGATCTGGCACACCGGTCGGGCCTCACCCCCATCATTTCGAGGAGGAAACCCAACAATAGGTTCCAGCAACCATCCTATGGACGGATCTTGGCTTGATGGGGTCCCCTGCTCCTCTAGTCCCCCAAAACCAATGTCGGTTGAGGAGATCCAAGCTGTTGTTCAAGAGTTTGCAGAAGCAGCCAAGAACGCCGTCCAGGCAGGTTTTGATGGAGTAGAAATCCATGGTAGGTAATAAGACTACTATGCCTATTCAGGGATCGGCTTACATTTCTCCTAGGCGCAAATGGGTACCTCATAGAGCAATTTCTTCACGACAACATCAACGATCGGACAGACGAGTATGGCGGATCGATTCAGAACCGATCCAGATTCCCCTTGGATGTCTTAAAGGCTGTTTGTGATGCAATAGGACCCGAGAAGGTGGGAATCCGTCTGAGTCCTTGGAATTACTTCCAGTCTACCAAAGACAGTGATAGATTAGGCCATTGGACCTATCTATCCGAGCAAATTGCTACCCTTCCGACGGGACAGAGGCCGGCCTATGTCCATATGTATGTGGAAATAAGGCATTAATACTACAGCTTCAGATGTTCGCTAACATTCCCGCAGGATCGAGCCGCGATTCGATGAAGTGTTGGATGAGGGGCAGAAAATTGAGTCGCTGGAAAACAACGACAAGGAGAAGAGAATCTCTCTATCACCATTTAGGGACATCCTCCAGAAAGGTGGCATCTTGTTCTTGAGCGCAGGGTGCTTTAATGGTGAAAATGCTGCCCCCAAGGTGGAATCCGGAGCTACAGACTTGATTGGCTTCGGAAGGTGGTTCATTGCCAATCCCGATCTCCCCAAAAAGCTCGCGAACGGCATTCCCCTCAATCCATATGACCGTTCGACCTTCTACTTCACGGAACCTCCAGAGAAGGGATACATAGACTATCCGGTTCATTCGGCGGACGAAGCTTAATCTCGAAACAGTCGATAAGACGCAATAGATTAGCTACTTGTTATAGATATCTAGAACGATGCATATAGACACATCGAACTCACGTCTGCCTGATTTATACTGTAGCAAGAGGTACCAACCAACAGTGAATCCGTAGCTTTGCCATTGAGCTATGGTGTCTGCATCAAAGCTTCATCCACCTGCTGCAAGTGAGCTATTGCCGTGAACCAACGAAGCTAAGGTACCTAGGTAGGTAGCTATCGATGGTGTAGAAAGGGTTAGAAAGGCCAAAAAAGAAAAGGCAGTTTGATTTAATAGTGGATATCAAGGTAATCATGGGTTATCTATAAGACTGAGCGTACTGCCAGAGGTTGAGCTTGCTCCCATCTTTGCTCCAGGTCTTGCTCGATGTCATATGGTAATAACCAGCCCCCAACACCATAATACCGCCAAGGCAATGGGTCATCCCCTGATTCTTGTCGCGGCTTCGTGATTTGCTCTGGGTTTTTGAATAACTCTTCATCAATCTCCCCAAATTTCTTTAGTCTCCTATCCCTTTCCCCCTGTTCCTTGCCATCATGAAGGTGGTACATGTGTTGCTGATAATTGCCCCTTTCAACCACTCTCTCGGTCCTCTCTTTCCGGCAATCCGCATAAGTCTGGAGTGCTTGTAGTTTTTGTTCGCGGGATCTGTCGGTTAGTTTCGCGAGACAGAGACCTAGAGCTGCTCCGTCTTCTAAAGCCATACCGCAGCCACCTAAGAGATTAAACCGTTAGTCGTTGGTCTCGGGGCACGGAGCGGAATGTGATTGTAAAAGCCCCAATGGTGTCACTTACTTGCTAAATATGGGAGAGTCGCATGAACAGCATCACCCAGTAGCGTAAATGCTCCCGATTCATGAGTCCATTGTTCTAGAGTAGGTCGGATACAAAGCTTCCACTTCTGGACGGACTGGCACAGCCCCAGGATTTTTCCTATCACTGGATCCCAGTCTTGGTACAAGGCTTGCATCTCTTCTACGTTTCCATCAACGGTCATGGAAGCCGTTGGCATATCATCTGGGACCAACAAAACCATATTGAACAACTCACCACCCCTCAGGACATAGTTTACAGCATGTGCATCCGGTCCTATCCAATAATTAACTTGCGGATCCCGAATAAAATGTTCTAGTTCTGGATCGGCCAGCATTTCTTTGGCGTCGATAAGTAACCTGTATGCTAGATCTCCCGTGGGGAGAGGGGGATCTGGCTTGCCGAGAAGGACTTCGCGAAGGTTGGACGAGATGCCATCTGCCCCTACTATGAGGTCCGCGGACATGGACCTGCCGTCGCTCAACACAGCTGTTGCTGTTAGCTGATCCTCGGAATACTCAATCTTATGCACTCTCGATTTGACGTGAAGCTGGGCTCCGAGCTCGATAGCTCGATCTAGTAGGCAACGATGCAGATTGGCTCGATGGAAATCCCAGAAAGGGGTACCCAGAGCGTTTCCGTAAGCATGAAGATCCATTTTAGACAAGTGGTTCCCTTTCCAGCCGATCATGTTGGCGTACCTGGGCCTGGTTGCATGCTTCGAAAGCTTGTCACCGAGTCCCCAAGATATCAGTATCCTCGATGAGTTCGGTAAAACTTGGATACCGGCTCCTATTTCGCCAATTTGAGATGCACTCTCGAGTATAGTAACATCGTGTCCTGCTAGAAGTATCGAAATAGCTGCACCGAGACCACCGAGGCCAGCCCCAACAATTATAACCTGCAATCAAGTCAGCATTGCATAGAGCTGTGCCATGTCTTATGGTGTTACTTACATGGAGCCGGCTCGAAGGATTTCTCTCAACCTTCTGCCACACTCTAGGGGGAGATCTGGGAGACATTGGGAAATTGATATTCCAACACTACTCTTATCAAGCAACAAAGAACTAGTAGAGCAGATAGCCGTGGTGTCTAGTGTAGTGGTTCAACTTAAGTATTCATGACCAACCCGAGACCGTACGGTACTTATTCGACTGGAAACAGAAGAAGACATCAAAGCATTTTACTGGAAGGGAAGCGCATGCAATTACGATGCTTGTCAATTTGTCATCCTTTTCAACGGTGTAGGTAGCACTGGCTATGTAGTGTAATACATGTCCTTATCTGCCGTCGCAATGCATGCGGCAGGCAGGTAGGTATGTAGGTAGTAGGTAGGTACAATGGTAGGTATCGTAGTCCTGGTAATCGCGGTCTAGGACACATGGCATCGGGAAAAGCAAGATGCAACATGTAGTGCATCCCCAAGGTTTGTGTTCCTGGGTAACTTGACTGGTAATGACTGGTATTACGTAGTGGAATCGAGATCTGTATAACGGCGTAGAAGGGACCGGCTTATCTCCAACCACCGCCGTTAAACGTCACCCCACTCTTGTCAAGGCTTAATAGGGTAGCATGGTAGCATGTAGCCATCCGATAGCAAGGGTGGGGGTTTTCAAGGTTGGGGTAAGGTGAATGAATGGGTGAGAAGCGAGGGAATACTATGAAGAGGGGTATATGCAACGGGAATGGGGTAGGCACAGACAGCAATGCCTGTGATAGGACCTGCGAGTTGTAAATCCTATCGAGATATTCTTATTTTCNNNCCCCCCCCCCCCCCCTTTAGCAAGTGTTCGAAAATGCAACTTCTGCATGACATCTAGACGATTAACCACATGTCCATCTCCCACTTCTCTTTCACCTTCTTCCATCATTTTCTCCGTCTTCAAGGAGAATGGGGTTGTCTATCCTTCAAGCGGCTCCACTTGCGACATTCTGAAAGTGGTGAAGCCTACATCCTAACTACCGTGCTACTGCGGCCGTGACGAAGATGCAGCGATCCAAGCCTAAGCGTAGAGCACAGGCCGATGAAGGACCCAGGAGATCGTTCCTATGTACTCATGATGGCTGCGGGAAGGCGTTCTCGCGCTCCGAACACCTCCATCGTCATGAGAAGAACCACACCGATGGAGATGCAACCTGTGGACGGTGCCGTGCTCATTTCAAGCGCCAGGATCTCCTTGGTGAGAATTCCCAGTACTCGTGGTTGATATTGTATCGATTATTAATTGCCATGTAGAGAGGCACATGAGCCGACATAGACGAAAGGATGAAGAAGCTGGCGGTGAAGGTGTCCTAAATACGCGAAAGCGAATGTGGAAAGACCACGCTGGGCAAATAGTCCAGAAGAAGCCGGTAGAAAAGACAGCACTTGGCAATGCCAACCTGGGGACGTCGTCGATACCACAGACAGATGGTCCTATTTCACCTCCTGTGTCATCTCATCATTCAGATCTTCCAAGTGACAGCGACCCGACCCTGACTCCCTTTACCAACGACCACTACCAGCTCTCGGCAGGCAGCTTGAACGTCCAAGGGGCCAATGGGTACTGGGTTCCGCCCGAGATACCTCAAGCTCGGCCTTTCGATCCTTTCCTCGATATTAACTACGATGAGGCTTTTCAGCCAGACACTGCAAGCTCGTTTAATATGCCATTTACCACACAGATCAACTATGATTGGTTATTTAGTCTAGACAACAATTTCTCTAGCCCTGCCACATCCATGACACCGTATGTTGTGGGTACAAATCAGCTCACCCCTATAGACCCAAACCAAGCCAGCACCTTATCGGACACCAGACAATACGAGAGGGGCACAATCGAGAGCCCCTTAGCACCCATGCCCTCGCTCAACTACACACGCTCGGGGCCAAGTACGCAGGATATGATAAGTCGCAGTACCTCGAGTGGAGAAAGCCTTGGCCCCTCACCGCCGACGAAGCTCGTTTCTCCCGACGCCTACGGGGGCAACCCTGAAGTCGAGTTCGAACGCCCGTTGGCTACACTTCAGAAAGCGAATCGACTACCACTCATAGATAACTATACTTATACACAGATACTGGAGGCCATCAAAAGCGCAAGGCCCTTAGCGCCTAATGGCTCTCTCCTGGATGTCAACCATCCATTGCTCTCTTACCCATTAGTCCAGTCCTATTGTGATCTATACTTCACGCGATTTAATACTGCATACCCGTTGATCCATCAAGCTGCTTTCGAGCCAAGTCGGAAGGAGCCGTTGTTATTGCTATCTATGATCCTACTCGGAGCTACTTGTATGCCTCCTCACGGCCCCTGACAATCCTAGAAGCATTTGTTGACTTGTGATTCTAGACTCTGATAAGGAAATGCACAAGCTCGCTGTATGTATACACGACGTGATCCGACCGGCGAGTACGTATTCCCAAGCATCGTAAATACCTTATTGTAGCTAACTACTATTTTTGAAACTTGTTATGCTAACTACGGCAATTCAAAGTATTTTCCCATGCGAGCTTTAACCCTAGACCGGAGCTGTGGATGCTTCAGACGATCCTGTTGGTCGAGTGCTTTGGAAAGAGCCGAGCTGGCCAGAAACAACATGACATGAGTCACCTATTTCATGGCATGTTAATTAATCTCATTAGACGGTCGGATTGTCAGTCTGTTCGACCAACTAGGCCTTATAAGGAGAATGAAAGTGATTGGGTAGGCGACCATCAATGGAGGCACTGGGTAGAGTCCGAAGAGAAGAAAAGGTAAGTGCACCAATCGTCATATAAGACTCGAGACTAAAGTGATACAACAGACTGGCTCTTCTATGTTTTATGTGGGATACCCAGCATGCCGTTCTATTCTGCCAATCTCTATGCATGTCCGCCTTCGAGTTGAGACTACCCCTCCCCTGCAGCCAAGCACTATGGGAAGCGCCATCTGCAGTCGAATGGGCACGTATCTCAATATCCACGACCCCCGAGCCAATGTACCTCCTAGCACTGAAGTCATACATCACGCACGATGTCCAACGAATCTCCCATCTGAACGGTCTCTCAAGAATCATCATATTCCACGGTTTGATGTCCATATTCTGGGACATGCGCCGACGCGATCAGACCAGCCTCGGTGTCATATCCCTGGGAAGGCGGTGGCAGAGTCGTATCAGCGCAGCGTATCAAGCATGGAAGGAGGACTTTGACCATTTCTGCTTCGGCCTATCCGATCTAACGCTCACCGAGATGAACAAGCGTACCACATCCGAGAGCGCCAAAGTCGAGCTAGATGTGTGGCGCACAGCCTACGTGGCCGTATACCACGCCGCTCACGTCCTCCTGCACTCCGAGTTCCTCGATATCCAGATCTTCGCGGGCGCAAGGCATATTCTCGGCAGGTCAGTTCAGCGCACCGACTTCATGCGCTCCGAAAAGGTTGTGCGACGATGGGCAACCAGCTGCGCTGCAGATAATCC
The DNA here is from genome assembly GCA_002120315.1 of Hypoxylon sp. CI-4A. Classification (NCBI taxonomy): domain Eukaryota; kingdom Fungi; phylum Ascomycota; class Sordariomycetes; order Xylariales; family Hypoxylaceae; genus Hypoxylon; species Hypoxylon sp. CI-4A. Next base: position 30,928 of record KZ111587.1, read on the forward strand.
GGATGGGTCTTCGGATGCCGCAGCAGCTGCCTGGCACGCGGCGTTGTTGCTTCAGAGTGCTTCTCACACCCTCGTGAACTTTGACTCCATGGGTTTATTCCACGTGCCATGGTGTCTCTATCTAGCCACCTTGACCATATGGACTTACCACCATACCAGCCCCAAGGGATTGAATCTAGGATTCGGTCCCGAGGACGACAGTGAACTAGTATGGGATACCCAGGCCGAAATGCGCGCAATTGTAGACTCCATGGTGGAAGCAGGGGTTGATGGTGTTCCCCAGATTCAGGGGTTAAAACGCACCGGTGGGTTGGTGTGGGTTATGGCCGAGGTGCTAAGCAAAGTGCGTTGGGGGATCGTGCATGCTGGCGTTACCGTACTTAAGGGGTTAATCCCACGGAGGTTAATATTGGAGTTTGACGAGAGTCTTATCTGAGAAGCGAACTCCATATAGATGGATATCAGTTATATAATGGACTCGTCGTCTCCAATCCATCATGGCCTAATGATAAGTGATGAACGTAGTATAAGAAAGGACACGTTATTTGGAGAGCTTAGTAGGTACCTGAAATATCTTTTTTTTTCTTTCCTCTTGCGACGGTTGATATCTATAGGGGGAGGAAATAGGACATGGTAAATTGAGAGGGCTATATCCCGCAGATGAGCTACCAAACATAAAAATATACCGTACACCTTTCCCGAAATAATGATAAAGAAATCCATTAGTATGACCCGCGGGTATGACGCTTCCCATTCTAAAAGCCCCCCCCTTTGTTCGATATTATCTCCATTACCTCTCGGGAACCTTGAGGAATCCGTCATAATAAGAATTCAACCACTCAGCTGCTGTTGAGCCGGCGCTGACACCGAGCGAGTCCCATCTACTGATCGACCCAACATACCCGTCGGGTCGCAAGATTACGATCGATACTTCATCTTTCTGCAAAGTTCCTACCCACTTGCTCGTGCATGTCTGCCGACGAGTGTCCAAGTAGGGTACATTGTCTAGGTAGAATGTCCAGGCACTTCGAGCGAAGAGCGGAGGAAGGTCTTGGATCTCGACCCTAGACTTATCCATGGTTGCTGCATTCAAGGTTAGGTATCGTTTCAACAATCATGGGGAGGATATGCTTACTGATAAGGGCAAACGTCGTGAGCTCGCTGACGCTCGTGTACCTCTCTGAACGTATGTAAACGTCCTCAGGGGTTGGGGTGCGCGGCTTTTCCGAGTAACTTGCTGCGGCTGCCTGACTCAGTTTCCTAAACAATGAGTCCTGCTTCGTCAATCCGTTACAGAATGTCTGGAGGAATGGCATGCTGTTGTGGATATCCGGCACGAAGAAGTATACTCGGAATTGGCCTAACATGGGGATATCGAGCTGGACGTCGATCGGGTTCGCGTCGATGTACCGAGTCACCTTAGCGGGAGGCACGAGACATCCTGGTCGCAGCTCACCCCCACTGCGCTTAGACGGGTGGTTGAGGACGTTGTGATCGTACTCGACACCTACTCCTGAGATGAATCGCACGTTGGTGCGGAAGTTCTCAGCCAACTCCTTGGCATCGCCACCAGCCATCTTATTAGCATGCTCATAATCAAAGTTAATAAGGTCATGGGCGATCTTCCTGCGTTCCATTTCGTACGACTCGAGGAGAATAGGCTTCGCTAAGCCCCTGGATGCAAGGTTCAACTTCCACGCGAGATTCCAGCTGTCATGCATACTCGTGTTCATCCCCTGTGCGGCTTTGGGCGAATGCGTGTGGCTTGCGTCTCCGGCGATGAAGGCTTGCAGATGCGGATCGGTAAATTTGTTCGCTATCCGCTGTCCAATCTGATAATTACCGAACCACTCCACGGTACGCCATTCCACCGAGTACGGCGCCAAGATCTGCTTGGCGCGCTGCATGACGAACTCCTGTCCGAGTTCTCGCAAGTTGCCGGTCTCGGTGTCCGGTTTGATCTCCACGTAGAAGCGGGTGGTGCCCCGTTCCCGCGGGACGATTAGTATGGATCCGTGCACCTCACTGTAGACGACCGTCTTGGACCAGAGGTCCGGGAAGTCTGAGATGAGTTCACCATCAAGCACGGCCCACACGGATTCATGCGACTTGCCGACCGAATATGTGTCCGGTATGCAGTTGCGGACTTTGGATCGGGCGCCATCGCCTAACAAAGTCAATCAAGGGGCACTTCTCAAACGTGCGGGATCATCTGTAACTTACATCCTACTATATATTTGGATATTGTCGTCTCCTTTTCGCCGGTTGTGGTGATCTTACTCTCGATTTCCAATAAGCCTGCCTCATCTTCTTTTTGTTTAAAAGTCTGGAATTGGTGGCTTCGCTTCACCTCAATACCCCGCTTCTGGAGATCTTTAATGAAGACCCCCTCCACAACTCCCTGGTGGACAAGGAGAATGTAGTCGTCGAGAAGATCAACGACTAAAGCTGGATAGTGAATCTCACGACCTAGACGCCTCAAGCGACGGTTTGCGGTCGCTTCCCAGAAGCAAATGTCAAACACCTTAGCGCCTCTTTGCAGGAGGCCATCTGCGAGTCTGAGCTGACGCAGGGTCTCTATGGTCTTAGGTTGCAATCCATCAGCACGGCCAGCTTGCGTCTGGTCGGCTCTCTCATCTATTACTTCCACACTAATTCCGAATCTTGCTAATAAAACACTGCGTGGGTTGGACGTAAGCGCAAGAATTCAGTTAAAAATTTTCTAGGGGGGGTGAGGGGGGGCAACATGATTAACAACTCCAAGGACGGCAAATGGCCTCACCTATCTCCTCCACGATATAACTGTAAATGATAAGTGATGAAAAAAGAGAGAAAAGAGAAGAAAAGGAAGAAACTTACGCTAACATCAAGCCAGCCGGCCCAGCTCCGACGACGCAGACCTCGGAACTGTGTCGTGAGCCGTTCGTCTGCAGGCGCTTGGCTGGGCCGTGGCCATTGGGTTCGCCATTGGCGTCTCCGTTGGTGTCGCCGTTGGTGTTGCCGTTCTGTCGCACACCGTTTATCTCATCTACAATCATGGTGCCGATAGAAAGCCCGAGGCAGTTGAGATCATGCAAGTACGTTTTTATTTTTTATCTTTTTTTTTTCTCTTTATCTTCCCACCAGAGTACAAATAAACAGCAAAAGTGGCTTGTTTTAGGTGGTTTTGGGTAGGTAGAAGTAACGGGGTCTGGCTGGGGTAGTTGAGGCAAGGTGGTGTTGGTGGTTGGCCGAATCGAGAATGGATTGATGCATCGGTTGATTTGAGTAAGTGAGAAACAGTTGTATCAGCGGCGAACAGCGTTCCGTTCGGTGACTTGGAAGGCCTTGGAAGGCTGGAACAGCGGGAAACAAGTGTGAAGACAACTGGGGAAGGGGATGACGCACTGTGCTCAGACCACTGTCAGGTGGTTTGGTGCCATTCTCGAACCACTTCCGGTGCTTAGGTCGGGGGCTTGAGAGGCAAGAGAGGTGTGTAACTGGGTGAAACTGTGGGTATGACTGGATGCGAAAGTGTGGGCTGGTGTGGGCGAAGGTTTGTGGGTTGTTTCGACTTGTTCTAGATTTTGCCTCTCCCTTGTAGGGTAAGCAGGACCCTGAATTTACAATCTGGTACCTACTAGCCTACCTATATTATCATCACTATTATCACTATTTTTATTTTATCTTTACCTATTTCTCTAGGGCAGTAGGGTACCTAAGATAGCTGGATAGGTACTGTAGTTCTTTCTTTGCCCCTCCCCCATTCTTTCCCATCTTTCTAAACGCTGGGCTGGACCATGAATCCCTCGAATCCCACTCTGACTCCCGTCCCAACTTTAAAGTATGCCACGCTTGCTGCCATGTCTGCACCCTTACCCACCAAAATATCCCTGTCAGATATCACACCACTTTTATACAGTGATTCTTCGTAGCCCGGCCAAGAAACAACTCCCACTATTGTGTATCATTTCCAACAGGGACAAAAGACATGTCGATCTGATAAAAACACATAATCAGATACACTAAGCCTTGAATAATCAATGCTACCTATGTATCAACCTATCAATCATTAACCTATCAACTCATCTTCCCCAGTGAACCTCGAGCCGCTAATGAAACCGACTGGTCGACCGAGCCGAATTCGCAAGTGCAGTTTATCTTGCAACTAGCCACGACACTACTGTATAGCAATACCAGATAAGTATCTAAGAGCTCCTCTATAGCCGCATCGCCGTGTTCCGTGAACGGGAGACTACTCGAGCCGACTCTTAGATGAAACAAGGGGCAGATCTCATCTCTCACATCTCACATCTCAACCATGACGGAAATACCTACCAATTGGCAGGACAAGGTCCGCTTGAAGCGCGAGGCTCAGGCTAAAGCAATAGCTATTGTTGCGGATGAGGAAGTATGTGCAAAGAAGTAAAAAAATTCTATGCTTGTTATGAGTAGTTCCAATAATTCCCCCTGAAAGCCCCCCGAAAACCCCCCTGAAAGGTGCTAAATTCGACTTGCACTGTAGCCCCGAGAAATTAACTTAGAAGTGGTTGATATTGACGATATCCCAACGCTGGTCGGTCGCATCGCCTCGGGGGAGTTAAGTTCAGAACTTGTGACGAGGGCATATATCCATAAGTTCAGTAAAGATTTGTTTAGTCGAATTCTTTGAGCAGCGAATCACAAAAATGCTGACCTCGAAGCAGTGCCGTTGCAGCACATAAACAGGTACAATTCCACAGACAAGTATGTCATTGCATAGTACTGATTCGTGGGCAACTTGACAGACGAATTGGTTAGCAATTCTACCTTCATGCTGAATTTGGCCGTGGCTGACCCAGATCTATCCATCCTGGTAGCCTCACCGAGATATTCTTCAAGGATGCCTTAAACCAGGCCCGTGAGCTCGATAAATATCAAAACGACCATAAAAGCCTCGTCGGGCCATTGCACGGTATCCCCGTAACATTGAAAGACCAGTTCAATGTCAAAGGCTACGACAGTACAATCGGGTATGTCAGTCGCGCATTTAAACCCGCGGCCGAAGATGCGGTTCTAGTTCGCATGCTCAAGAAGCTTGGCGCTGTTGTTCTGGCTAAGACGAATCTCCCCCAAAGTATAATGGTAAGGTCAGATCCCAATTTTGATAATTGGAGGGGTTACGTCTGACCACGAATAAATAGTGGTGTGAGACTGAGAATCCCCTCTGGGGTCTCACGACCAATCCTTCGAGCAATTCCTATACTCCCGGCGGATCAACTGGGGGCGAAGCCGCGCTTTTGAGTCTCCATGGCAGTATCCTGGGTTGGGGAACCGACATTGGTGGCAGCACTCGAATACCTGCCCACATGATGGGCTTGTATGGGCTGAAGCCAAGCGTAAGACCTTAGAATCCTGTCGCATGATCTGTGATATGATAATAACCTGTCCTGCGCAGAGTTCTCGTCTCCCTTACCACGGTGTGCCTGTGTCAACCGAAGGTCAAGAACATGTTCCCTCTTCGGTGGGGCCGTTGGCACGAAGCCTCGCGTCGATGACCGAGGCGATGAGAGAGCTGGTCCGGATGCAACCATGGGAATTGGATGCCCGGTGTGCACCAATCCCTTGGAGAGACGAAATTGTTGAACAATTCAGGTCTGAGCCGCTGACGATCGGCGTGCTTACGGACGACGGAGTAGTCCGGCCACATCCGCCGATTACGCGAGTGCTACTTTCGCTGATAGAAAAACTTCGAGAAGCGGGCCATGATATTGTTGAGTGGAATGCAAGCCTCCATGCCGAATGCATACAAGTTATGGTGAGGCAGAGACCGTCCTAATCAGGGGCTTCATTTTTATTTTTATTTTTATATCTGACATCTCTCTACCTAGGATGAGTTCTATACGGCGGACGGCGGCGAGGATATTCGCCGCGAAGTTCTCGCAGGTGGGGAGCCCTTTATTCCCCACGTAGAAGCCTTAGTCAACAGGGGGCAACCCGTCTCCGTCTACGATTACTGGCAGTTGAACAAGCGCAAGTTAGCGCTCCAGCAGGAATATCTCGAGAAATGGAACAGAATCACGTCCCCGAAAACTGGCAAACAAGTAGACGTGGTTTTAATGCCATCTATGCCTCACACAGCGGTTCCGCATCGCTCTTGTCGATGGGTAGGATACACCAAGATATGGAACGTGTTGGACTACTCGGCTCTGGTAATCCCCGCGGGCAAAATTGTCCCCGTCGACGGAGAAGCTCAATGGGACTATGCGCCCAGAAACAACATAGATGAGTGGAATAATGCGCTATGGACGGACAATAAGGACGCGATGATTGCACTTGGTCTACCGGTTAGTGTACAGATAGCCGGGAAGAAGCTCGAGGAAGAGAAGGTCCTGGCGATCGGCGCCGTCATCGAAAAATTGCTTCGGTCGACTACATGCAGCTAGGGTCCCCGCGTTGCTACAACGCTACCATACGCACTGTTGTCGCCCTTTACTATCCTCAATTATCTTACACGAAGCACATATAGCAATGTGGCTTGATTTATGAAGTACGATTCATTATTCCTAGGCATCGGGTCTTGATGGGAGCTCAATATTTATTTCTTCGGTGTTTGAGATAGGGGATTATCTCTTTGGAATCACTCCTTCGACTTCTTAAGGATTTCACCCGCAGGAGCGGGCATCATAGCGCCTTCAGGGGGCTTGTTCTTACTCTTGAAGTAGTCGCACATCTTGAATAGGTATTAACAAACAGCCGTGTATACGCCTAAGATCTTAAGCGAGCATGTAGGTACTCACCTCAGCAAATGTCATCCATTCCGCCCCTTCGTGCTTATTGATGTGCTCAATCAATCTACACTTTGAATTAGTATCACATCTATGGTACGGAGTCAGAAGTGAATATTACCTCTCGTGCATCAAAAGAGCATGAGGTCTTCCTGACACGTCGGGGTGAATTGTCATCGGGAAGATGAACTCGTCGTACTCGCGGTAGAAATAATCAAAATGGTCACGCCAGATATCTTCGACATCCCTGCACGCACAGTCAGATTATTTATGAAGTACCTATTTCGATATTCATACGAACCGTGGGTTCACCCAACCGTGCGAATTGGCCGAATTCTTCATGAACATCATCGGCGGTAGGTCATCGATATACCATGAGCCTGGAATTTCTACCATTCCTGTTGGTTGCCCCTTTATCAGTGGTTTCATCCATTCTTCGGCTTTCTTTGAATAGTCGATCCTGTTAAACGTTAATTGCGTCTATCTTAAGCCCTAGAATTTCAATAAACATACTAAGGCTATGTTAGCAGAGGACAAGCTTGAGAACAGAGATAGGTATAGGTATATGCATAACAACTTCATACCTTGGTCCAGGAATCCCCGGTGCGAAGCCAATACATCTGGCAATCCTCATGGGACATAGAATGGTCATATTCGATGCCATAGGAGAGCATCAACTCGGTGCCCTCCTTGCTTGTCTCCCACCAAGGCGCCACGCTTCCCCTCGGGGGCTTTCCGCAGAAGTCAGTGAGCATCCTGTAGGTCTTATCGAGCACGTCCCGTTGCTGCTCAAGAGTCATATCGACCGGGTTCTCATGCGAATACCCATGAAGGCCGATCTCATGGCCGGCGTCTCTCACCATGGCGCATTCTTCGGGAAACGTCTCGAGCGAGTGTCCTGGTATGAACCATGATGCCTTTAGGTTGTACTTCTCGAATAGTTTGAGAAGGCGGCGGGTTCCAATTGTACCGGCCCAGATTCCTAAGCAAAGGAAGTCATTTTTAAATAAGTGACTTAAAATATCTGACATGTATCGGTATAGGAATATCTAACCTCTACTGATATCGCTGGTGCTGTCTTCTCCGCCGTAAGAGCCAAGCCAGCCAGCAACCGCATCGATGTCTACGCCGTACCTAGTATCGCATTGAGTTAGCAACTCTTACCCTAAATACCTACGCATGAACCCGATTCTCAGCTCACCCGACAAGAACCTTTTTCTTCCCCATGGCGAATGGTAGAGGGACAGATTAGTCAGTTAGATTGTATGCCAAAGATTAGTATAGAGTTTACTTGAATTAAAAGTTCTCGAAATGCTGCGAATAGATTATAATACTAGATGGCTGGCTTCAACTCTATACCCCGCCGAAAACGATATGCGCATCGATCAAGGTCGAGATAGTGAGGACTGTCCTTATTCGTTCTATGATGCGGCCCTGCAGGTTGAGGCGTCGCCCCCCATTCTTGGTCTCCTCCCAGTACCCCGCAGATCTAGGAGTATCGCACATCGCCCACATTTGTATTTACCTAACTTATCTATAGCAGCGGGAATGCGGGCGCCTCCGGTTTCTGTAGATATCATAGAGCGGGGAGCCATATCGAAGCCAAATTTCAAGACGAACCCGATCCGGGATACGACGCCCGATGATCACCGCACGCAGAACTGATGGATTACACGGATGCTCCACTAGCCAAGCCCTCAATCTCTTCGTGGCGGATATCCCGTAGACTTGTTTACAATTCGATTTCATCTTGTCATTGACTCGACCTCGCTATCTGCTCCAGCCACCAGACATGAATTCGAATGTCCTCGGTTAATTCTGGGTGGAAACTCGTCCCGAACACATTCCCTTGTCTCAAAGCTATAATATCTCCGGCACCCTGAGGAGAAACATCTTGCGCATTCTCATTTGTGGTAGTTGCCGCGGCTGCCTTCTTATTCGAAGCGTGACGTCCTGGCAAAGTAGCAAGGATCTCGACCTTCCCCTTTTCTGGTTGATTTCGAGCCTCAGAAGGCGTAGAAGTTTCCAATGTTGCGCTCTTCAACTTGTCATCGATCGAGCCGATGTCGTCGGTCAACACCTGGTCCACAACAGGGGCCCGGATAAAGACGGCTGGGAAAGGGGCGGCGGGAGTACCATCATTGTTTTGAGATAGGAATGGCAAGTCCAAATCCGTCACGAAGCTTTCTATCTGTCGACCAAAGTGATTGCGATGAACTTTCACGTCGAGCCCGCCGACCAGCTCTTGGCCGCCCTTCTTAGCAGCGCTCGCTTGCTCGGACAGTAGGATGAGACCGGCGCATGTTCCCCACGTTGGCTTCTTGCTAACTCTTACACGGTGGAACAAGGATCGAATATCAGCAACGATATTCCTTCAAAACATGCATGCGAATTATACTCACTTGACAAATTCACGCAACGGTTCTAGCAAACCAGACTGGGCTGCCACGAGCGACAATGTGGTACTCTCGCCTCCGGGTATGACCAAGGAATCGCACTTGGCTAATTGGTCCGGCGTCCGCACTTCGATGAAGTTGAAGCTTGGTGATGCAGATGATGCAGTCGAGATATACGCGGCAGCTTTGCGCAAAGAGGCGAGATGTTCTGAGAAGCCTCCTTGGAGTGCAAGAACACCGACGGTGACGGTGACCATACTCGGGCTTCAAGATGGTAAGAGAGTATTAAGATGGGATGGAAAGTTAAACCAAAGATTCAATCACCGGTTGATATCGTGGTTGTTAAGCCTTTCCCTTAATTGCCTCTCTTTCTCCTTATCAGGCAAGTACCTAATAAAGAAGTATACATGTATACTACTTACTTTGTGCACTTTTCGCCTGCTGCATACCGCGGTATTCATGTGGTTACGCTAACGTACTAATGGACGGGTGACGCTTACTCCAGTCTCTAAGGTTATTTTATTGCTGTACGTATCCCTAGAGGTATGTACATATGTACATATGTAGGTACATGTACCTATTCAGCGCATACCTACCGAGCAGCGCCCGACACCGGCGGCCCGTATGCGTCATTCCGTCCGAAGTTGCTGGTGCGCAGGTGCGGTACCTTTGCGCCATCTTCTTTTCGCCCTTTCCGCTGTGGAAAATTTTCAATGGATCGGAACTTTCAACCCACGGATCTGTCAAACCTCCTCAATCTAAGTCCATCTTAGGAAAGACCCAAGACCCCGTCTAGTGTATGGGCAGCTGTCTGATTGGTTGACGAGGACCTTGTGCACCACCTGGAATGACTAAGGTGCGCATGAAAAAGCCTTCAAGGTCGGATATAGACGGCATGTATCCGGAAGGCGGCCCTTCGGTATTCAATGAATGAGTAAGAGGTAATTAGGTACATACCTAGACTTGGTGGTATACCAGTTGAACCAGTTGAACCAGTTGAATCTTCTTCACGTACCTTCCCGTCTTTGATCTTGGGTCGAATACTTTACTACAACAATATTTTCCATTTGATTTTCTTCATTTTTATAACAACTTTAATATTTTTATCCAAGTGAGTGAGGCCTTTGAAGTCATGACGAACAACGACGCAAACAACGCTTCGGCGTCTACCAATGGCACCTCTTCATCCAAGTCCGACTTCATCGTCAAGGCCGGATTGGCCCAGATGTTGAAGGGTGGTGTTATCATGGATGTGACAGATGCTGCTCAAGCCCGCATTGCCGAAGAGGCCGGTGCATGTGCCGTCATGGCCTTGGAGCGCGTACCGGCCGACATTCGGGCGGAGGGCGGCGTGGCGCGCATGTCCGATCCGGCCAAGATCAAGGAGATCCAGGAAGCAGTAACCATTCCCGTCATGGCCAAGGCACGAATTGGCCACTTTGTCGAATGCCAGATCTTAGAGGCACTGGGAGTAGACTACATCGACGAGAGTGAGGTTCTTACACCTGCCGATGACGTATACCATGTCGAAAAGAGCCCCTTCAAGGTCCCCTTTGTCTGCGGATGCCGAAACCTGTCCGAGGCCCTGAGACGTATTGCGGAGGGTGCTGCTATGATCCGAACCAAGGGCGAAGCTGGCACCGGTGATGTCGTCGAGGCAGTCAAGCACATGCGTACCGTGAACCGCGACATCGCGAGGGCGAGAGCTACTCTCCAGGAAGGTGGCGACTTGGCTATCAGGAACTTAGCGAGAGAGCTTGAGGTGGACGCCGTTTTACTCAAGCAGACGGCAGAGCTAGGCCGCTTGCCTGTGGTAAACTTTGCTGCCGGTGGTGTGGCAACCCCTGCCGACGCTGCGTTGATGATGCAGCTGGGTTGTGATGGAGTCTTCGTCGGTAGCGGCATATTCAAGTCGGGTGATGCGGCGAAGAGAGCGAAGGCTATCGTACGAGCTACGACACACTACCAAGATCCGAAGGTACTAGCCGAATGCAGTGAAGGTCTCGGAGAGGCTATGGTCGGTATCAGTGTCAGCAGCATGAGACCTGAGCAGAAGATGGCCGGAAGAGGATGGTAATGCATATAATTTGGAGTGTGACTTTCAGAATTTCAACAATCATATTTCGCAGCTAGTCTGAAGTAGGGGATCAAGGAACTAGAAGGTGTGAAACTAAAAAGCCCCAGCGATGAGTTACGGGAATGTATTTATGTATCCTACGACAGCGCAGCTATTTACGATATCGCCAATCGTGTAACTGCCTTATATTCAACAATACTTTCGACGCCCTAAGACTCAACAACTATCTTATGCGGGCTGGTTGTTCCAGATTGCATTGCTCAATGTTTCATTAGGGGTGAAGTACTTCTCAAGGCAGGGCTTTGCGCGGATGATCAAGTCTGCCACCATACGACCGAAAACAGCTTCACCCCTAGAGTTCAGATGTGTTGTGTCCTTCCCGTCATCTCCGTAGTTATACACGTACGCAGCTGTCTTCCCTATGGCGTTGACATACTCCAGACTTGCCGCGTTGAGGTCGATGACCGTCGAATCGGTCTGCTTGGCTGCCTCTATCGCTGCCAGCCGCTGGTCATGGAGCGAGTCCGTAGCGTTGTGGTCCTGGCCTGATGGGAAAGCTCGGCGGGTAAGCGACGTGGTTAAGAGCTGCGATTCATGTTAGTGATGGGTATTTGGTCTCTACCATCTCTCTCCACTTTCTCATTTTCTACTATATCCTTATGCCTCATGTCCTCCCGGTGATAACAAGAATGTAGTACGTACTGGTGTACCGCCCAGTGATTTAACCTCATTGGCGAACTTGATTAAATTTGCCTGGAATTGCTCTAAGCTGATGCCGCTGGTGTCTTTTTGGTCATTGTGTCCAAACTATGCATTGAAGTTGCAATTAGTTAAAATGTTATCCGGTCTTGCTCACAGATGAGAGCCAACGGGGGTTGTTATCCCCTCATCTGAGGTGTCTTGGTCTCACGCTTATAGTCACGTAGGTGTCGTATCTGTCTGCATTATCCTCCAAATGCTGCGTCACATTCGCCCAGTATCCGCCGGCGCGAAACGATGCAGTTGTTGCGCCACTCTTCCCGATGTTGACACCCCAAGCTTCATCTGTCAGAGGAGCTAAGAGACCATTACCCCAGCCGCCGTCAATCGCTGTCGTGGAATCTCCCGCTAGGAAAAATGCTGGGGGCTTGGAGGAGCAATCGTCAAATGGACGCCCTGCAACCAAGGTGGAAAGGGCTGTAGCCCAGAAGGTCAATCGTGACATGGTTATATTAGTATAAAAGACCACTGCTATACTACGCTTTGAGTAAATCTACCTCCAATGCAGGTTGGTAGTCTAGATATATATCTGCATAGGTTAAGTCTGGGCCTCCAGCTCTCCTTGCAGAAAGGGTTACATTGTCGTAAGATCTGGCCATGGAAATATCACCAATTTTCGCAAGATCAAAGACCGAAGCAAGGCATCTAATTATGCCAGATTGGCAGGTTGTGGGCCAGATGGATAGTCAACAGTTGCTCTCAATTCAACCGGCCGGATGGATACTCTTGGAAGCGTGATGCAGTGTCTGCTCGGAGCCCCGCCTCTGTAGAGGTCATTCGCTTTTGCCAACTGTTTTCCCGCGAATCGCCATCGATCTTAGACATGCAAAGCTCCAGTGTCGCAGTTGGATGATGGCATTTCAGTAGCCTGAAATTTTGACCCTATATTTGAGTATGGTATACCCGTAGCAAGCTAGCTCCTTTACGTTGATGCATGATGCCTTAACTCAACCTGCCTTGCTCATCGCCCTCCATATCCAACGGTTTCCATAACCCATAATCATATTTACATGGTGTCAGACGGACTGCGTGAGGTTATTTATTATGATGCTAATGATCATTAATTAAGAAAAACGTAGGTAATTATATTCGTACTCTTGCGCGATTCGAGAGTACGAAGTTAACGTATTCAATGATTATAACTTCACAAAATGCGCCTAGGAACCGTATACCGCACCAAAGCTCGCCACCCACCCGCATACGTTTTCCTTGAAAATACTCAAGCCCAAAATGGACGGTGTTGCTTTAGGCGTATACGCTCTCTGTCCATGAGTTGACTTGCAAACCAGTTTCAGCCATATTCGCATCCTTTAGATAATCCAGTGGCATCCAAACGAGATGTCCTTTGATCTCATCAAGCTTCTTGCGAATATCTTCTGGAGGCAGAAACCTATCGAAGATATGGCCGGCCTTGACCCCTTTTGGTGGCAAGAAGGTATTATAATCATCAAACGTTTTCACTATATTCGAGTTAGATATGATAAAACGCAACAAGCTCTCATGTAAAAATGCGACTTACCATGGTCATCGGGATCTGCATGGAATAGATGCCTGAAAATCTCCGTATTCGTTGTCGCATTGGTAGTCCACATGTTCCACACATCATCGCTCATAGGGTCTTCCACGAACTTGTAGCCCTCATCTCTATCCCAAGGATCGTTTGGCGAGTTTTCTCCGGGTGGTTGAGCATTCGGATCGTTGCTCGCATCGTGTGGTTGTGGTGGTAACAAACCCAGATGCTCTCTCCATAGGTACCGTCGCAAGGTAGCTGCGTGCCTCCCTGCCTCGAAGGGCTGACCGTCCATTATGCTCTGAATCTTATCCGTATCCTCCATGACGATGGATAGTTCGCTGTCGTGGTTGCCCAATTGGCTACGGTCATTCAAGTTGCTTGAGCCGCAGATCACAATGCGATCATCCGCGATGAGAAGCTTGGCGTGGATATATAGTTCTTCTTGGATCCAGTTCTCAACTTCCTCCTGGGCATCACCCTCCCAAACCTCTTCTGAGAGCTTGCCAGTATTAGCCATGGCGTGATGAGCCACACTAGAGGCTGATTTGGTGTCATAACCCTCCTGCCTAGCCTCCTCGAAACGACGCTTGGCGTCTTTACTCTTGGTATGCTCATCGATCTCCTTCTGTTCTTCTTTCTTGCCCATGTGTTCGTCTCGTTCCCCCTCAACATCCGCCGAGCCGTGGATTCCTTCACCCATAATCTCCTCTGCCTCGGATCGTTGGACTTCCTGGTATTTCACGCCAGATATTTCTTCCTGTCGCTTGATAGCTGGTGTTTTGTTCAAGCGATCATATGACCGCAAGTTGAAAACAAATACATGGTTTTCAGGTTTTACGCCCTGTGCGCGGATTTGGCCAAATATCGAATGCTCTCCACGGCATATTGATTTATACTGGTAGTCCATGATGGCACGCGTCCCGGTAGCTGCATCGTCGCGAAGGTCACCGGCGAATCCGGGAATGGCGGGGATGACAATGATAACCCGAAACTTTCTCCCCTCCTTACCAGCCCTCACACATGCATCGACAATGGCCCTACCCACTGTGTTGTGGATGGGGGATTGATTCTCACCTGTAGCGGTGATGAAAAATTGGTTCTCAATGTAGACATAATGTTGGGCATTACGGATGATATCCGAATATGCATTCTGGATGGTGTGGTCCGTCAATATGCCGCTAGACCAATCGGCACTGCTTCGTACGATTTGAGCATGTAGAGTTCCTCGGTTATCAAGGTTTTTGCTTTCCATAGGCGTTAGCGGATGAAGGACATATTCACCGACGGGATGTTTCGGCCGCTGTACTCCCACGAGGTCCTCGTCTTTATCCTCCCTGCCTCGCAGACATAACCAATCGAACCTATCGTCACGTTTATACTTGTCTCGCTTGATGAAATTCCAGCGGAGGACAAAGTGCTCGGCAATGTCGTAGACACAAGGTCCTATCAATCCCATAGCCACATCATGCCAAGGCATGCGGCCATAGTCGGCCTTGCTCAACTCGTTTTGCTTCCAATCCTGAACGTTCTGAAAATCCATGACACGGTTGTTGTTGAAATCCTGACCTGGCCAGACTTCATTGGCGACACCTTCTGGGTGGACATCGGACAGGATATGCTGGTGGTCATCCCAGCGACCGAAACAAAGGTCCAGACCTCCAATAAAAGCCATCTCATAGTCGATAACAATGAACTTTTCGTGATGGGCCCAGTAGAAAGTCATGTCGGCAGCATTTTCTAGGAAATTGTGATCAGGGTGTCGCATGACCGAAATATTGCCAAATCCCGGCGACCCCTCAGGACACAGGCTTTGCAAGGCATGCTTGGTATGTGCGGAGTTGCAAGTTATTGCAGCTTCAACTTCACGGTAGACGATAACAAATATCTTCACACCGGCCTCGGCACGGCGCTTCAAGATCCTGTCCAAGCGCCACTCTTGGTTATAGTAAGGAGGCCTACGCATGAACAGCTCAGGAGACAGCCACCAATCTGCAATGTAGATGGTCTCTTTTGCCTTCTCTAAAGCTTCGGAAACAGCCTAACGGTTCATGTAAGCATACGGGTAGATGACGCGACACACGTCAAGATCATGCTTACCCAGAAGTAATTCCTTCCATCAACATACCATTTGATGAGATTTCCATCGCGCTCGGGGAAATATGAGCCGAAACGATGATTCTCAGAGATTTTACTCCGCTTGTCGTCGCAAGCCTTTTCATGTTCTTCGTCATGGCGATGCTCTGGGTTGAACTATAACGGATCCTCTGTGAGCGGTTGCGTCTACCTTTACCATGCATTATTTTACCACCATGGGAGAAGAACGTACGAGATTGGCTAGTTTCCCAAGTTTGTGTCTGAATGGACAATTAGTTGAATGATTAGAAAAACAAGAGCTACTAATATGAGTGCATACTTTTTATGAATGAGGCTGATTTTGGCATCATGTAGATGCGTGTCCTTCAGCTTTTCTTTTAATTCATGAAATGGGTGTTTTAACTTGTCACCGAGATCGCGGTCGCCGTCTTGATTATGAGAGCTAGTCATTTTTCTTTGTTACACACACTGTCTCCTTCACAATGCGACGACTCGAGAATGGAGTGATGACGTCGAGTGCGGTCGGAGAAAAAGGCGAATTGAGGCTGACAAGCTGCTGTGATATACAGCTAGTCGACGACCGACTGATCAGTGGAGTCTAGGAGGAAACACTAGTTGTAGAAAGCAATTGAGGAAGTATACTGAGTTATAGGATATTAGAATGAATGAGGAATGATAAAATGTATAATGCGTGTTATATGTGAAACTATCAAGAGAGAGCGAGCAAGCTATGAGATTCCGTGGTACAACATAATACTATGTAGTAGGTGAGAGGAGAAGAAGAACATGGCTTGCACAAAAAAGAAACGTCGTCGTCATAAGTGGCTGATAATTCGTCTGGAAACAGGTAAGACCATGTAAAGTAGCCGAACCAAGCCTCCCTTACCTAAGGTGAAAACCCAGCTTCTTTTTGTATATAACGGAATGGTAATAGCCGTTTCTGGTTTCTGATTTCTGGGGGAGGGGGGGGGGTCATGCTTCAAAAAATGGGATAGTTTCAAAAGCCATCACGCAAATTGCAGCAAGATGAGTGGCATGCTACGGAAATGCGGCACAACAATCTTCTGCACCGTCGATCATTTCTCGCATCTTTCCTGACAAGCTGAGAGAAGAAGAGGCAATCTTGGAGATTTCTCAGCCCTAATCTGCTTATCATAGCTACTGGGTTGGATATATTTAAAGATGGCTACGAAAGCCAAGGCTCAGGGATGGTGAAGTGTTACGTATTTCGTGGGACCGATCTTAAAAGGCTTAGCATCTTTAGGCTATGTGTTCAGTGCACTGCTCGTAGTATATAGTACTAAGAGGGAAGAAGTATGGAGAAATAATTGAATTCCTGAATTTTTGAATCTCGAAGCTTAGAGCTCTAAAGTCTGTACAACCAATATGACGTCACAGACAGGGAAAATAGCTACTTACTATTAGTAGGTAGCTACCTAGCTATGTACATACCTACCTAAGCTACCTCCAAGCTAGACCCGACGGAAGCCACGCAACATTGAGAGCAGAAAGATCCATGAGTCCAAGCGCATTGTGGCCATGTGGCTTTCAACATCTGTGGCTGCTTTGAACCCCGCCCCCTCTCACCCCTCTCTGATCTCCAGTTACGTACCTGGATGGGACCAGATTCGTTGATCTCCTGAAGTTAATTATTTTGTATCAGCTTCCCCCTATCTACCCACTTTAACCTCCTTATTGACCGCCCTTCCACTTTACTCTATTCTATCTATACTCTCTCCATCTTCTCCAATCTCTCTGCTGTCAGTCATTCTGTAAACTACCAATCTATTTACCAAGTTATATCCTTCAAACAAACCACAATGTCTACTCCCGTTGTTCCTCCCGGTGGCACCCTTCTCCAGACCTTCAAGAAGTCGTTTGTCGACGTGCCAGTAGACGCCGACAAGGACAATGCCATCTCCACGAGCGAGTTCCTTGATGCCGCTGAGTCCTTGACCACCATGTTCGGTATGACGGTCTACTTCGATATATAAGTGGTGTCAATTACTTACCGTCAACTCCACATAGATGTTCTTGGCTCCGTGGCCTTCTCTCCCGTCAAGTCGGATATGTTGGGCAACATTAAGGTTAGCTTGGGACCATACAACTAACCGATGGACATGAGCAAGATGCTAACTTTTACAAGAAAATCCGCGAACGCCAGCTCGCTGCTCCTGCCGAATCCGAAACCCTACAAGCCCTCGTGATCAACGAGCTCAAGACAAAGAAGCACGTCGCTACCGAGGGTCTTCTATGGTTGACACGGTATGACGACCTCTTAAGTCCCGCTTGTTTAAACAATAACAAACGACTAATTCATTATATTCTCTAGGGGTTTGGACTTCACCTGCATTGCTCTGAGCCAGAACGTAGCTCAAGAAGCCGAAGAGCTCTCCACCTCCTTCCGAAATGCCTACGGCTCGACTCTCAAGCCCCACCACGGAATCCTCATCAAGCCCGTTTTCTCCGCCGCTATGAGTGCTTGTCCTTACCGAAAAGACTTCTACCCCAAGCTAGGAGACGACCAGGCCAATGTTGCCGCTGAGTTGAGAACTTACTTGGCTGCCCTTGAGAAGATTGTTGGCATATTGAAGGGATTCCAGGACCGCAAGGAGGCTAAGTGGTAAGCAAGGAAGCCTTGCTTTACCTCTAGTACCTGCTAGGATCATTATCAAACCAGCTAGCCTATGCAAGCTAGCCTCCTAGCTTTAGGGCATGCTTGCTCATCGATAGAAGAGCTAGCATTGTGTCCAGGACATGTTGTCTGGCAGATCATGATATAGAAGCTACGAAATGAATGCGGTTGCCTCAACTATTTACCCCCTAGCTACCTATCTAAACACATCTAAAGAGGAGCGCGACTAGTGTCAACATTCTAAACGTTATCTTCTATGCATTGTGTTAACCATTGTCTTCGCCTTACATAGGTAGGCTTTGAATCAACTAGGAGCTACTCTTGATCATACAAATGGATTATGGATATGTTTGTATTGGATACTGACAGCTACCTCCTACGTTGACTGTCTCCGTGTGATTTTGCACGGATCTCACACCTAAGGTACTGGTGTAACCTGCAAGTATTCTGCTTAATTCCTCCTAATTTGAGTAGTGTCTCCAAGCTAATACCTTGCTGCAGGCCTCTGATGTAGGTAGCGATGACACTCTACGATTCAGTAGCCTTCATTATCGCCCAATTAATCGGAGCCGAGTTACAAGTGAAGTTACCCGTGGCGCCAACATGACCCTCAAGGGGGAATCTTTAACCATGTAAGTAAAATATTGCAATACTAATGAAAGAGGATCTAAAAACTGCACTCACCTGATGACAGCTGAGTTGAGATTGTCTACCACATCCTTACTACCAACATTGACTTGGGAGCTTAGACCGTCTGTACGTCGCACCCCAAACGCGCAAGTTCCGCATACGGCAAGACAGTTAAACTCATTGTTCGTGTAGTCGCCCGTATCGAAATAGCCTGGGTTTGCTCTAAGCTCTGTCATGATGGCCGAACAGTCGCTTGTAAGCGCCGAGTCTAGAGTAGAAGTATCGACGAAGTTCGTCTCGGCGCATATCTCAAACTTGCTTGTATCGTTATGATATGTCTTGTAGAATCGCTTTTCGTGCTTGTATACATCGCTATTCATATCTACGTATGAATTCCGAAGATAGACATTGACGTCGCTGCCATTTGTATGTCGAACTTGGTGCTCGGTGAAAGTTCCATCGAGGGCCAGCGCTGGAATGGCTGTCGCCAAATCCGAGGCGGCGAGAAGTGTTGCAATAACCGACGTGGAGAAATACATTCTGATGCTATTTTCATGGGAATCGTTGGATGTGAACAGAATGAGACATGAAGTTGCGTGCCCAAAGGCGCTTTAAATACATTTACCTTGAGCAGGCAAATAGTCTTAAGGGCAAACACGTACTTACTCACGTTTGAAACATTCTATCATCTGAAGTTTAAGTCAGTGCATCGCAGAGTGTAGAAATGCGCGAGAATGCATCACTGTGTGTGTACTATTATTACCTTCCCTAACTGGATACACCAAATCAACCTTGAGATCAAACCCGCGATGTTTAAATCACACGAATCTAATGATCGACACCTATCCGAGTCACACAACCCCTTAACTAATCTTGTGACTTATTTACTTGAATTTATACAGTCTTGTTTGATTAAGGATTTAATGTAAGCCTTACAGAACAAACCTTTCTTTCTTCTAACTGAAACTATTACATGCGACTTTGCGACAACTTAATTCCACTTTGAGCTAACAAGTTGTAGATATAGTACTACCTGATATTAAATCAAGCAAGCAAGTACAGTGGATAGTACGGCACGTCTATAAGAGGAGGCGGTATATTATACAACTTCCGAAGTTTCTCAACAGTCAGTACTATGAATAGCAGTAGAACGAATAATCCATAACATTGCTCATTCCACCTCACGACATGGTGTTGGAACATCCATGCTAGAAATACTATTGCTCTTCTAACCCAACTGCTACTTGATCATCACTTCAGAAGAACTTGGACTCGAAATGACTGGTACTCCTGAATAACGGATTGAGCTGGACTTACACATCGTAGGTAGTGCAGTTTGGGCTGATGCTTTACATGGAATAGGGTCAATTGAGAACTAATTGGTTGATTAGAGCTACAGATCATTTCAGCAAATACAATCTCCACACTGAGCCCAATACAGCAATAGTTGAGTCCGAATTCTTCATCAAACGACGGGAGGCTGCGTATGGCTTTTTGATTAACATAAAAGGAAATATCAAACGCCATAAAAATCATATAAGGTACCTAGGTAGGCAGGTTACCTATCTGTTCTTTCCATGTCCCATAAGATACCTAGAAATGCTGATGATCTTTGAATTCTTCTTCAAGAACGCCGAGTAATTTATACGATTCGCGCTATTTGATTCCTCGCACGCCTTTTTGCTTCCGTTGGTACACCGACGTTCATGATTTCGCGACGGGAAAAGAAAAAACGCGGCTTATTAGTACCGGTATGCCCAGGTATAAACACGAAAAGATCACGCAATGCCTATCAACCAGCCTCAAATTTCCCAGGCCGCATACTACCTAAGATTGCATCAATGATATCATTTGATGGGTTGTGCTTCTACCTCGTTCAGGCAGGAGCATTATCGTCCTCCGCCGGTGGGAAAAAGGACAGTCTTGTGTTGCATTCCCAGATGCCAAGGCTCAAGATTGTGACCACGGCGGTAGACAGGCATGTTACCCGCGCAGTTCTTTACCCGTACCTACAATACAGGGGGACAGGGGGGGTCATTCGATAGTAAGCCTTCGACGAAAAAGAAATACTAGTTTCGTGGCGTTCCAAGACATTTCTTCTCTCCGTGCCTGATTTGCAAGCCACGATAATTCGGGCTCGGTCAATAGACTAGCCAGAGTCGGAAACTCATCATTTCCCCCCCTAGGACAGCATCACGCCGAGTGTGACCCCCGATGGGATGGCGTTCCTGGCCTGCTATCCCACTCTACGCGGGTCGAGAGAGTCCTGATAAGAAGGTGGTGATGTTCACACGTGCTCGACGCGTCAAAATTACGAAGCTTTCTTTAACGTTGCAGTGCTAACTTCGCTTTCGACCCGGTTGGTGATGGAAGAAAGTATAGCAAGCTCATCTGGACCATCAACCGGGGCGGGCATTCAACTTTAACTCGAATCTAGACCGCCAGTCTCGTAGACGGACGAACAGCGATATAGTATGACAACTCTAGGTTCCATTGCTAGAACGTGGAGGTTTGCTTTTAGCCATGAGACATACCTACCATACTATTGGTCGGCGGGCCCCTGCATGCTGCCGTCGCTGCATCAATATATAAATCCGACGATCTGGGCGGGACCCTTGGTTCTACCATGGAGCCGGTCCCTAGTAGCATCCTGGGGGGTGCTATTTCGACATATCCTCCTTATATAGGTAGGTAGGTAGGTAGCTTACCTGCGAGGATACAATTGTCGAGTGTAGTGCCCTACTTCCAACTCCATCGTCACCTTTCCCCTTCTCACCCCATCTTACTCCAAAATGCTGGTTAAAAAGGTCGGCGCTTTGGTGAGTTGGATCGTGTCCGTAGCAGTCGCAGCTCCGACATGTCCACTCGATGGCACAGTTTTTCCCAAACCCGTCCGGCTTCCTGAGGACGATGCGTTCAAAGCCGGACTGGAGACCTTGAAAGCCAGCTTTGCCAATATCACGGCACAAGCTCAGAATTATTCGATATCCGTACAAGTCTTCTCGGCAAGCCAGTCAGAGCCTCTGTTTGCCTTATCACACACAGCGCCGAACCTTGCGAGTCAAAATTCAACTGGAGTGACAACCGTCGACGAAAATACAGTGTTCCGACTTGGAAGTGTGACTAAAATCTACACTATATACGCCTTCCTGATCAACGCTGGCGACAGGTATTGGAATGAACCTGTCACCAATTATGTACCGGAACTTCAAGCGTTTGCCAATCGGTCGGACCCCGTGAACTATGTAGCATGGGATGAAATCACCCTTGGAGGTCTAGCGATGCAAATCACAGGAATCCCTCGTGAATGTTAGTATAAAAAGCTCTCTGGTATCACGGAATCACAGCTAATATGACGATAGATGCCTTACTTGGGGAACTTACACAGACAAAATCAACGAGAGACGAGGTAGTGCAGCTCGGCTTTCCTCCTCTGCCTGCAGACCAAAAGCCTCCAGTAAGTCAGAGATGTAGCCTTCCAATTCGAAAGTCTTGATCTTCACATCTTGAAACCGAAATATCTTTGCTGACTCCAAGCGGTGGTAGTGTGGAGCGTATCCAACTTGCACACGAGCACGTAAGTTTTAATGGTGCACTTACTACTGCAATTCTTGAATACTAACATCTCTACCAGAATTCTTCAATGGAATTGGTTCATTCTATCCATCTCTCGCACCTTATCTAACGCCTGCATATTCTAACGTTGCATTCCAACTACTGTATGTAATGAAAACCACCAAGTCATAGTAGACCATGAACTGACTAAACCCTTCAGTGGTTATGCACTCGAATCAATTACGGGACAGACCTTCCAGACACTGGTGCAAGAAACAGTGATCGAGCCATTAGGATTAAATAACACTTTTCTTTTGGCACCAGACGACTCAAGAGGAGTAATCCCCGGAAGCAGGGATGAGACAGCATGGGCATTCGACATTGGAGAATCGGCAGCGTAAGTCCAAATATCTGGCTATGCCAAGAAGCAGAAGCTAACTTGAGTTCGTAGAACTGGCAACATGTATGCCTCAGCTGCGGATCTATCTGCGCTGGGTCGAGCAATCCTCAGCAGCACTCTTCTCACACCGGTCGAAACAAGACGTTGGCTCAAACCATTCGCGTTCTCATCCGACCCGAACGCCTTAGTCGGAATGCCCGTATGTATAATTACTCCCCCTCACCCAAGAACAGTCGTCTTCGAGACACGCTGTAGATGAGCTAGTCCTCATCTATACTGAAGGAGTACCTAATAACTAACCGTTAGTATCGCAGTGGGGAGCTAGAAGAATCAATATAGGTGACACGTATCGATATATCACTGCCTATAACAAGGCCGGGAACATCGGTGACTATAGCGCTCTCCTAGCGATTATACCTGATTACGACATCGGAATTTCCATCCTTCTGGCTGGAGAATTGCCAGGCAACGCTGCTTTTGGCCTCGCCGGTACGTGATACCATACAAAACAAAACAAGTTCATAACGCAGATAAAATACTTACGCGCAGCAGATACCATTGGTGAAGCCATCCTCCCTGCGATAGAGCAGTCCGCTCGAGATGAGGCCGGAGCCGTGTACAGTGGACATTACGTCGACGCAGACAATAAGCTAAACTCGTCTCTAACCATCACCACCGACGACCTGCCCGGTCTAAGCATAACCCAGTGGTTCAGCAACGGGACGGACTTCGCCTGGACGGCGACGGTGCTGCAGAACCAGTACTATCCCGTCACCCCGCGCATTCGGCTCTACCCAAGCGGTCTCGAGGGCCCGGCTGAGAACGGCGGAAAGCGCGTGGCCTTCAAGGCCATGTTCGAAGACGCAGACGGTCCGCGGAACAACGGCAAGATGTTCTCGACCGAGTGCGGGTCGTGGGTCTCTGTCGAGTCCGTGATATATGCGTCGGCGTCTGTGGACGAGCTGATCTTTAATCTCGACGCGGATGGCAAGGTTGTCAGCGTCACGTCCCCGGCGTTGAGGGTTACGCTGAATAAGGAATAATTACCCTTCGGGTTCTTTGGGAGAAAAACCGGGTTTTGACTTCGAGTATATACTAGTTTTTGCTCTGGACTTCCAGTGTTTTAATGCTGACGAGTGATGTTACGGGGCTGGGCGGTCAACCTGAGCTGTACTTATTTATTTCTTGTTTGATCTTTATCATTCTTGGGATGGGGGTTCGGACTTTAAGGAGTATATTGCGGGATTTATTTGTATCATAAATACCTTATCCATCAACATCCCTTGGTGTGTGAACGAGAGCTATTTTCTTCTATCTGGCCATCTTCCCGCCTTTAGCTTCTCTGATTGATGACAGGCCAGCCTATCTCTACTAATTGCACACGTACCTAAACAAGCACACATGTAATTAATTGTAATAGAGTCTGACCAGACGATTTGCCGGCTTAGGTGCGTAACAGTGAGGTCAGCATGCGGAATCTAGTGAGATGGGCTGATCTATCTCGGACTGGCGCGGAAATTTCAAGTTGTCCGGTTTCCGCAAAGCTAGGAACTCATCATAGACTGAAGCCGTAAATAATTCTCATCGACATTTGGACATCGATTTTCACCTTCGTTCAATTCGTAAGGATATAACTGAAAAGAAAGAAGAAGTTGATTTCCTCTTCCGATTATAAACCACGTTCAAAATGCCCTTTTTATCAACACCCCTGACTCTATCAGCCACCGGAGGCATTCTGGGTTCCGCTTGGATATCAGGTAAGTCGCAAGCGATCGCCGACGACGGGATACGTATATCTGACATAGTCGTGACCCGCAAAGGTAGCATCGGAGCCCTTTCCATCTGCGCGATCCCGGCCATCCTCCAAACTGGAGCCACGACGGATGGGCTTTTGCGGGGCTGGCACACGCAGTTCAGCAGGGGAATGTACATGATACCGACGACGGGTGCATTCGTCGCCTTGAATTATATCTACTTGGCATACCGTCATCGCGCGGAAAACTTGGAGTGGAGGGGCTTCGCGGCGGGTGCCTTGTCGAATCTGCTGCTCATCCCGTTTACGCTGGTCTTTATCGGCGGGATCAACGAGAAGATGATCTCGGCTGCTTCGGGCACGGGCAAATCACTGAGTCAAGAGGCTACTAGACAGCTTATCGGAAAATGGGGCAATCTTAGTGCTGTTCGGACTGTTATGCCTCTGATGGGAGCTGCGTTGGGTTTGTGGAATCTGCTCCAATGATTGTAGGTAGTTCTCAAAAATGAAGGCTTGGATAACTGATAAAATAATGGAGACGGAAACGTCTTCTCAGCTCAATCAATACTATTCTATATCATTCTTGAGCGATATGTGACCGGAGTACCAAAGCGTAAATTTCTATGGATTTTCTTCATCCAATCGTCCGCCGTCTTAATTGACCTTGACTGCGAGATTCAACATTTCTAGCAAAAAGTCCCGCGGTCGGTGATCCTGCTATCGAGTCGGAAACATGTGATTGACTTAGACCAAAACCTCAAGTCGCAAAGCCCTTGGTACCGCCTCGAGCGACGCGCCGCTAGCTGCAACCGCTTCGGTGGTGTTGCGAGCCTCTAACTCTACCTCCTCGCCAGCTGCTGTTTCTCGAGGAACCTGCACCCGGCGTCTCGTACCAAGACCAAGCGGGCCTAGGAGCTGTGTGAGATTACTGAATGCTGTAGGACGATGGAAAGCCTCCTGGATATTCTCCAGTGATCTTCCGCGAGTCTCGGGCATGTAAGCAGCGAGCACGGCCACGGTACCGAGGGCCAGGCCACCGAACAGGAAGTAGGCACCGAATGCAGACGCCTCCAGTAAAATGGGCGTTACAATAGCTACAACAAAATTTGTACCGAAGCACAGGCCCATGGCGACGCAGTTCGCAGCCGCCCTCGTGTGTCCGGGTTGGATCTCACTCGCGTAGATCTTCCCAACGATACCCCAAGTCGCACAATACGTCAGGCCGAAGACGAAAACAGAGATGATAACAACCCATCTAGCGATGCCGTATGGATGGACTGCCCCCGCCGCGTAGAGGCAACCCATCAGGAACATGCAGCCAGCCATAGCGAGACCGCCGCTGATTGCACTTGTGCGTCTTCCCCACTTGTCTGCGAGTAAGAAAGCTGGGATGGAAATAACGAGCATTAGGATAGACGAGAGTCCCGAAGCCAAGAAGGACGCGTTATCGGAAGACAATCCAGCTTGTTCGAACAGAACAGGGGCATACTGTGGGGTATTAACATGCTGAAGACGGTAGGTATCATAGGAGGTAACTTACATAAATAATAGCATCGATACCAGAAAGCTGGACCATTCCGAGAATGAACAAGGCCAGAATTGTACGAGCACGGTATCCACGCTTAAACAAGAGCAAGAAGCTCTGCCAGAGCGAAAGGCTGGGGCCCTGCTCGCTGGGCAAAGTGAGGAAATCTCGTTCGGCTTCGACCATGTTGAAGTCTAGCCGCTCCAGAGCGCGGAGTGCATCGGCCTGTCTCCCGTGTAGCATGAGCCATCTCGGAGAGTCGGGGAGCAGGAGGCAAGCCCACGCCAGAGTAGCGGAAAAGGCGCACTGCACGATGTATGGCGACCGCCATGCCATATCGGATTTTATGTTTACGGTGCCGTAGCAAGTGAAATATCCAGCACTATAAAAGTTAGTGATTATTTACTTGGTAGGCACCTGGGTAAGTCGACTTATCTCAGGAGTAATTACCCCTGAACGAGCTCTACTGGAACGAAGAAAAAGGAAGAAAAAAGGAAGGAATAGAAAACTTCGAATAGACGTACCAGACTCCGGCCGTAGCCATGAATTGTGGAAGTCCCACCAGCGTACCGCGGTACTTGAGGGGCGCGATCTCGGTGATATAGACGCTGATGTTGCTAAGAAATACGCCCTGGCCGAACCCGGCGATCGCTCTGCCGGCGATGAACTGTGCGAGACTATGGGCAAGTCCCTGCACCAACGAGCCTATGCCGAACAGGACAGCTCCGGGTATGATGACGCTTATTCTCCCATATTTATCCGCCAGGTGGCCAGCGAAGACTGATGGTAGCGTGCCGGTCAACATGATCATGGAGACCGTAATTCCCAACATGGTTGCTGAAAGCTGCCCCAGGGACGCACTGAACTGCGGCATATGAGTGATAGCGCCAATCGACCCCGTATCGTAGCCATTGACTAGACCACCTATCGAGACGGCGACCGAGGCTATCACATACCGCGGAGCGAAGTAAGGGGTAGGCGGCGTCGACGCCATAATTGTGATTATGAATTTCGATTTGCTTGATAATGCTAAAGGATAAAAGAGAAAGGGAGGGAAAAAAAAAACACAAGTTGATCAAAGAAAAAAAGAGCTCTTATCTATCACAGCTCCATCGTATACATCACCACCGTAAGACCTAAACCATTCCTGTTTACCTAGCCCTAGGCTACGTAGGCGGACCGACTAACTCCCCCGCATCATGTCATCACAATGCCCCCCATGTTCCCCGTATCACGACCCTTTCTCGCCGACTCCGGGGGTCTAGTACCCACTGCTCGGGGTAGTTCCGTGCTCCCCTGCGTCTTGTTCTCCAAGGACTCTAATGCCAAGACTTGATAGACTATCGGCGTAAGGGACCTCGGGTCTTTATCACATGTTTGGCTGTGCACTTAATACTCCGGAAGTTCGCCGAATAGTTCGTAAGATAAGGCGGTGTGAGTAAAAACGGAAACGACTCGCTTTCTCGAATCAAGCTATCGTAGCTACCTATCAATATGATGCGTCGGCTACACGGAATGGAGTGGTGGGGGAACTGTAGGCACTTCTCATTCCTTATTCTTGTAGGAACGCAACTGAACGTTAGTATAAATCAAAATCGTAGGTCTAATTGGTATCTAGTATGTAGAGATAGATATATGAGGCAAATATACAAGTATGATCGTAATCTCGGGCACTATAAATGCGCCCTACCTTCCAGCCTTCTTCTTCTCCTTTCGGCCTTGACTGCTTTCTTGAGCTTTGCCGCTTCCTCATCGTCCAGCTTGGCTCCGGCTTTACTCTCCGGGCTGGCCAATTCCTCAAATAGCTGCGCTCCAAGGGTATCTGCTAGTCTTAGCACTCGTGTGCTTACAGTCGCGCCGTCTCTCCTATTCTTTCCTTCGCGCCTACTAGACGCTATACGTTCGATGAAATTCCATAATCTGCCTGAGGACTGCAGAGCGCCAGAGTTTGGATCCCGAGATGGCATCCATTCGGATGCAAGACGCAACCGCGGTGGCGTCTTTGAGTCTTTTGACTTAACAACGTAAACGATACCCTCCTCTTCGAAGCGCTGGTATGAATTCTTCAGCGTTTCTTTATTAACTGCTTCAAAATAGCTCAGGTCGCCCTGATGGTAGAGCGTTTTACCCAGCTGTTGTACGTTAGTTTCGATGCTCACGCTTCATAGGATTTGTCGGTGCTTACCAATTGAGCGGTGTTCTGCGCCTTTGCAAGTTCAATCCATGCATCTTCCTCGTCATTTTGTCCCAGTGGAGGCGTTAGTCCCATTAGCGAAACTGCAGCGAGCCAGGTAGATTCAATGAATGGCCATATCAAGAAACAATAGAAGTCGTAGTTTTCTCTGCCGGCAGCCCTTTCTTCGTCTGCGAGTCCGATGCTCAAAATATTACCTTCCTCGTCTCTTTTCAAGTCGAGAACACGGTCGTCCTCTAATCCTACCAGGGTTTTCTCCAAGTTCACTGCCAATCCTTCGCCCGGGAAGATGAACTCTCCACGGAATAGTGACGAGAGGAACAATACTTGCTCCCGCAAAGTGAGATAAGATATTTCCTGGTGAGCCGGGCCGCCACCTAGTTTGACACGTGTATACATGCTGGCACTGACCAGGGCTTCCGAGATAAAGAGATGGATGGTCATATTCCGATCTACACCATATTAGTAAATGCAATGTAGACATTAAAGATAGGTAGATAGGGCGGAGTGGTACTCACAGAATGAGAGCTGAAATCTGTCAACAGCATAGTATGTCGGTTCTGCCAGTCCTTGCACAACACCGACGAGATCCTTCCCAAGCACATCCAACCCTCGCTCAACAACATCGGACAAGGGTGCGTTTCCAAAATGTGCAACACGTCCCCCTTTTGCACCTACTCGACTTATAAGCCATTCAATGCGCCGTATGAGCTCGGATTTGCCCACTCCTCGACCCCTAAGAGTAAGCAGCACGGTGCCAATTAACGCGGTAGGCATTACAACAGACACGTCGTTGATGTCTGACAGAACCTTGTAGCCCATGGTCCTCAGCAACTTCTGTTTGAGCGCAGCGGTTTCGGGAGATTTGACATCTAGTCTTATAGAGTCAGGTGATTTGTTGAGCTTTGTTAGCTGCTCGTCGATATACGAGCGTAGGCTCCATGGCTCATGGAACCGTACATCGACTCGTCCTAATCGCAACGAAAGAACGGACGAGCCTCCACTTAGGAAATCAGCTAAATTCTCCTTCTTCTTAGGTACCCCTAGAAGTTCTGTGACGTAGCCTTCGGTCTCAATTACTTTGTCGTACTGCGTACTGACAGGGCAAACGATAGCGTCCTCAACTCGACCGGATAATAAGCTGTCGAGTATGAAGCTTAGGATACCAAATTTGGGCGAAAGCAATTTCCCTGTCCTTGAGCGTCCGCCCTCGATAAAACATTCGAAATTGTACCCTCCCTGGAGTAAGGTGTCTATGTAAGCTTGTACAAGAGTTGTATATAGGGAATCGTTGCCGAAGGATCTTCTAATCCACATTGCGCCTTAGATAGTGAGCTGACTGTATATTCAACTAAAAATAGCGATAAATACATACCTGCGTGTTGTAAAAAGCTTCCAACAACTGGAAAATTCAGATTATCTCCCGCGACGACAACCGGAAGCGTTAACCCCAACCTATAGCAAATCAGTTGCATAGAAACGTAATCGACGTGCGATCGATGAGATGGTAGGAAGATGATGCTCTGCTTCTTCTTCTGTGCCACCTCGGCCACTTTTCTTAACCGTAGAACTTCTTCGCTGGATATATGTATTCCTTGGTGATAAGCTCGCGTGAGCAACTGCGCAACCAAGTAGTAGGCGCCCCTAATAAAAGTCTTGCTTTCGAATTTGCAAATCATATCGTTCGTCATCTTCTCAGCAACCTCTCGAATACTGGATACTATAACAGCACGTCTCTGTGCCTTTTTGGTCACGAAATTCTTGTCATCCTTTTTCAGCCATCCTTCTCTCTCTTCGATTTCCAGTCGCTTATCAGCCAGCTCGGATATTCGCAATTGTAGCAAAGGTGCGGATACGACGGCGTTCTTCATGTGTTCGGAAAAGCCAGAGTAGAAGATCGGTTGGCCGGTGACTCTATCGTAAGTTTGCCAGCCCGTGCCGGAAACATACAACGAGACTTCACGAAGGAATCTATTTACAAAAAGTCGCCAATTAGCATCGGGAAGGATATTGAGAAGTACATGATATATAGGCAGATGGCATACTGTAGAGGTTCGGAGCGAAATCTAGCCATATTGTGCATCAAGGGCTGCTGGTCGTCATGGCGGCGAGCTTCGACATAGCTCCTTGGTTGGAGAGTAATCTGATCGCCTAGAATTTGTAGGTCTGGCGCTGAGTCGCGCGTTGGATCTTCGTCTTGCGCCATAGTGATTAATGTCGTTGGCGACTACGACTACGGGTCTAAAGGAAAATGAGGGTTTCGCATTCGCTACGGCCGAGGATATCTCAGCAATTGGGAAGGATTACATGCTACGAGCATAATCGATTCCGCAGATGAAAGACAAGAAGGCGAAGCGATCGAAACTATAAACCTGGAAAAATCTTTAAAATATTATTTCATGATGTAGAAGTAGTGATGGTCTAGTTTGAAAGTGATAAAATGGGAAACTCGTGCCCATGTTCACCTTAGATTAGCAACGACGAAGGGATCGACACCTGTACAATGCCGAGGTTTTAGGCATGTGAATGGCCTGAAGCTTGCTAGAATGTAACCCCACACTCTCCACTAAATGCCCTACCGCCGCTAGCTCCAAGGTACCCACATGGATGTCAGCCCTAAAAAAGTTAGAGCTGGAAGCTGCAAAAGTTGCGAATCAATGATTTTGAATTCGTCATATCCAATTCGACCTATTGAAGCAAGATCAACAACAACCACAACCTTCATATTGAACCATAATGTGACACATAACATCCCAATTCCCAAGCGACGACACTAAGATGGCGTCGAACATTACCACTACCAAGTCTCTAACCCATGAGCTTCTCGCGCGAGCTCATAGCCCAGATAGCACGAATCGCATCTTCGCCGACAAAATTCAGCATCGACCGCTCTTCCTCAGACCAAACTCCCCACCCCCAGCAGCCAATGCGCGCGAAGCTCGACGGAGAGCGCGAGTTGAGAAGCAGCGGCGCGCAAAAGGTCTCAAGCCGAAACCACTATCAGCGCGAGAGCGGCGCAAGCTCGGGCTTTACGACGTACCCAAGACGAACCAGAAGTACACCGTTTTCGAGCCGCTGAACCAGCTGTGGTTGGGCTACATCCGCGAGGTGCTGGGCAGCGAGATATACAGCGGTGGACAAGGCGCCGCGGCTAAACTAAGCGCTGCAGATTTTCACGGCGCCGAGGTCGAGGTCTCACGGAGCAGTTGTCCCAGCCGTGTTGGTATCCGGGGGATTGTAGTCAAGGACACGCGCTTCGTATTCGAGATCATCACGAAACGAAATCAGGTCAAGACCGTACCGAAAGAAGGCACCGTGTTTCGCATTAGTATACCTCCGCCAGAGGAGCAAGATGGTCCCGCCACAAGCCAAGACCGGGCGCCGTTCGTCCTTGAGATACACGGCGATCAGTTTCAGTATAGGTCGGCAGATCGCGCGAATAAGAAGATTAAGCAGCATTACTTGAAGAACCTTTAGGACACCCACGACGAACAATTCATTGCCTACGTTCTTCTTAGGCTTTACCTTCTTCACAACCCAGCCATAACTATGGCACCACATCTATTATAGCAGTTGAGCGGAATGGTATCTTGATCAGACCTCCACTTCACAAGCTCGCATTTCCGACTAGGTTCACAGACAAAGTTAGTACCAGGCCTTTGAGTAGGTCTTTGGGCAACCTCGGAATAGTCAGGGATGATGAAATACGCAGACTGAGCATACAATTATCTGCAGTAGAAGCAGATAGTCGACGAGATAGCAGTTGACGGAAGAAGCGCCGATAGCTCTACGCGTAGACCCTTATGATTTGCGATGTTACTTGCCCAATCATAAGACGGCTGAATCGTCGGTAGTTGGACTTTCATTTTATGTTCCTCGATCCGGTGTGTGTGCATCACACTATTCGGACGATGATTAAGTTTACGTCCGTTAACATGGGCAACTTTGGATCCTACTACCTAGTGGGAGCCCTGATTGATCGAGTCCAAACAAAATATTTAAGCGGGCTTTCAAAAATTATAGCAATCTGCCTACTAAAACTATCAAGGCCTACCTCAGAGAAGCTTTACGAAGGAGTAATAGAAAGAAGAGAATAATCCCACACGCCCCAAAGAGCCCAACACAGAGCAGGAACCTACATGCCTAGATAGGTTTTGACAACCTGCTACTCCCGCTAATACCAACTATGTAGTTAATCTCCATGTCTTCGTAACTATTGCTCTTTATGCAGGAACAGTAGCCGGGAGACCAGCCTCCTCAAGCAAAATCTGAACAGCCTTGAACAACTTCTCGTCATCGTACCTAAAATAAAACACGACATATTAGCACAAGTCTCTTCATCGGTTAGGCACCCAAGATAACTAGCTAGCTTACCTCCTCGCAACAAGTTGCAACGCAATAGGCGCATCCTTATACCCCTCAGCGCCATGCTTCTTCCAGAGGTCGTAGAAATACTTGTCCGAGCTACTCAACGGCTTGTAGCCTTCCTCATACTCAAACGGAGTCTCACGCTCCGCCGCACCGACCGCGTCTGCCACGGGGAACACGATGGCCGGATAGTCGAGCAGGTTCCACTGAGCAGTGTATCCCCAGTAGCGACTAGTGTTGTGCTTGGGCGCGACGCCGACGCCGCCCGGGCACAGGATCACGTCCAGGGGCTTGCCGTCGGACGTCTTCTTGGCCGAGTCGTTCCACAGCTGCGCGTACTGGTGCCGGTACCCCTCGCGCTCCGAGACGGCCGTCCAGAGCGTCGGGATCGTGTGCTCCTTGACGTGCGGGTTGTCATGCAGGATGAATTTCGAGAGCGGCAGCCACGGCTCCCCTGAGGCTTCGACTGCGGTTTTGACTTCGGCGCCGCCGTCCGGGTAGTATAGTTTTGCCTGGGTTCTTGGTTAGATGTCTTGGAAATAAAAGAATGTACGTAATAAACGAATTAACGGGTCACAGGAAAGGGGGCAGCGAACAATGATAGACCAGGCTAGATCATGTTTCCACGGCTTCCAGTCCACGAGCTCAATGTTAGGACTCTTCTTCAGCTTTCCTACAAGCTCCGTCATCGCTCTCAAAATCGGAGGATGCGGTCTCACGACATCGTCCGAGTACAAAACCCCGACGCGGAGCTTCCTGTCCGGGAAGTAGTTCGTCGAGTCCTTCCAGTCGAGGGCGACCAAGCTAGGCTGCCTCAGCCAGGGCTTCTGGTCGATAATTGTCTTGACGAAGAGGCTCATGCCCTCGAGACTGGTGGACAGAGGACCAGTAGTTCCGAGAATCGATTCAGCACCGGCCATGGCGAGACTCCATCCATTGGTAGGCAGACGCATGCTTGTGGGCTTGAAGCCAAAGAGGCCGTTGATTCCTGCTGGGACTCGGATAGAACCGCCGATATCACTTCCGATTCCGAGGACAGACCCGCGAAGCCCGATGAGTGCTCCTTCTCCACCTGATGAACCGCCAGCGGTCAACGTTGTGTTGCGCGGGTTTGTGGTTACACTGAATGATCGTTAGCAAGCTCAAATTACCCCATTTCCTCCCGTGAGCTGATAATACATACCCGTACAAATTGGTGGCCGATTCGACTGCCATCAAGGTTTGTGGCTGTGTGGTCCTCACGTAGAATATGGCACCTGCTTCCCATAGATACTGCACGATCAAGGCATCTTCTTCAGAGACACGGCCCACCCAAGCCACGTAGCCGGCATTAAGGTCTTCACCCTTAATGCCAATGTGCTCTTTCACACTGATAGGAACGCCGTGAAGTGGTCCAAATGGCTTTTTGTTAGTAGCCAGATACTGATCCAGCTCAGCGGCTCTCTCCAGAGCTCGCTTGGGCAGGAGCTCCGTGATGCAGTTAGCGAGTCTCTGGGCGAGGCCGGCTCGACGCAGAAACGCCTTGGTAACAGCTGTCGAGGTCCATTCGCCCGAAGCTATCTTCATTACCAAGTCCTCGACGTTGGCGCTCGTGATCTGTATCTCTTCCGCCGTGAGCAGCTTCTTCGGGATGTCCGTGGTGTTGAGGGGAATGTCTTCGGGGCGCACTTCCGGCACCGGCGGGCTGACCTCCGCAATTGTCTCCTCCCTATGCCGCTGACGATCTGCCGCTACGTCCTGCCAAGATGCCCCGCTTGCGATTGTAACGGTAGCGGGAGCCATTGCTAGGTATCAGCTACTTCTTCGCTTTGGATTCTTGTAACCGGTTATTTGAAACCCAAGGTAGTTCGAGTTAATGAGCGAGGGTGGTCGTGTGTTAAGTTTTCATATCTATGTCTCGGGCTGGACTTATACCATGATATATAGTTGCAGTAATTGTCCGAAACTAGGTAAGACAAAGCACAACCTATACGGGCAATTGATCAGCCATTGGTTTATCAGCATGTCCGGTATGACAACTCTAATACTGACAGCCTCACGATACGATTAGTGGACCCTGATGATAACCGCCACCATCACAGTATCATTGCATGCGAGAGATCGGCTCGAGGCGGCATATCTGTCTAAGCTGACCTAGCAAGTTGCAACGAGTCCCGCAACTCCAATGATCACACCAACAAACGAGGGTGGAGACCCTCCACACTATCAGACTATATGGAACGCTGGAATGATGATGATATCCAATGTAACATGGAGGCTGAATAACCTCATATGATAGGATGAGATATACTAATGTAGATGGGTAGCTCTTCATCTTTAGCTATTGGTGTTAATGCAATGTGTTTGAAGGTGAAAGATAAGCCGGCTTAGGAATAGCTTTATCATTAAGCAGAACTTCCTCACAATTTATCTCTTAACTTACCCCTCAGATTGAGAGGGGGAACCATCCCGATGATATGGGTATGAGATTTATGTATAACCCCAGTAGCTCTATGTGGCATTACTGCGTACGATAAACGGGATATTATTTGCCCTTGATATCGTTGTTGGTATTTTAAAATACGTAATCAGTTTTCAATTGTTCATGGTGACTTTTGAACATTAAGGTCTAACAGTAGACCGTGAAGTGGTTGTGGCAGGCCACTTAATAAATCGAGGACAATGGATCGGAACTATTGCCCTGGGCCGTTCTGTGCAAAGTTCATGCTGTAGCCTCCAGTTTTCTCATCCTTAACCATTTGGAAATTCTCAGTGCTGAGCCCAAATGGTTTCAATATTCCGTTGCCAAGCTGCGCGGGTCTAATTAGTAAACACCTTCGGAAGAACTACTGTCGTGCGATGGTTAGATACTCACGTCTTTCAACTTTCCCCACATCTCCGACATCTCTTGCTCCTGAGCTGCTTTGGTTCTTGGCGGTAGAGACCTTAACTGTGTCTGAACGATCTTCCTGTCTGCTGGGCTGAGATTTGTCATGGTGGAAAGAAGTTTGTAATCCTCTTCGGCGCCAGATAGATTCGACCAACCCCCAAGTTCGCTCCTCGCCCTGGCTCGTCTCATTAAAGCTTTCGCTCTAATTCGTAGTATATCCTCATGTCGTTTTCGCCTTGTGATTTCTTCTTCGGTCTCTTCTTTTTCCACAGGAGCGCTCTTCTGGGCTCCGGAGCTAACTATCTCTTCTTCGACTCCCTCCTCCTCTGCCTCTTTTTTCTTCTGTTTCTCTTCCTCATTTTGCCTTTGTTCAGTCTCGGCCTTCTCTAACCGACCAAGGCCATCAACAGAGTCTGTAGCAGCCTTGATGGCTTCTTTCCATTGTTCAAGTTTTAGGTGGCAGGCGGCAATGTTGGACTTAAGGACGGCAAGCTCGTAGTCTAAGTAATATGGGCAGATCGAAGCGGCTTCTTCGTATTTCGCAATAGCATTCTCGTATTTAGCTGAGGAAAACAAAGCATTTGCTTCGGTTTTCTTATCGTTCGATTCACCTAGTAAATTCTACGAAAGCAAGATGTTAGTTAAAGGTTCAGCACCTATCAGGATGCGCTGTGTTTGCATACAGCTTCTTCCTCCGGAGGGAACTTCTCGGCTCTTGTTGGTTCCTCCTCTTCAGGCTCTTGTTCCGTAGATCCGACTTTTACCTGGCGACGATCGGACTCTTGATTCTTTGACGAGCTAGTCATAGTTGCGTCAAAAAGTCATGTTCTTCAAGGACTGGAGACAGAAGTGGTACTCGCAAAGTTAGGTAGGTTCTGAAGAGGTATGTAGCTTAAGCTATCAGCCCAAGCTGTTTAGGTGCTTACAGGTGGCTTGCATAGGCACTTGCATATAAGGCACCGTATCTAGGTACACATGATATAACATATGCGACTATAGAGTTTATTCTCCCAAATACCGGTACGCAAGTAACGGAGATTAACAAACCCAGATTTCGGGCACCTGCCTAATGGCGCAAAGTGTTAGAAGGTGTGGAGGATTACCCCGCATCTGAGAACTACCCCGCCATAAATTCAATTAAGAGACTTATTATTTGCGTACTTATTTTTGGCACAAGAGAACTGTCTGTGTGATATGCTTCCGGTTATTTACTGGGAATAACGAGATCGAGTTCAACTAAAGTAATAAACAATAGTGGCACTCAGACATAATGGCTCCTCGAACAGAGTAAGTCTCCAACCATTAGCAGCAATAACATATAACTAATATTCAACCTCCATGAAGCTTCCCACCTATAAGAGCATGTCTATTTGACATGGACGGCCTGCTTCTAGATACAGAGGATTTATATACTCTCTGTATCAATCTCATCTTAGAAAAGTACGGCAAAAGCTCGCTACCTTGGTCCATCAAAGCAAAGCTTCAAGGACGACCAGGGCCCGAAGCAAACGCACTTTTCCATGAGTGGGCCAATCTTCCCGTCTCGAGTACCGACTACCTCGAGGAGCTCACTGCTTTGCAACAGAAGCACTTCCCCGGCACAAAGCCGTTACCTGGTGTTGAAATATTACTTGGTAATCTAGGAAGGACAAGGTGGTGGGATAAGAAGAGCCAGAATGGAGTGAGAAGGGGGGACGAGAGCAGCAACGGGCAAAAAACTCAACGAGTTCACATCGCTCTAGCTACCAGCAGCACTGCCTCCAATTTTGCCATCAAGACAACCAATTGGGCTGAACTATTCTCCGTATTCGAGTCGCATAGAAGGGTCCTCGGAGATGACAAGCGTATCCAGCCAGGTCGTGGAAAGCCGCTTCCCGATATCTACTTGCTTGCGCTAAAGACGATAAACGATAGTCTTGACGAAGATGAGAAGCCTATCACGCCGGAGGAATGTCTGGTCTTTGAGGACAGTGTTCCAGGAGTCGAAGCAGGACGACGCGCAGGCATGAGAGTTGTATGGGTTCCCCATCCAATGCTTAAGAAGGAATACGCAGGCCGCGAACCAGAGATCCTAGCTGGACGCATGGGAGAGGCTGGCGAGGTTGACCCACATCAACTGGGAGAGATTGATGATGGATGGGCTGAATACCTCGCCGATTTGACTAACTTTCCATATGAAAAGTATGGAATAGCAGTGCCGCCTGCTGAAGTGGAATTGGATCCGTCCATGAAAGAAAACACCAAAGGTCAACTTGTCACTCAGGAAGTCAAGGCATAGATGTCGAATAAAGCATGCATAGAAGTTAAAGTACGAAAGCATCGATTCGACTTCAAGGTTCCAGTAGATATAGCATCATCGAATTGCCTATGATAGACCTGAAGGACTAATATATCAGTTCATACAATCATTCGACCGGTGATTGGGTTGACTTACGTGGGTACTAATGTACAGCCATGTGGGTATATGTTGTGCCATAGAAGATGGCGTTCTCAATAATCACCTGGCTCTTTAGAGTTACCAACCCTCAATAAATATCCCAAAGGCTTATCTTCCCATCTTTGCTGCCTGCCGCTACCCAGTGCGCTTCTTTCGCCATCTTAATTCGTCGATCCTTGACGCTGAGCTGGCCTGGCTTGGGGACAGTCGCCACGGCAGAGTCGTGATTATCCGTACTACCAGGAGTAGTCGTCCCGTCCCCGTGTGCCTCACTATTTGGTGCTTTCTCAACGTCTAGCATCGCAAAATCGATGGAGTAACAACCGACTTCGTGCCATTTCAATACCGCTAGCTCGGACATGGTTTTTGCTGAGTAGACGCGCACTTTCGAGTCCCATCCTGCGGTCGCAAATATTTTGCCATCGGATCGGATGCGCAAGCTTTGTTGACCTGAGTGTTTAGTATTAATGATCTTTACAGGCTGAGTTATGATGGCTGGCTTCGTCTGCTGTGAAGATCCTATAGGAGTCGGGTCCGGCGAAAGGGTGGCGGAGACTAACGATAGGCTCGAGGCTGGAACAACACCCTTATTATCTGCTCTTGTTAAAAGGTCCGGTTCCTGAATAGAAGTATTTGGCGTGGGAATGGGGTGCTTGGAGATGGCGGCGTCGGCACCGGAAGTTAAAAAGTAATCCATTTGGGGAGCTAGATCGAGAGAGAGCACTGGCTGGCTATGCACCTGTGCTCTATACAATAGATCCCAAGTACTATCGTTTCTCTGTCGCGCCACCACCGCAAGGCCAGACTCATAACCGGCCACAATAGTTAGATACCCTTGGAGCCAAAATAAGCGTACGGACATGACCATGCCCTTTTGGTCTGTATTGCTCCCCATAATAACAGTATGCACGCGATTCTGGGTTGGAAGTTGGAAGATATCGATCTATTTGGAGAGTAAGCAAGACGAAAGTGGAAAATCTTACTGGAAGAGATAGTGCCCAATAAACTCACAGCTTCATCTTTTAATGTGTTAGGAACCGCGATGAGAAGCTCATCATGCTTATAAGTCATCTCTGGCCCGGTATTGCAATGCGCAAAGGAACAAAAGTTCATTGTATTCACTTCGAGTATATGTAAAATCCATGGTTGAGGTCGCTCTAACACGGATGCATCGAGGGGAAGCGCGGTGCTTATTGCAACCTCGTCTTCAGGGCCGAGTTTCCATACAACCAGGCGATTGTCTCTGCCATGTCTGAGAAAAGCTTCTCAGTTGTCTGACATTGAATCAAGAAACATGGCAAGCAATAGCAAAAACCATGTGCTGTGAAATAAGACTCAACCTACGTGATTATTTTGTCGTCACCCCAGTCGGCTATGCCGAGAATGGCGTTGGTGTGTGCTTGCCAGACAGCTCGAGGGCGCATAATAGTCAAATCCCACAGGACCACGAAACCATCCGCATCTCCAGATGCCAGTCTTTGGTTGCCTCTCACAAAGGTGGTGACATGGACCTGGGCACGATGTCCTCGGAGGACTGACTTTGGCTGTGCAGGCTGTTGCTGAGACATTGTTTTAACAACGGTTGGTTAAGTCGAGATGGAAATATTCTCTCCTTTCCACACCATGCATCGCCTACACACTGCTTTGGAAATGGAACCATATAGAGAGGTCTCTTTCGGGCTTAGCGGTGAATAATTCAGAATGAGCTGCTGGTGGATTAATAGTAGTCTTGTAGTCGTTAAAAGTTGCTGCTCTTAACTTCGCGATGGTGGGGTAAAGCGGGATAATTCAGTTCTATGAGAACATGCACTTAAGAAATCCTCAGGAGGTAAGCAGTCCTGGCAGTCTGGACTGTCGGTACCTGATTACTAAATTCAATTTATTTAAATTGCATATCTAACCGAACCCAAACAAACCCATGCAAGATCTAAACTTAAAGTTAGCCGATCCTCTCCCAATCGACGTAGATCTGGAACATGTTTCTTTTATAGTCAGAATGTCAGATATAGTCCTAAATATCGTAGTATTGAATAATTACATGACCTAGCAGCAGAAGAAAAAAAAATATCCGAGGCATCACGATCATCATCTCTTCAGAATTATTGCGCTGTGAATTCGGTGAGGACCCCGCTCTGGGGAATTATCCTCGTGCTCGATGAGAGCGTGGGACATCAACTCATATGCATCTAAATGCCCAATGAGATGATACTTAAGCTGCAATTGTCTACATGTAGTTATCCGCAGCAAGCACATGGCATTTTTAAGACCTGTTCATTACTGAATTCTTGGTCTCTGTCGTCATTCGTATTCAAGAGTCAACTCATTGGTCGAAAAGTCTGTTATGTCTGCCTACGAGAGATTCTTGTCATAAATAAATGCATCTCATATTTTCAGAGGAATCATATGATATTACTCATGTAACATCGTATCACCGGGTCAGCCACTGACGATCTAGGCCGGCTTCACTTTCGGATTTGATGTGGGCAAGGACATATGGTGGCTTTGCAATCAACAAATCATTTGAGAATTATATCATGTCGTATTTAGTAGGAATGACTGAAATCTCCCGTTGAAACCGGCGAAGACGCACTCAACCCACGCAGTACTATTACCTGAACCCCGTAATTCATTCATCCGCTCAGGCCAAGCGCCAGGGATCTCACCCGCTGCCGAGACATGCAAGCTCCATGCCAGGTGAAACAGAAAATTATTTCAACCAAACGCCGGCGAAACGACTGAACTACTGCCAATATCCAATATCGGCCTATGATACAGGTCATAAACGCCTTTTCATATGTAGTAGACCGATGCTGCGATGGTGCATTTGTACATATGCTGCAAGGAGATCGTAGTGAATGGAACCGAGCTGTTCTGCGGCGATTACCAAGCGGGCTTAGACTGTGGGGTCGAAATAATATAACAGCAACAAGACGATCAAACAGTATCAGCCACTCGTCCTCAGGAGGTGCTGTTTATTCTGCGAGGCGAAAGGAGATTGTATATTATCTTCGATGAGTAATGGTAATCGTGTCGTGTTTTCGTATGCCTAATTTTAGCATTACTCGCGTTTTCAAAAGAGTTGATTACCTAGTATTATTAGTAAATTCTATACCGTTAAATTTGAGCTGCACGAAAGCTTGGCAGGGTCTGTTGCATAGGATAGGCACCTCATGATTCCCCATATGATTTGCATTTTGCTGCTCAGCTGCTGTCAATTCTGATTCGGATTGTCTGCTTAAGGATATCCGCTACACAGACTCGATCAGGGCTGTTGACGTCTCGGCGCCTCCACCAAACTCCTGGAAGCAACTCAAGCCGAAGCAGTTCTCTAACAAGAGATACTCGTCACGGAGAGCGGGATGCTACCATAATCCTGGGGCGGTGGAGACCGCATCCGAGCACGAATCGTGGAAAATAGTCGATTCTATGTAGCGAATGCGTTGCGGTTGGCTAGTTAACCCCCTGTCGGATCTACGTCTGGCCATAGCCTGTCACTAACAAAGTTAAAAGAAAGAGAAACACGACCAGGGGAGCGTTTTGGTATCGAGAGAATCCTTGCAATTCAGTTAATGGATCACGTTCCGAAGCTTTTCTTATTGTACGAAGGCTAGTCGTGTGCCACTTGATACATTGGGTAGTATTTCTAGAAACAAAATTCTTCTGCCAGTAGCCGAGCAAGTGTAAAACATCAATCGAAGAGAAAAGCCACGCCGTTACTTAATTCCAACACATAAATTACTAAACGTTTTAAATCTATATATAAATTCTTAACGTTGTAGGTAGGTATGGTCTAAAAAGTTTAAAACAATTTCGCTCATCTTCATATTAGGAAGCTTTAAGGGCCTCTTCCTTACCTACTTCCTTATTTCATCAAAAAGGTTAGTTGTCTCCTTCCTAGATCTTTGTCGTCATCCCGCCAGGCATCTACCCTGCATGGTCAGTACAGCTCTCGGGCCGGCAGCCGTTGTCACCGGATGCTTGCTGCTTCTTTTTGGCCCCTTGTCAATACGCCTCCCCCTCAACAACTCGTCGCTGCCAGGACGTACATAAGGTACATCTACAGGCAGGTAGGTACATGTAAAAAGACGGAAGCTGGTACCAAGATATAGGTACTGTACCTACACCTACCTCGTGTCTTATGTACATAGGTAGGTACGGTGGCTACATGTATTTTTAAATTCTTTCTAAACTTTGAAATTCAATTCTACCTTGTCAATTTGTTTCTGCTTCCTCTCTGTCTTCTTTTATTCATCAAGTTATCCTCCTAGCTCGATGCTAATACAAGCCAGACAATTCAAGGAAAGGAGTTATTACGGGAGAAGCACGAGGAGGGAAAAGCTCCCGACTAACTGGTTCCAATCATCAATTAGCTACAGTCGCAACGGTACACCACAGCTTCGCCTAATCGGCTTCTTCCAATCAGCTTGTGTCGTCTCGGTCAGAATCCGAGACATTTGGTGCGTCTCTCAAGATCCTGT
The DNA here is from genome assembly GCA_002120315.1 of Hypoxylon sp. CI-4A. Lineage (NCBI taxonomy): Eukaryota > Fungi > Ascomycota > Sordariomycetes > Xylariales > Hypoxylaceae > Hypoxylon > Hypoxylon sp. CI-4A. The sequence goes on from KZ111587.1 coordinate 73,357, forward strand.
ACCTTACCTGGGCCTGGCTTCTAGGGTGATAAGCAGCCTCCCGAGCACAGCACGCCGTGCTGAAGGATTTTCGATCTTCTGGACAACGACCGTTATCCATTTCCCCCCGCTATCTATATCCAGTCTTCAACAATACTTACCCAACTACTCCTTGTTGGTAGACATTACCGATTGATCTTCAACCGAGAAGACAAGCATTAGCTTGATACGTGAGGAAGCATAGTGTTCAACCACTAGTTTCGTTTGCCGCCGTTAATCGTTCCGGCGTCCATTTCAACCCGAGGTACTAGGAAAACCCTGGGTCGAATTCCTCTCCTCCATCAACGACGGCCTCGTACATATTCGAAGGCTCATCCACCGTAGTCCTGGCGGCATACGACGTCGTCCCGCCGATCCTTCTTGCATCGTGCTATCCATTGGGCGCTTCTGCTGCGCCATTGACACACCATTATGCCGAGCAGTCCTCGCCGCCGGGCATTGTCAAGAGCAGCTTCCCGAACGACCAACTCTACCCTCCTTGCCCAAAACGACGGAAGCCGCACAATTCTGCTTCGCCTAATTCGAGCAGGGTCACTCCGACCAAGCCCGGCAAGACCGCCGATATGACTTCCTCCGATGTGATGCCTGCCAAGAGCAGAAGAGTGAGGACGGGCTGTCTGACATGTAGAGAAAGACATCTCAAATGTGACGAAGGCATACCTGACTGCTTAAACTGTCGAAAGAGCAATAGAGAGTGCAAACGGGGCGTGCGACTGAACTTTATCGACTTGACTTGCAAGGAGCCACCTTACATACCTGCAACAGAAGAATGGGCGAGTATGTCAATTGACACGACACCTTGACGGATTGCACTTCATGCTAATATCTGGAGTAGTACAATTTCAAGATGAGTCGCGTATAATTGCGTCGGAATATCAGGGAGGACTGGGAAGATATGCCAGTGTCGACAATCAAGACGTTACTCCAATACAGGAGTCTGGCTTTAACGCCACTCCTCAACTTCAAGCACGGGCCGTTGAGAATGTAGAGACGCAGACAAGGGTTGAACGTATGTCTGCTGCGGTAATGCCAACGCCGCAATCGGTGTACTATGGGGATCGGCGCCAAGCACATCTGGATCTCCTTGCTGATAATCAACTTCGTTCGCGGAAAAACAGCGATGCTTCCTTCATGGCGCCTTTAACCTCAACGAATGCCGGATATGGTCACCTAGTGTCAGATCTGTTAAGCTCCATCAAAGGCGAAGGTAGCCGTGCCACATCCCATAATGGTTACAGGAGTAGCGATGTATCAACAACAACTTCCTTAGCAGGCTTCACTGGCGTTGGGCCGCCGTCAATTTTTCGTGGAGGCTCGGGAGAAAGCAACGCAGAGCCCGATGTCGATACGGGTATGATGACGCCTTCGAGTGAAAAGCCGGGAGAACGGGAGTATCTGAATTCGCCTGAAGAATTGCAGTTCATGCAAGTATTTGTCTCGGAAGTAGGGGTATGGATGGACAGCCTGGACAAGGAAAAGCACTTCTCACGCTTGATCCCATACCATGCGCTCAAGTGTCCGATGCTCCTCAATGCACTCCTCGCTTGCGGGGTGAAGCATTTGACGCTCACGCAGCAGTATAGCGACGATAAGGCACTTTTCTACTACGACACGGCGACTACGCAGCTCCTCCGCAGCCTGCAGAACCCCGAGCGCAATACATCCGAGTGCGCAGCTACGGCCGTAGTCCTCAACGTATATGAAATCATGAGTGAAAAACCGACGCAGCGAATGAGCCATATTGCAGGCGCGCGTGCCCTGATTCGTGAGTGTGGATGGAATGCCAAGAGCGAAGGTCTCGGCGCCGCTTGCTTCTGGTTGAATGTGGGAATGGAACTCCTCTCGTGTCTTGCGTTTAACTGGCAGACAGCATGGGAGCCAGACCAGTGGGGTCTCGATATGGACTTCAATACCGAGAAAGATACGGGCAACGAAGAGATTTGGGTTCATCGCATCTTCTACGTTGTAGCCAAGATTGCCAATTTCCGCGCGAGCATTCCCAAATTCCAAGAACCCAGCCCTCATGATGAAGAGGCCCGGTTGCAGGCCAGGTTTGCTGAATGGCGGCGCCTCAAAAACATGTGCGACAACTGGAACAACTCATGCCCTCGTCCCATGCATCCGTTTGGTTACTTGTATCCTTCTCAGCAGATCGGTGCTAGAAAATCGTTGTTTCCTAATGTTTGGTACGTTATTCCAACATCATGATCCGTGCACTTCATCGACAGTATTAGCTCAGGACTAGAGAGCTAATGGTTGTCAAGGCTCATCAAACGCGCTGCCATCGTTGGTAGACTATACTACCACACAGCACAATGCCTGCTCGCACAGATCAATCCAATCCTCCCCAAAGATTCAGAGGAGGCGCGCAGAGTCCAGCTCCATCATGCCCACCAGGTTTGCGGCATTGTAGTACATACCAAAGATCGCGGTGTAGCTAGTGTCTCGATTCGCTCCCTCGCTATTGTAGCTGAGATTTTAACCGACCTTGCAGAGCAGCAAGAAGCAGTGACGACTTTAGAGAGAATTGACCGTGAGACAGGTTGGAAACTCGGGGGCGTCCTTCAGAACCTCAAGAGGATCTGGGGTTGGGAGAAGACATGCCAGAAAGGTCTCGCGGCCCAATTCCTACCTCGAGCTGGTAGTGGCATCAAGTCGACGACGGGACCGACAAGATACCAGCAGCAGATGGAACCGATACAGGCTACCCATGTGATCAGGCCTCTACAGAAGCGAGTAATTCCCACAATCTCGCCTTCAGGTCCCCAGCACCTGGCAGCGCCACGGCCAATTCATGTTAACCCATTAAGCTTTGCTGATTTCAGTCTCCCAAATCACCCATACCAAAACTGGTATGAGCCGCCGAGTCGGTCCAACGCCTATAATTCCCAGGAGCTCCTCTGAAGGTTACTTGGGAAGTGCTAGAAATTCTAGGCTTCAGCAAAAACATATTCGTGGCATATTTTTTACATCATGGGGAGGGAGCGAGAACTATTGATCTGCTTGGCTTATTAAATATTCATTGATACCTTTGGAACGGCATGTTGGGCGTTTTTCTTTTCTTTCGTGCCCATTCCTTCGGCTGTATGCACCTATCTTAACTACATGTAGGTGGAGTACAAATTCCAAAGCACGGGTGTGCGGTGCTTAAGATATATACGTGGAATGGATCAGAGCAAATCGGGTCAGGTCGGAAGCTTGGCATTGAGCGACTGTTACTTTACGAGGACAGGCCGGACATGGATGAGATGGACATAAGGGTTCAAAAGTATGGTATTATCCAAGCTACATGCATTCTGCAATGTACTCAACATTGTCACGGTTGTATAAAAGTATATCAGAGGACATATAGGACATTGTGAATAAAAAGGTCTTTCATCTATTCAACTTGGAGACGATTCCAACTCCTATTCTTCGGGAAATGCTTGGTGCTACTATCTTGATGCCTTCTAGTTCGTTGGAAAGACTACCTAGCTATCTATATAAATGAAAGCAAGTTGATAAAATCCATCCATAGTTCCGATGCATAAGAGCCTATGTTTAGAATAAGATGCCAAAAGATCCAACTGGTGAAGAGTTCAAGTAGTGATGGACAGTTAAAACTCGACAGTATCTTGGCGCCAATACCCCGTTATCCCCTGCCGCCAACCTCCCAGTCACACGCATATCACGTAGATTGGAGAAACTTGGCATTCAAGCAAGCGATTTTAGAGGATCCACGCATGAGATGGCCGACTGTTAGTCTGTCACTACATACATGCAGGTATGTAAATTTCCTATTCTTTTCCGTAATATACGCTCTGGTCCCGACATTAAACAGTCAGGCTACAATATCCATTAAGGCTTTTGATGATAGCATAACTGCAAGTTGAATAGAACGGCGATCCTAACCACATGATATCTGGGTTGTAGCACTGAATAAAGATAGCACAAGGCGAGGTGAGCGGGTCAACTCACCAACTCACCAACTCAGGGGGTCAACCATTCCACTATAGGGGGATAGCAGCTACCTACATTTATATACCTAAACAGCAACTCAAATTATCACATACGACCACAGGATTTGGAAAACTCGGGATCCCGTCCGCTCTCCCATAGATAAGCCAGATACCGCTTGATTAGTAGTCGGGTCGGTGACGACCGGCGAATACCAAGTGTTGTATGTTTTTGTCTTTTTGCTCCTCTCTCCTGTTTTACTGAACGAATACCGAAACCAGTGCCGTGCAATACGGTAAGCTGTGCTCTTTTTATGCCAATGTTGGGAAACCATGGACTGTTCAACTAGTGATCTAAGCGGACTGTTGGGCCATGTCAGGGAGAGCTCTAAATAGCAAGATTCACGATCAGCTCATCCATCCTGGACCTTTATCATCAAAACAATATCTTTTCTTCCAGGCTGCATTGTTTTTCCTCTGAGCATGCTCCCATATCTCCCGCATCCGAAAGACGGGCCGCTGAATATTGACAAAATCACTAGTCAAACAATCTCGATCGTGTCCGGGCTACATCATCTCGGTATCAAAAACCAACTCACTTAAGCATGATAAACTAGCTGTTAGATGTTTAAGTAATTAGGCACTTACTAGTTGGAATAGATGAGGAGTATTGGTTATGCTTAACAGTGGTGGAAAAGGGGTAATTCCATTCGTGTATCCTACCCAAGCACGACCAACTGATGAGAGTACATGCCACAAGACTAACAAGGACCTGGGACCTATTCATACACGGCGTTTTACTGATGATTTTCAGGCAATCAGTTATATGTAGGTATTTATCCTGCAAGCAAAATACTTTGAGAGAGTAAACTCCTGATATAATGCATTATGAATGTTGTGTCCGGCTGCATGTATGAAAACAAGTTGCTATGATCTGAGATGAGTTTGGCTTAAGGTACTTGATGATTTAGCAATCAAGTCTTTTCATTTAACAAGCCCCTCTTCGAAGTTCAAAGTCAAGTTGACAGGATGACTTCTCACCGGGCTCTCTTGGTTGCCGAAGACTCAGCCTGCAGAGGGGAAAATATTGTAAATATTTAAGCATGTCCTTACCAATAGTATGATTTGGTATTCCGCATACTGTGAATCTAAGTTCGTTTCCTGTATCTTGTTAGTAAGTATTCGAAATGCCATGTTAAGATGTTCGTATAGTTAATACACGGAACACGTATCCTATCTAAGTCCCTGCCTACCGATTAGGCGATAGAAAAGACAATTCAGTTGAGTCTACTATTGATAAGTATTACGATGCTTGAGGCTCAGATGATTACAATCCCCTATTCATTCGACTTTCGATCAACAACAAGAATTCATTGGGAACAACGATTTATCTTCATGTCAATTCCCACCTCCTTCAGAATATTTCTCCAACCTTTTCTTAAATCGATTCTCAATTTTACAACCAAAATGTGTGTGAACCATACGGTTGGTCTCAGTAGTAGGTGATCAGGAGAGTCAATTCGTATCTAGCGTTACGAAACAGTTTTCCGAGACACTTGGTGCCAAACTGGATTCCTCAACTGCGGGGCACAAGCAGACGATGGGACAGGTGAAAATCATGAATAAATACATGGACCGGAGGCTGCGATCATTTATCAACCATCGTCAGGACAACCTGGCGGACGCTATGGGCCTGGCATTATTAAGGTCAGCACCCGTCAAACAGAGATCAGCTTTCCTCAGGTCTTTGGGTTCAAAATCTTTAACGAAGTCATCATCTCTAGTGTGTAGGAAGTAAATCCCGGCGACGAACACGACTAGTACCCTATCACTTACCTTGAAACCACGATTCTGGATTTTATTTGGACCATCTTCGGTAAGTTCACCAAAATTATCCCTTCCCGGATCTGAATTTATGCTAACCAGATTGGTAGCCTTTGGCAGTACTCTGTAATGCTTTTCAAACTTAGGTACCTAACGCGTTTACTTGCCTTCAGTACTGCTCCTAATAGATCCATGGCGACAAGAAGCGCTTTATATCCGCCAGAGTATTCACAACTGAATCGCCATCTGCAGTAACCAACCCATGACACAATGAGATGGTTATACGCCTTGGAACTTATCTTAATCGCTAAAGGTACTCAAAGAGCCATCCAAGATCATGTGATACCGAAAAGTCCCGTCTCGTTTCCTGTTTAGTGCCAACAATAATCAAACTAGATATAATAGACACCCACTGCCACACGTCAAGAAAATGTTGGATGGATATGATCAAAAGTGGCATTTTAATGGAACTCATAACCTCAATATTCACGAGAACTTAGAGTGGACACAAGGCGTCAATGTTTTGGAAATCTCTATATAGACATCCAAGTCAGCTCCATTGATTTCTTTATTTAACAAGACAATAATCACTAAGCCTTTTCTGGCCAATCTGAGCTACCTAGTTTATCTATAGCGATCGTTGTAAACTCGATTCAACTCCTCTTTAATAAAGACATTGTCTACCGGAGAAGCTATTCGTGTCCCATCATCTGGTTCGCGGCCACGATCCTCGACTGCGTCTGGTCCTAAACCAGTAAGTTTCCTAAGATTGTACATCGTATCTTCCCGGACTCAAGCTTATTCTAACTTGATGCCTAGGTAGGAAGGAACACGATCCGCCATAGTTCGAGCAAGCATCTGTTGGAATTACCTCTTTTCTACTCCACAAGTTAGCAAGGAACATGAGAAGCAAACGTTAACTATCTCAGTCGCCAACCACCACCTATCCCCATCATTAAGACTAGACAGGAAATACGACAGCTAGGTTAGCCTTCGTTTGCTGGCAGCCTCAGTTAAGGAGGAGAAGATACCATTGGTTGTCCTTTTTATGTAAGTTATCACCTTTGGCGGTATTAGAACATTAGTTGACGTTGCCGACGGGAAGTCAGCTGGTAATAAGACTGATTGAAATAAAGGCATGGAAAGGAGTGATGAAAACTTAATTGATTGAGCACACTGGTATAGGTTAAGTGTAAGTGGAATTATTATGAGGGACTACAGAAGATAAGTCTATGTCTCTGAGTCCATTGGCAATGCTCTATGCCACTAATTCCGTCTATCATATGCGACACCTTTTGTCGCAAAGCACAATCTCCTCCACATGTCCGTCCTTAGCCTTTAGCGGTGGTTGCTATATGCTATTAGCTTTGATCTACCTATTTAATTTGTGGGATAGACTTACCAAAGGATCGGCTCAGTGTCAGCGAAGAAGTCGCGAAGGACCTGCTCAGCAGTCTTGCCCTTGCTCTTCTTTGTCTCCTTGACTGAGGCCGCCAAGGTGCGAAGGCTGACCCAGGAGTCATCCTTGCCGTTGAGCCTGGAACGCGATAGGTGTAGGTTGGCAACTGAGATAGACAGGGTTAGCATTTGCGTCTTGTGAGAACGAAACAAGATCCAGAAGCGTCGGGCATGAATTCATCAGTTGAATATCGATTCAACTTCTAACGGGGCAGAAAAAAAGATTTCGGCAGATACTTACGGTCGTCCCAAGGCGATGAGGGGCCCTTCTTCACTAATGGTAGAAATGAAATTAGTATGGGCTCGAAGTCCGACCGGGTAATGAACAACTTACTGATCAAGGCCCAGGCCCAGTCCATGAGCATGGCGCCTAGCCAAGACATCGGACAGCGGTCCAATTCACCCTCGGTGTCGGTCTCAAAGATTGCCTGGTCGATGACCCGGTTGAGATTGTCCATGTCGGCATGGACTGCCTTGATGAAGTCAAGGCCTTGAGTAAAGTCGAGCTCGCTTTGGCGGGCGCTGACCTCAGTGATGCCGACAGGGCGGCCAAGGACACGAACGACGTTTCCAGAAGACATGGTGATTGAAGATGTCAGTTGGGTATCGAGTATGTGAATTAGGTATCGAAGACGTGAGTCGAGTGTCAAAGAGATGAGTTTGTTGTCGAAGAGACAAGTTGATTGGTGAAGAGGTGAATTGAGTTGGTAATTGAGTTGGTTCAATAATGGTTGTTGCGACCGAAGCAAGATTGGTCAAGAGATGGTGTGTGGTTTGGGTGTCAAGATAATATCAGTGTAGTGTAAAGAGTGATGGGGGAAGAAAGGAAGAGAACTTTACAGCCGGGCGGGATGGATTTATATATGTTTCGAACCTGCCATTGAATGGCTAACCATTGAATACCATGGACGTTGAATAACAAGCACTAGTGGATATTGTCGCATTCAATGTGAATATCGAGAATATGACTCCCCCTTGGTGGATGTTTGCCATTCTAAAAGTGGATTACCGGCGCCATTCAATGGTGGGCTGTGAGGCGACGGCAAGTTGAACGATAGCTCCACTCGGCCAAACAACACCGGCCCCGACCCCCGACCCCCGACCCCCGACCCCCGGCCCCCGGGCACAAATGCATTGGCCAATTGAATATGTTATGTACTTAGGGACCTTTAGCAAGGCAGACATTCAATGCACCCGTATTGTGGGCACTCGACCTGTCTGTCAGGTGTCCATTGAATTCCTCACTCGATATTAACATTCACTACGAAATATTCACTAGCGCGGCCTTCATCGACTGGTATTCAATGGTAGTCTCGAAACATATATAAATCCATCCAGCCCGGCTGTAAAAGTGTCTTCCTTTCTTCCCACAACACTCTTCATCACACACTGACAGAACCAAGTCACAACAATCGACAAATCATTCATCACTTAACAAGATCCTCTTCTTCAATAACAAATCTCTCTTCCACACTACTCCTTCTAAACAATCACTCATAACACTCAATTATCTCTCTTCCTCGATTACTCTTTCTAAATCATCACTTATCACACTCAATTTGACAAGATGCCTTCCATTTCTTACGAGGTTGTTCGCGTCAACGGTCGCCTCACTGGCGTCACCACCAATGGTCTCTTCCAATCCGAACTCGACTTCGATCAGGCCATCGAGTATCTTCAGAGCGTGAAGAAGGAGAGAGGAATTGACAATTCACTCTACGATCGGGCCATCATCAGCGCTATCATTGATGCCAACCCTAACCACTGGGAGGATGTCGAGAAGCCCTTGCCTGCCTCTTGGGCCGCATTCAAGATCCTCGATCTGACTTGCTCGATCATCTGTAAGTTACCATCACAATCCTACAATCTTCTCGAATCCAAATTTATGCTAACCTTGCCATCAGCCAAGGACCCATCGCCATTCTACGACGGTAAGCGCCTCTTCCGACAGATATAATCTGGCTGGTATCGTATTTACAAGTAGGAAACGCTAACTCTATACTACAGCGGTGGAGACTCGCCTATCCGACAAGGCTCTCAACTCCGACACAGATCACTGGATCTATTTCTCTTCGATCATCAAGACAATGAAGGCAGCACAGAAGGAGGGCCTGGAGATGGCTGAAGAGAATCTCTGTGACCATTTCTTCTCTAAGCACTTCCCCATGTCTTGGTAAGAATACCCAATGAACTACGTAGTTCACCCAAGCTAACAATACTCACAGCACTCGTGGACGTTAAGGTGCGCCGAACATAGTCTTCACGGAACTGGAGGGGAAGGATAATTGAGGATATCCATCACCGTCATGGATAGCACATAACATGACATGCGCAGGAAAGCATACCGGTACCTATATACCACATAGTATGTACCTAGAGTTCCCGATCGTTATTAGATCAATTAAGTGAAGTTCACCACAAACCAAATCCTTGATATGACTTAATACCGAGTGAATGCCACCCAGCAGCGGCGCTTAATTGCTGCGCACCCAGGTAAGATAGGTAATTGGTCAGGTATCATGAGACAAGTTGTACCAGCCAATACTTAGGCAGCTAATTTAATTCTACCAATCCCATGGCAGCGCCATTCATTATTGTGTCATATCTTTAATTAAGTAGGATCACGCTTAATCTAGATTGTATGAGGTCGCAGACGGGGCCGCAGTTATTCATCAAGCACCTTTCAATATATCCAGAGCCAAACAAAACTCAACAGCCCCCAGCATATTCCACTGCGGTCTCATTGGCCTCCCATCTAGATAGGCCACTATTGTGCCACAAGATATAACCACGCCATTGAGCAGCAGAGCCGCAACGCGCGTCGGCGGACATATACAGCAATACCCGACCACAAGTCGAAGCGTAGCGCCCACATACCCAGCATGTTTCGGCGTCAGACGACCACCCGAGAGTTGCGGCAACCAGCGATTCTTATCGGCGTAGTAATTCACCCAGGCCAGGTCTGGGAAGGGTATCCCGGCGAAGGGCAGCGCGGTGCTGATACACAGCGTGCCGAAGGTGATGGAGGCGGGATCTGACCATGCATACATGCTCGCAATGTAGACGCTTAAGATGCGTTCAGACATTGAGTCTGTAGATGAATTGGTGCATCGGAACCTCCACAAAATGGATGTAGAACGGACGGGCTGGTCTAGCTGAAGGTAAGCATGCGTCGTACATGTCACGTGACGGTGATGCATAACCCCCAACTTATTACCCCTTACTTTTCTTATATTGATTCTATAGGTACTTACTTAGGTAAGTATTTATTTTAGGTACGCGTTTGAAATTTATACTTGTATATAGTAGAAATTATTAAATATATGGCTTTACTAGATGGTCTTTTTAACCAATCGTCTACGATATATAAGATCGAGCACTGAATTGTAAACTCGATCAAGTTACTAAGTTTGACGACCCCAGAATAGTTGCCATACAGTCTGAATTAGATAACAATCAAGAGTTTAGAGATACAATCTGGAAACACCTTAGATTAAGTCCACTCTAAACAAGATCCTTCGCTCTTTATGGTCGTTGAAAAGCCTTATCTCACTATCCATGCGGTTCCTCCTGTGTCCCGCTTCTATCTCATCCGTTACCTCATTGTCATATGCCGTCCACACCTTTGCCTCGAGTATAAGCGCATCCGCAACCTTCTCTAGTGAGCTCTTCAGACTTTCTCTGCTGTGTCGGAATGCCGCAATAGACTTTCCCAAGTCGCAAAAGGGCGCCTTTTGCACCGCTACATCCGCTTCCAAAGACCCCGGCTCCGTTCCTAGAATCGTAGACCCTGGTATAGGTTTGAGCAGTCGCATGATGTTTTTGAGTGCTGCTTCTTGCTCAGGCAGCTCGAACAAATGTAAGAACATAGAAACGTGAATGATGTCCCACGTACCCCTCGTCTTGGTAAGATCATTCCGGCCAGTAAGATCATTGGTGAAGATATTAGAGGTGATGAAGTGTGAAGGGTCGATTCGGTCGCTGTCTCTGAATAATATGTATCCCACGTCTTTGAAACCTGGAAGTACGTCTACCCCGTAGAGGTTGGAGGTTGGCGCGCCGTCGTGAGCGAGTGTGCGAATATCCTGGCCAAGACACGAACCGATATCGAGGAACCGAGAGTTCGAAGAGGTCATTCGTTTCAGGACATCAGAGTAGTCTGGGTGGCGACGAAGGCCTTGCTCGACGAACCAGAATTCACCGATACACGGCCAAGGGAACACCCGCCAGGCCTTTCTTCGCTGGGCTTTCGGTTAGTCACCTAAAGATTTAGGTCTTCTGCCTGCGTGACTCACAGCTCGATAGATGTGCTGGATTACGTCGTCAGGAGCGACATTGCTCCATTCTTCGAGAAGCTTGACGAACGGTGGCCTGAGTTGGTATTCGATGGTTTTATGATACCAAGGTAACTTCGTTGAACGAGCTTCGTGGTCTTTAGGGAGATTATTCCAATCTGCAGCTAGATTGATCATAGTAAAATCGAAATTCCGTGGAGGGGCAGGGGGAAACCACGACATCTTGGTTAAAGTAAGAGTAGATGGCTTAGTGGAGAGAGCTTTGGCGGGGTGGCTAGGTGTATTTATTAAGGGTAATATCTATCGACGAGACAAAGAGATCAGGTCTCGGTATGACGGCTGATGACCTAATCTACAATCTTAGATGTATTGGTACCAGGTATACTTACTTCCCTTGGGTTCTTCACATGTCCTAGCCTTCTCTAGCGAAGAAATGGTATAGTATAGCATGTGCATAGCTACCTGGGTACCATTGCTACTCTTAATGGTAGAGTAATTATGTAGCTCACTGGTAGACTCTTCGTTTCCTTCTTCCTATGCACAGTGGGTATCTTTTTATCTATTAGCTCTGGTATTCTATCTCTATAATGCCATGAAGGGATGATGGGGGACTTTACCATGTTGCTAGACCCCCTTTTGAATTGGCATGCCTTAGCTAATGGCCTTTCCTCATTTCTATCGATGGATTTATTTGATGAAATTAGATTTAATAACCAAAACGGAAGAATACTAGGAAGGGTTTATAAGTTAATCTAATAGAGGTAGTATATGATATCGCCAAGTATCGTGGGCCTATACATGTTTTGTGTCATGTTTACAGTCTTGGTATGTTCATTCGTTTATAGTAAAGACCGAGGTTATTAGACTCCCACAAAATGCACGCGCATATAAGAGGACTAGGTATTGATTATCCATATTGTTAGAAATGATAATCTATACCACTTCTAATATTCAGATGTGGTATGAGAACATTGAAGATTGTCGTCGACGACGCTGGGAAGACGTTTCGGGTAAAAGTTAGGTACCTTGGAGTACCCCGGATTGGGTTTATAGTGGCCCACAAGGCTTATCAGCACTGTGACGTCGCGCTGATAAGCTTAAACCGCCCTGCAAAACACGGTGCTCCTTAGGCATTCGACCTCACCAAGAAACTAATAAAAGCAACTTCCAATTGCTCAACTGTTGCCTATAGAACTCCACTGCTGGCTGGTTACGGTTTATATCTGCTCACCGACATTCATATAATTTTGGTGGGCTTATTATGCGATAATATCTGCACCTTTCCTGTGGTCTCTTTGAGTTGCAATCAGATTCACGGGAGATAGGTTCTTGTATCACACGTCATCTAGTAGTTGTTGCATCCCGAGGTATCTGACTTCATCTTCACCATGAGCGACCTCCTCAACTATCTAGTACAGAACGACGAACACTTCAGAAGGTAATTACCAATTCGACACTAAATTTCATTTCTTGGTCGTGTCGATCCTAATAAAAATATCTACAAACAGGGCACGTCTCCCAGCTCTATACTCTGACTTCCGCTCCCAGCGAACCCTTAACCCGGATGGCTTCGTAGCCAATGTCGCAGCATGGAAACGAGGCCTCGCCACGGCCGCTTTAGCTGGCTATGCGCCATCTAAAGCACCTACGCGGAGCCATCTCATTCTCGATTTAGACGGTGACGCTCTCCTACGTTCTCTCGAGACAAAGCAATTCGGACGCCCACTAGCGTTAGGCACAGTGCTGCAAGATGCTCTCGCGAATGGGGACATACTGCCGCTACAACAGTTCCTCAAGGCAAAAGAAAGCATATACTATCGATCATGGGGAAGGATACCATGGGCAGTTCTATCGTGGGGATTACGTCAAGCTGGAATAGGCGGACCAGGCGATAATCTACCTAAGGGCCAATTTGTGGTGTTGCGGAATCTAGAAGAGGTTTCTAAATCATTTATTGAGTCGGTCGCGGACCGCTCGTCGCCATTTGAACGGACGTTCTCGAAGACACATTTCCAGCGGACATTTGCGGAGGGTTTACTCGATAAGCAGCAACGGTTATCCGAGATAGACTTCGAGGTTTTGGTCAAGTTTCTATCACGAGATAAAAACATTCTAGCTACGGACGGGAACACGATTAAGATCCGAAGCGGCAGCGAAGATACAGCTATAACAGAAGAAGATTCGGCGATCGCATCCCTCAAGGAACTAATGGAGGATCTAACGCGACAGACTGAAGTCTTGAATCGACGTATAGATGAGCTGAATATTACAGCCCAAGATGCCGTACGCCGAAAGAACCGCATTGCCGCCCTAGCAGCACTCAAATCTAAGAAGCTAGCTGAGACAAACCTGTCCCGACGACATGCCACTCTAAGTCAATTGGAAGATGTCGCCGCCAAGATCGAGCAGGCCGCCGATAACGTACAGCTAGTAAAGGTCATGCAGTCAAGCACAGTGGCATTACGTAATCTGAATGCCCAGGTTGGAGGTGCAGACAAGGTCGATGAAGTACTAGACAACCTACGCGAGCAGATGGGCGAGGTGGACGAAGTAGGCAATATCATTGCCGAAGCTGGACCTGCGGCTACCGTCGACGAGGCGGAGGTAGACGACGAGTTCGAGGCCATGCTGGCAGACGAGCGGAAGAAGGAAGAGGAGGCAGAACGGAAGGTCCAACAAGAGAAGGAGGCCGAAGAGACGAGGAAGAAGCTTGCCGAATTGGAGAAATTGGCTGTACCTGGCCAGAAAGAGTCGAGACCTATTTCGCCTGTCACTAATACGGCTGACGAACTTGGAGATATGGACATAGAGGGCGACAATACGGCAGAGAAAGTAGCACAGAAGGCTGAGTAAATTTATTAGGAGTTTATTGGGGGCAAGGCATCGGACATCACATCCATCATCTGATGAGCTATCTGGTTTTTGAGCAACAAAGCAATGTAGAATGAATCTCACGATATTACTGTTGTTCTTTCTGGAGTATCTAGATCCGCTGTCCCATCTGCTTCTGTAGGATGCGCATCCGGCGCATTTGAGGAAGCAACTTCGCCCGTTAAATCAATTACACCAGTAGCCGACTGCTCCGGTTCTTCTGAATGTTCCAGTGAAGCCAGCATCTCCGTATCTGCTTGTGGAGTTGCTTCCTGTTTCCCACCCTGCTCCTCCCTATCCCCATCCACCGTCTTCTTACCCCCACTAGCATTCCGATCCGCCGTCCCCTTATTCCGCCGTGCATTAGCTATTAAATCCTTAAACGAACTATCGTGTTTAGAGGCCCACGCAGCCCCGTCGAAGTCCTTATCCTTGATCTGAACCCCCATGTTGATTGACCTCGAAGACGTCGGTGCTTTGGAGCCCATGGTGCGCTCCCATGTGTCCAGGTCTTGTAGCAATTCTGTTTTCCGCCGTGGGTATTGCGAGTCGCAATTGGCGTTCCATATCGTCGTCCACTCCTTATGTCGTTTCTCCAGCATTTGTCGATTCCCCGCCGCTGATAAACCTAGCTCCGATAGTTTTCTTCTGAGCGCAGGTTCTTTGAGCATGGAGTAATTGATTGCTGGTAAACGTTCGTAATTTCTGAGCGGCAGCTTTTTGGGGGACGAAGAGGAAGAGAAAGCGCCGGGTATGCTAGTAGATCGCGAGGTCCGTTTTGAGGGTGATTTTTGAGGTTGTGCCTCCCCTGGGCAGGTTGTGTCTAGGTGCCTATCGACCTGGGGGAGTGTCATACGCTGCGAACAAATGGGACATGCGACTAGGCCATCATCGGGCTCGAAGTTGGTTGGATCTTGATCGGGTATCTCGGCCTCTAGCCTCGCCATCTCGGAAGTCACCTCCATGCTCTTGGACTTGCTTAATCTTGTAGAGGATCGCAGCCTCTTGCCTGATGGCTGACTTGCCGAGTCCTCATTCTCCGCCTCGTGTTTCCTTTTCGACGCCTCGGATGTGGGATTCTGTGACCTCTTCGCGAATAGTAGAACTTCGGGACGAGTCTTTGTAAATGTGGTAACGACCTCCTCCATAGACCAATTGCTACGTAGTTTCATCTCCTGTTCGGGTGCGCGACACAAAGGGCATTTGCCTTCGCTGGAAAGTGCGCGACGGATGCATATAGAGCAAAAGGTATGGTTACAGGAGGTCAGCATTGGCGTCTTGTAGAAATCTTTGCAGACTTCGCATCGCAATGCGGCTTCTACGTCAACGAGACCCGATAGAGGAGTGGATAGCCAATCTGTCGAGTCCGTGACATCGTCAAATTGTTCGCGGCCGGCGTGATCATTCATTGAGGCGGATGAGACGAGGATTATATTGAGGTATTCGAGTCTAGAAGGGGTCTCTGTCGCAACTTTTGTTTGTTACAATTAGCCAACATGTAGGGGCCCGTATTTGTGTGTAACGGCGGGAAGTAGATGATCGGGCCGAGACTCGTTCGTGGCGCATGTGATGTTGGAATTGGAGTCGAAGTTAAGAAAGGGGAAAAGGAAAGCAATGTGTAGGAGTGCATATGCCTAATGAGATCATTGAAAGTTGCTGTTGGTAAACGTCGTTCTTTCTATTCGTACCGTCCTTGTCTACACTAAACCGCGACACTTTTGAGCAACGACGCGCCTCCCACTTAAAAATCTAACCCTTGTTACTGGCTACCCTTGCCACTGTAAGTCCCTGTTAGCCCCACCACTTAACGCGTCTTTCTTTCACTAGGTAGGTACGCGACCTACTTTATTTCATTTATGGACCTTTCTTCAAGAATCAAATCAAACTTAAATTTAGCTATCGTTCATCTTTCTCAATACTAGACCTGACGAAGAATGAATTGAAACAATTTGTCTAATAACTTAGCGGCGAATCCATTCAACTTTCTTTGTGCCGAATCAGCCAAGATGGACGACTACAAGCAGTACCTAGCTCAAAAGCTCCTCACAGAGGACCAGCTTGTGAGTTAATGTGCAGGTGTCCTGTTAAACTGATGTCATACTAACACGACTCGTCTAAGATCACATATCGTCTTCTGAGCCGCGCCTTAAAGGTTCATGTTAACATCGCAAAGGAGTATGTCCAAATCCCCTTTGTAGCGACCAAGCTAACATGATTCAGGATGTTATATGAGTTCCATAAGTGGCAGAATGATAAACGCCCAGGGTCTCTACATGCCACCTACATCGTATATGGTACGAAGAAAGTGGTATCAAAGACAGGAAAGGAACAAGATGGCGATGTGGAAATGACCGATTCACAAGCTTCAGAAGAGTTGCATGTCCCTTTCTCAGACGAAGTCCCCACTTTTACACTATCCTTGGTTAAGGAGGAGCAGCTGCAAGGTCAGTGATCGTATCCCAACTATATAATAAATTTAGCTAACAACAAACAGATATTCTATCAGAATACGAAGAGGTCACGTCAGTTCATGTCTACAGTTTAGCTCCGCACCCATTGAAGGACCTCCAACTTCTATCCGATACAGGTCGTCACGTTTTATCCCTCTCAACTAAGGGCGAACTTCCCGCTGTGAGCAAGGACTTCGGTTCAATCTCCAATCCTAATGTTCGTAAAAGAGAGCGTCGTGGTCCAGTATCAAAATCCACTGCCAGCACGCCTGCTCCTAGAGTCGTACCAAAGCCTCAAGCTTCGCAGGAATCGCAGCCGGCTGTTGCAAAGGAAGAACCAAAGGTAGCCTCTCAGGCCAAGGCGAAGGGATCAGCATCGGCTACTACTAGCAAAAAGACTGGTGCCACTGCTTCATTGAAGCGCCAGGGCTCCTCAGGGGGCATTGGACAAATGTTTGCCAAAGCGGCTGCGAAGCCCAAAAAGCCAGCTGCGAGAGCTACGGAGTCGGGCGCATCAACGGCCGCCGCAAGTCCAGCCGAAGAGGACCAGAAAATGGCCATGTCCGACGATGGAGAAGATGACGACGACGTTGTACCAATGCCTGAGAACAAGGATGAATCAGCCAGTGCCAGGCAGTCGAGGAAAGATCGTCAGACTGAGCTCCGCCGTATGATGGAGGAAAGCGACGAGGAAGAGGCCGAAAAGCCGGAAAGTCCCGCCGAGGAACCCATGGAAGAAGAAGCGCCTCCGCCTGAACCTGAGCCGAAGGCAGAAGAACCTGCGGAAATAATATCGAGCTCAGGGGACGGTAAGCGAAGAGGAAGAAGGCGTGTAATGAAGAAGAAGCAGATCACGGATAAGAAGGGATATTTAGTAACTGTCCAGGAGCCAGTCTGGGAGTCGTTCTCCGAGGACGAGGCGCCTCCGCCGCCCAAGGCAAAATCTGCCCCTGTTAAGTCGGAACCTGCTGCGAAACCCAAGAAAGCAGCAGTGAAAGGTCAAGGCAACATTATGTCTTTCTTTTCGAAGAAGTGAAGACAGTTGCGGACAGCTAGGTGAATGAACTAAATATTCCAGTAGATTGATTACCTAGAGGACCTAGATCCATTGCGATAATTATCACAATTACGATAATACATTGTGTTCCAGGTATCTCTGGGATTCTGACAGCCTGTATTTTGTATTTTAGGGCCAATTCGATGATAATTTCAAATAAGACTCGAATTACAAGCCGGGCCAGAAAAGCATAGTCGTGTACAATGCTGTACAGATAATGGTGAATTAAATTCGAATGGTTACACATCGAATCTATACGTTGGGATACGACACTCCATTCTATCCAACCGAATCTAATAAGTGAACGGTTTCCTGATCGACGATTTGTGATATGCAAGACCGCTTACAGGAACATAGGGAAACCACCACCTATCCGTTGCAATGCAGCGATGCTCTGCATATGAGTCATGCAAATTGCTTACACAATGCGCGCAAGTGACCTTGATAAACAAGGAAATGCTCCGGCAAATCTTCAACTAGGAACCGTCGTCAATGCTAGTTGACCTGCTACGTAAAGCTAGCGGGATCAGATAAACCTCTCAACTGGAAATGCATGTGCGAAACCAAAATAGAAAACGGGGAAACCGGCTGAGCTCGGAGGATGATAGGGACTCGGCAATTTACATAAGCGGGCAAACGGAGGAACAGCGAGGCCGTCGGACGGGGTTAACCACTCGGACACCGGACGCTGACTCGGATATTTGGGGATGGCCCCCCCTAAACACGAGGCCCTGCTCCTTGCAAGGTTCAGGAACCGAAAACTGTTCGCGGGGCATTTTCGTCGCAGGAAAGTTCATGCTGGTCCCGTGAGCGCTTTTATGCTACACCAACCCTCCTAAGATCCCCCACTCCCCTTCGTTAGGGCTCGAGGCGGCTGAATGGACGAGGTTGTCTAGATTGTTAGCACCTAACCTAGAGGCACTAAACCGCCACATAGTAAGTACCTAATAACTCATCGCGGCTTATATCCGTTGAGAAAGGTCGACGAGCGAAGACAATAGAATTAGTCGAGACTCGAGAGCTGGCTTCTGAAAACTCATAGCGGGGTTTCTTTCTTCTGCTTTTTCTTTCTTTATTATTCATTTAGGAATTCTCTCATTGGCTACTTCAGTGGGTTTGCTTGGTGCTCATCTCCAGGATACCGGGGTCTCAGTGAGCGGGCCTGGGTTTCGATAACATTGGCTCTGATCTGTACAGTAATTTTTAGGGGACCTGTTCTTAGATTTTTGTTTTTGTTTTGCCACTGCCAAGTTGCAATGCCGTTCCTTTGGCCCTAGAAAGAATCCGGGGAAACAAGCTTCACATCACGAGATTCCCCTCCACGATAACCTCGAAGCTGTCATAATGCCGAAGCTGAAGGTGCCTTGAAAGGTAGAGCTGTATGATGATGCACCTTGAAGGAAGCCGGCGTGTGGGAGGCCCTCTCATCCCGACAGACTGGGATCGAGATTCCGGCTTCACCCTACTACCTAGGGCTGCTAGGATGATGGCGTTTCCTGATTGAGAATGTCGGCCAGGACATAGCCAATCAGGAGTCTTTCTTGTAGGCCGGGAGCTTTCCACGCGTCCTAATCCTCCCGGTTTGTTCTCTTAGCTTGATGTGAAAAACTTGCATCCGAACCTGCCGCGCCGTTCGCTTGGTGGCCTTGGTAGCGTCGCCCGTGTTAGAGCTATTCTCAGCTGTAGGCTGCGACATAATTCCATGTCATCTACATATGAATTCAAGCCCTAGGCAATTGCGTTGTTTCGTCATGGGGAGGCTTTTAAATGTAGTGACGATCTGGCCTCTAACTAGTGGGGAAGCACAACAGACGGTAGAAAGAATTAAGAGTGCTTCCAGAAATGAATGACGACTTTGAGTTCCTGCTGTGTCACTGTGTCTATTATCGTTTTGTAACTAGGGTTCGGCTTATTCTTATGTATTTGATACCTGCAACTTGTAGTAGTAATACATGTACGTATCTACACTATTTGAATATGCCTGTGAGCCTTGAGTTATTTCTTCAACTTACTACTATTTGTTTACTTACCTACAGAGTAGATATGTCGATGGTCTACATAGATAGTTTCTGGTAAATTAAATCGAAATACGGCAGCCTGCTTCAAGTTACATGCCGTTTGTGACCGCGTACTGGAGTTGCCTTCGTTGAGTCACAAAAATAAAATAAATGTAGTGGCGGGGTGGTGCATCACAGGAACCCTCTAAGGAAGACCCTAACGGCATGCTACAGCACGCACTAACAAGACCGTTAACAAGACATCCCGGATCCTTCCAGTCTTAGCCCCGGGCTCCACTGACTGGATTGGAAATGCATGGAAATGTAACCCAATTCTCTGTTTTTGCAGTGAGGAAAGAGCCAGTTCGCCCGGAGACAATTGCTCTAGCATAGACGTTGATAGGGCTAATGCAAGTAGCGTACCCTGGACCTTCCCCTTCCAACTGGGTCCCCCTTCCCCTGCCCTGCCTACTAAAATTTATGAAGAAAAGTAAAAAAATACGATCCATGAATTTAATTCCACCGCCAATTCCAATATCATCCACCAAAATCCCATCCGTTACATCTCTTCTACGTTGATGAGGTTTCCTCTCTTTCCTCTTCATTCAATTCTTTTTTAGAACATCGTTTCTTATTTTTAATATTAGCGCGTTTGTTTGACGGCTGTCGTGCTGTCAAATGAACCTGCAACGACCCATTATTACCTTTCTCTATGTAAGTCGTCATGGATTCTTAGCCGTTTTGTGTCTTGCCCACCGAGCGTTTGCGACTATAAAGAATTTTGGGACTCGACTCTCGCCGTTGCGCGCGCATTCCTATCATGCAACCTTATTTTCTTCGCTCGAACATCGCAAATGACAAGTCTATCGAGTCGATGCTAATAATATAATCTTGCGCCTTGTTTATAGTCTCCCTCCCCTCCTGGTGTCATCTAAATGCCCACTATCTACTCGTCCTTGTACCAGAATTTCATCCGTCAAGGATTCGCGAAATCTTTCACCCACGGCTACGCGCAATCTGTCGTAGCTGCCACACATCCCCATGTTCTAAATTCACAGAACCGACCGTCGTTTGCTCGACGTAACAGTCAGCGCGTCGGTCGTCTTACCAGTCTCCAACTTCAAAATGCCTTCCACAATGCCTCAAATGCTCAACATGAGCTCCGACATGACAAGAATGGTAGCCAAGGGAACTTGGACGCCTACTTTGAGGCCTTAAGAAAGCAGCAGGACACTGGCGACGTTGAGAAAGAATGGACCCAATTCCAATTTCCCAAGCCAATAGAGTGGAAGCCGAATGCTTCCGCCGTCCTCGAGGATCCTGATGTGCTAAGCGCAGAAGCTGCTGAAGCACTCGAGAATGCAATCGAGGATGGTCCAATACCCGTGGATGTGGACGCCGCATTGGCGCACATCGACGCGGCTATCGAGAAAGAGATTGAAGTTCGCGAATTGCGAGAAGCCCTAGAGGAGAGCTCAGCCCGTTCGCCGAGACCTGCATCTCCTGTCAGTGGTCTCCAATCCCGAACGCGAACTCCCGTCTTCGAAAGGTCAGCGACTCCTGCTAGTGTCGCGCGTACTACAACACCACCGGTTGATCCCCAATCTCAGAGTTATGCGGACCATCTCACGAAACTCTCGGAAGATGGTCGATATGCTGAGATTCCCGCCGTCTTCGAGGCCATGCTTGTTGCCGACATCAAGCCTATCGCCGCATCCTACAACGCCCTACTGGTCGCCGCCATCCAAATCCCTACTGAGAAGATCGAGGTGGTCTCGAAAGCGTTGGATGTCTATGCTGACATGATGCGCCGGAAGATCACTCCCGACAGCGACACCTATAACATTTTAGTTGGCCTGTTAGCTGCCCGATGTCTCGAGGTATCGACCCTCCAGAAGGGTTTGGAGGAGAAACGTCTCCGTTTCGGAGGCATGGATGAGCCTGGAAAGTTCATGTTCGCCTCGAATGAGCTGGAACACGCCATTCTCTCAGAGGACGATAGACTTGACCTCGCCATCAAGTTGTTCGAGACGTCTGTCTTGACCAGCCGAGCCAACTACTCATCCGAAACCTACCACCAACTTATTTCGGCATGCGCTCAAGTCGGTCGTGTCTCGGATATGCTCCATCTGTTTGAGCATATGGAGTTGACCGGTGCTGTCCCCTTCGCCGCTACGTTCCCCTCCATGATCACCGCATTTGCCAACACAGGCGACCTTGCCAGCGCCGTAGAGTGCTACAATGAGTACAAGGACCTTGCTGTCGCTCATGACAATGGCAAGTATACACTGAATGACAGATTAGACTCTCAAGTCTATGCCTCAGTTATCAATGCTTATGTCATAAACGACAAGCTAGAAGGTGCTAAGAAGTTCTATGAGAAGATTGTGAGTTCGTACGACGTCCGCGCTGCCGATATTCGTGATGCTATCATCAGCAGTGGCTTTGTCAAGGCTTTCACTGCCCGAGGTATCTACCATGAGGCGCTCCGGTGGGCCCAGGAAATTGAAAGCAACATCCGTTTGACTGCAATGGCAGATGTTGCAACGGCTGCCGCCGACTCGGGCGACCTACACACCGCGACCACCGCTTTTGCTCACCTTCCCACAGTTTTCCAAGGCATTGCAACTCCGGCGATGGCTTTGTTGGCTCTCAGTGTTCGGAACGGCGATGTTCCAGCAGCTGCTAGATATTGGCATGTGTTGAGCGGCCCTGAAATAAAGGCTGACTCGTCCTTTATCGAACCGACAGCTATGTTTGCTGTTGCATTGATTGGCTCGGGTCAGGTCGTTGAAGGGCTTGCCGAGTCCGAAGTAATGTTCCAGAGGATCCGAGCTGCCGAGAACGAGACCAAATCACACCTCGCCGATGAAATTGAGGAGGGTGTTGAATTCATCTCCCGGTTCATGTCTACTCGAGGTATCGCGGATCCCCGTGAAGTTGCCTCTCAAGCAAGCTTCAGCCAACAGACCTTCTCCGCATCGCCTTATCCATCGACCCCAACCGTCTCAAGCTATGAGGACAACTTCGATCCCTATGCCCACAACACCGATTTCAAGGGTTCATCCATTATCTCGGATGAGCTCGAAGGTGCACATGGACGAAAGGGACCCCGACTCAATGAAGCTCTCACCCGTTTCCGCAACATGCGCCGTGCAGGACGTCACCCGAGGTATATCACTTACGCCAAGATGATCTCTGCTGCTGCGCGGGAGAGCAAGATGGATCTATGCCACGATATCCTCGCTATGGCCCGAACTGATGTCCCGTTCCTCCCCCAGTACTCGGCTGTCCGTTATGGTTGGTCTTCAATCCTCGATGCCATGGTTGGAGCCTGCTTGACACTCGGCGACCGCGTCCTGGCGGAACAGTACCATCTGGAGCTTCTCGAAATGGGAGCTGCTCCTTCGGCAAACACCTTCGGTCTCTACATTACTACTCTCAAGGAATCAACCAAAACGTTCGACGAGGCTTCTGAAGCCGTCAAGATCTTCCACCGAGCTAAGGCTGAGGGTGTCGAACCTTCGTCCTTCTTGTACAATGCTCTGATTGGCAAGCTTGGAAAGGCCCGCCGAATTGATGACTGCCTGTTCTACTTTGCGGAGATGCGTGCCCTCGGTATCAAGCCCACTAGTGTCACCTACGGAACGATCGTCAATGCTCTGTGCCGAGTTAGCGATGAGAAATTCGCCGAAGAGCTTTTTGATGAGATGGAAGCTATGCCTAACTACAAAGCCCGTCCAGCTCCGTATAACAGTATGATGCAATTTTTCCTTACAACCAAGCGCGACAAGTCTAAGGTCCTCGCCTACTACGACCGAATGCAAGCTAAGGGAATTGCACCGACCGCTCATACCTACAAGCTCCTCGTTGACACTCACGCTACACTGGAACCCGTGAACATGACCGCTGCTGAAGTTGTCTTGGACATGATCCGTGCCTCAGGTCAAAAGGTCGAGCCGGTACACTACGCTTCATTGATCCATGCCCGCGGTTGTGTTCTCCATGATATGCCTGGTGCCAAGAAAGTCTTTGACTCGGTTATGAGCGATCCCAGCATCCACCCCAACGCCTGTCTCTTCCAAGCCTTGTTTGAAGCTATGGTTGCCAACCACCAAGTCGCCGACACCGAGGCTGTCCTGTCCGTGATGAAGCAAAAGCGCGTCGAGCTTACGCCTTACATTGCCAACACGTTAATCCACGGCTGGGCTGCTGAGAAGAACATTGAGAAGGCCACCTCGATCTACAAGAGCGTTGGTCGTGCGAAGCGTGAGCCCAGCACCTATGAGGCTATGACCCGCGCCTTCCTCGCCGTAGAGGACCGCGAAAGTGCCAAGTCTGTTGTGGGTGAGATGCTATCTCGAGGGTATCCCAGCGCAGTCGTCAACAAGGTTCTAGAGCTCCTCGGTGGTGGTAATAACGAAGAAGCCGTTGTTGTTTAATCAACTACACTACGGCGTCGGGTTGATTTTCTTTATTTCTTATGTTTCTTTCCTTTGTTCTTTGCTTTGAATGCGATACCCCGTGTTGTGCTGCGAGAGAGGTTACCATGATTTTTCTTATACCGGGGTAATCGGTTTTAAAGCGAAGGGCAGCATATGTCTCAGGCCAGGCGTTTATAACGGATTTGCATTGAAAACAGGGGGGTTTTACGGAATCCAGGGAGGGAGGGGGGCGGCATTAACGTGAAAAGAGACATCGGCTGGCGTGTCGGTTATTTAGACAAATCTCAACTCTGCATATATTGCGAAAGAAACTTCCATAGCATTTCATGGATCGGTGAAGAGGGGGGTTCAAGAGAGGAACTCTCAGGGATAGACAGATTCCCCGGCCGCCTCTTGAGATAAAGAGGGCGGTAATGGGAATCGATGGTTAATGATGAATGGCATTGCACTCACGAAACCGGGATGGTACGTGAGGATGCTCCTGGGGCGTCGCGCGGTATGGACTGCGCTTGCATGCCTTGTATGATAGAACCAAATATCATGGAAGTTGTTCTACAACATATTTCTGTCTATTGCAGCTTGTGACGTGACTCGCATTTTTTATCATGTCTATACGCTGCTACTCTAAGTACCCTTACTAAAAATCAGCCAGGCGACCTTATAATTTTCGGTGGCACGTGGAAGAAAACTTCAGTCTTATACTGCAGAATGTAGCGATGTAAGCTTAAATTTCACCTATTAGGGGTATATGCAAGAGAACTGCGTCCCGAATAAATATGTCCATAAATCATGAAAAAAAAAGAATAAAAAAAGAAAAAAGCTTTCGTCGACTTGATAATCCATAACCCTGGAATCCTTTTCTCTATGCCCATATCCATCCCCTCACCCGATATTGAACTCCCCAGCCGCGCTCATAACCTGTTTCATCTTCATCCTCATCCGTTTAGCGGCATCCTCATCCGCAGCCCCAGCGCCGCCCGTCTGGCCATCATTATCACCGCCTCTGCTCTGCGCACCACCGCCACCACTGCCACTCTTCCCCTTATTTTGGTGATGTCCAGCCTTGAATGTGCGTCGAGAGGGCCCACCCCCGATCCCACCGGGTGCCTCGCGCAGTCCAAAGCTCTTGGCCGTATGGCCGAGGTGCAACTGCGTGATGTCGAAGTAGACGCGCTCGTCGCGGACATGGGTGGCGTAGGCGCGGATGTGGGAGCGGAAGGCCTGACGGGCTGCATCTAGGAGTTTGGATTTGTCCTTCTCGTTGCCTTCCTTGTCGGAGGCTAGGAGGCGCTGCTCCAGATGCAGTTGCAGTGCCTCCGCGCGCGAGTTGGGCGTCTGGCGCTCGGAAACGATAGTCTGGGGTTCGGATGTCGCGTCCGCTTTGGGTAGGGTGATGGGCGTTATGAAGCCCTTCTGCAGCGTAGAGTCGTATGATTGAGGTGCAAGTGGTGTGGCGGATTTGAGCAGGTCGACGTAGCCTTCCTCGCAGCCCGGCTGGAGAAACAGTGTTGCTTTTCCGGAACGACCAGCTCTTGCGGTTCGTCCGATGCGGTGGACATGATCATCGACGCTGAAGGCTGGGTCATATTCGATTACGAGGTCAACCGCTGGGACATCGAGACCACGGGAAGAGATATCAGTAGTGATAAGCACGGAGGGATTCTTTGAGTCGTGGAAGGCGGCGAGGGTAGCTGTGCGGACGGGTTGTTGGAGAGACCCATGGAGTTTTAGGAGTGTGATATCTGGATTCGCTGGCGATGTGATATAAGCAGCATCGGCAACGGTATCCTTCGTAGGCGATGTGTCATTGGGAGAGGAGTGAGGGGGTATAGAGCGGAGTAGGTCGAAGTGAAAGTTGACCGAGTCGGCGCAAGAGATGAAGATGATAGCTTTCATAACAGATCCTTTACGAGCAAAGGCCGACTTGAGAAGTGCCATCAACGTGACTAGTCGTAATTTTGCCGGGACCACGATATAAGACTGTTTTAGCTGAGATGGCGCACTGAAGGCAGCATCGGTGTTCTCGACCACGCCATCGCTCTCGTTCTCCGACTTCGAAGCCGTGATGTGAGTTGCATCCTCCAGACTGATCTCACCCAGTCTTTGCACATTCATCTTCATAGTGGCCGAACAGAGCACAGTGACGCGCCGTTGCGGCAACGCGCCCAGGACTGTCCCTTCTTTATTCGTATCTTGCAGTTTCTCCTTGCGGATTTCCCCCACAATACTCTTCAGCTCGTCCTCAAACCCCATCTCCATTAGTCTGTCGCCTTCATCGAGGACTAGCCACCTCACAGTACCAACGTTGAGGACCTTGGTGTTGTCCAGATGATCAACGAGACGACCAGGCGTCGCGATCAATATATTGACACCTTTCCTTAATCTCGCCTTCTCTGACTTCTTGCTCTCGCCACCTATTACGGTGGTACTGACGATCCACGGCGCGCAACGCAACACCTTCTCCAGCACAGTGGCGATCTGTTTGCATAACTCTCTCGTCGGTGCTAGGATAATAGCAAACAGACCGGAATCGCGATGTATTTTGGTTCCCGTGTTAGAACCATCCTCGTGATTACTTAAGGATAGTATTCGCTGCACAATAGGTAGTAAGTAGGCCAAGGTCTTTCCGGATCCTGTCTCGGCTTGCAAGAAAGCATCGCTGTCGTCTTTGACTAATAGTGGGATAGTATTCTTTTGGATAGATGTGGGCGCTTTCATCTCAAGTTTTGACGATAGATGCTGAGCAATGCGCGGCGACAAACCGAGAGCATGGAAGTTCTCAGCTTCGTCTGATAATGGGGCATTGGATGGTTTCGCCGGTTCGGACTCCTCTACCGGGTCCTCGAAGACAGTTCTCGGTGTGGGGTTGGATGTGAATAGCCTCGATGTGATACCGCCGGGTTTAGCAGAAGCGTTCCCTGCATTGGATGCATCGTTTCGCCTGGAGTGGTCGAACCTGGAATTCGAGTCTCCAAATGTCTTCTGACGTTTTGTCGGTCTATCGTCGTGATCATGGAGAGACTCTCTTCGATCGTTGGACAGCGGGGTGGCATTTACCGAGCTTGCAAAGCCATCTTTTCTTGCGCTTCGCTTGGCGTGGGCTCGATCTCTCCAACTACCACCAGTGAACTTGACTTGTCTCTTGAGTGGCGCATCGCCAATGTCAAAATTTAGGAGCATGCCACCGTCCGACATGGTTGCGGTTATGGTTGCGAAATCAGGTTGTCATAAAGATGAATGGGTGGATAAATGCATCTACTAAAGTAAAAAAGTGGTAGAATTTCCTAAACTTTTTGGCGGTCGGCGATCTTGGATTGGCTTATCTAACCTTATCAGCCACTGTAGGTATGTACTTAAGAGGTACCTGTGTACATACATCTTGGCCCCACCAAGTTGACGAGCATCAATCGTTTAGTAGACTGTCTCAATTGCAACTTAACTTTTTCATCCTCGTCTTAATCTCGCTATATCTTCATATATTCATGTATTCATTTAAATTTTGAATAAATTCTGATTCTACTCCAATCAACCTACCTTCTACTATTTCTATATCACATAACCTTGGGTACTTTAGGTCATCATATATAATATGACACGAAATTCAGCGAGACGCAATTGGCCCCCACGCATTCACATAATGCAGCACAAGGGCTTATCTTGAAGGCTGTACGTGCAGTGTAGGCTGACTTGGAGAATGCCTTACTTTGGTTATGGCCATTTGCTTCCAAGTAATATTATTCTCCGGAGCCTTCTTCTACATTGACTTGGTATTCGCCCAAATCACCGCTTATAGTCAACATGCGACTTTTACACACGACTTCTCTACACTTACACGAGTTCATTGGTAAAAAAAGACCTCAATATGCTATTCTTTCCCATACCTGGGGTCTCGAGGAAGTTCTATTCGAAGACATACAACATCGCCAGGTACATAATCTTCTGGGCAATGCCACTTTCGTGTTCTTCATATTGCATACTCACTGTTCAACCTTTAGCAATCAGAATGGAAGCGCAAAGCGGGATCCAGAAAAGTGGAAGCCGCTTGCCACCGAGCTGTTCTTGATGGATATGAATACATCTGGATCGATACCTGTTGTATAAACAAGAGCAGCAGCGCCGAGTTATCTGAATCCATCAACTCTATGTTTGCGTGGTATAGGGATTCCAGTGTCTGTTATGCTTACATAGAAGACATTATGACATTGGAAGGCTTGCCAGCAAGTCGCTGGGTCACCCGTGGTTGGACGTTACAGGAGCTTATTGCCCCAGATGATGTCCGCTTCTACAATAAGTCCTGGCAGCCACTTGGTGACCGCTATGAACTTGCACTACCGCTCGCACGTATGACCGGCATAAATGTTGACGTCCTCTTACACCATCATATCATTAATGGGGAGCCTTGGGCAGCACATAAGGAAGAGACTAGTCACATTAACCGCCATCTCCTCAACGCCCACAATCTTAGCTGCCAAAGCTGCCAAATCCCTGTTTTTGATGTTGGTGCCATACTCGAAGATACTCCGGTGGCGACGAAGATGAGATGGGCCGCCAAGAGAATAACTACCCGAGAAGAAGATTTAGCTTACTGCCTTCTAGGAATTTTCGGAGTTAGTATGACTCTTATATATGGCGAGGGCCTCAAAGCAGCCTTTTATCGACTTCAGGAAGAGATCTTAAAACATTCCGATGACCAGTCGATCCTAGCCTGGGCTTCCAATCGTAACCACCCGAGCAGATTTTTGGCCATACACCCAAAGGAATACTGGCTAGGCCAACCCTATATTCAACAGAAGTCCGTTGTTCAGCCAGTCCCAGGCCTCAAACCTAGCGAAACCGATAGCAACGGAATGGAAGTGACACCTAACAAACTAACTCTTACGGTCCTGCTTGCTGCTCTCGATGGAGATTTTTATGAAGAGCGCTTAGATATCGCGATTCTAGACTGTGTCTTAGGAAGCAATTTATTATCTCGTCCTGCGCTTTTACTGAAAAGGCTACCTGGCCATAAAATGTCGTTTCATCGACATCTATCGGCAACTATCTGTATAGTTGAGCCTCCCAACCTTGTACTACGCAAAACCGGCAAACCCACGCAGGAATACGAGATTATAGGTACGAAAGTCCACCTATTTACATTCCCTTGATTAACCTGATTATCGCAGGGTCTATCGACCTTGAGGAGTGTCGCAGTGAGAGGATTGCCATTGTGAAAAAGTCGCCTACGTCGATTCAATCTTCCCTCAACCCCGATCTTCTACCGTCGAAGATTTCAGCAGTTACATATCTCGACAACCTACAATACAAAATCGTAGACTCAATCCCGCCATGGACGGATCGCCAAGCCAAAACTCTACCGCCCGCCAAAATCTCTGTGCTAGCCTTTGAAGCCAAATTATCCAAAAACAGACCATCGACCTTCTTCGTAATCTACCAGAATAGGGGGCCTATTCTTCATATGATCGGCCTGCCGGAATTATTTGAGTGGCTTCTGGATGCCCCTTTGCCAGTCGCTCACTGTACGGTCCCGGAGATCATGGATGCGATGAGGCTCGAGGACAATCACCACCACGTCGGTCTTGTGTACTCTCTGTTCCCCAGCTTTGGAAGCGGCGCGACGCATCGCGAGACAGATTTCGAAGTGACAGCTACCGCGGAGAGAAAATCATTCCTAGGAAATACAGTCTTAGAGGTTCAGGTAGATTTTTTTGCGCCTGAAGAAGTGCATTATCCAAGACATGATATCTCTCGAAGGCCAACTTGGAGATATCAATATTAAAAAATGAGAGTACGAGGAAGGCGTTCAAATATACATACCATCTATTGAGTTAAGTTCATATACCGTTTAATAATTCATTGTGTCTTTGGCCTACAATATGAGACTGTTTTATCTTGCCTGTCAACATGGCAAGGGATACATAGCACACCAATTCAACAATACTTCTTATTCAAACTCAAATAGCCCTCGAAATCGAGAACCCAATTCTGCATTACATGGTATAAAGATGTAGTCATTGCCCTACCTATCCCTCATACAAAAAAAGGACGATGCCAGAAACACCTTTCTAGAAAAAAACAATGCCACGCCGGGGGCCATCTAGCTACCAACCAACCAGTCCTACCTACCCTGTCCTAACCAAAGTCATCCTTGACCTCGCCCGTATCCAGTTTCTCCTTTTCCTCCTCCGCGGCATCGAGCTGCGCCTTCAACGGCGCCGTCTCCAAGCCGGTCCCCGCGGTACCTCCGGGCATCCCCATCAAGCTGACGCGTCTGCCTCTAACATCAAGTGCCTCGCTCTCCTCGTCCACGACCTCGCTCTGCTCGGCCGAGTCCGTGGTGTCGTGCAGGTCCGCCGCCTCGAGGTTGTTGTTGAGCTGCTTCCCGATGCCGAGCATGAAGGCGCTGGCGTAGCCGAACTTGTCGATCCCGTTCCCGCTCGGGAGGTCCGAGTACGTCTTCCGGGCCTCGTTGAGACACCGCTGCGCTTGTTTGTATTTCAACTGAGCGAGCCACGCCTCGGCGCTAAGCACGCTCCACAATGCAGACTTTCGCCGCCTCCCGCCCCAGAGATGTGACCCTGTGCCTTGTTTGGAAGCGTAGCATACCGCCAGCCGTTCTTTGATCAGCGCGTCCCCTATAGGCCCCATGATCTTGTTTTCCAGCAGCCGAATGCCCCATTTCGCCGCGTCATCTATGTTAGAGCCGCCCCGCAAACGCAGGAGTTCCGTGCTGAGGGCGAGACTTCGAAGTGCGCCGTACGGGGCGCTGCAGCGTGCCAGATAGGAGTAGTTTGCCGCCTCGAGCGCGGTGTCAATTGTTTCCGCTCGCATCTTGGCCGAGAGGTTCTGGGGCATGATGAGAAGACTGATCGCAGTCATCTCGTTCACCGCTGCGTAGTATTTCCACGCTTTATCGTTGTTATAGTCGCTTCTGAGAAGCTCGTATGTCGAATAGGCCAGCTTCCAGTCGCGCAGCATGAAGGCGTAATCTGCCAGCTTCCGCAGTATCGCTTCCTGGGCCTCTGGTCGGTAGAAACCGAGACTATCATAGTTGCTCCCCGAGCTCTGGCCAGAGAAGGATGACCTAGATCCAACTCCCAATCCCCATTTACTTGTCATGCGGGCCAATCGTCCAGCCAATCCTTTTCTCCGCGACGCCACTTGTTCGTTCCACACTAGCATGTTTTGTTCCATCGTGGGTATTATAGACTGAGTGACCATTTCACGGATAAAAGTCCGTATTGCGGTAGCATCTGATTCGAATATGTATCGCGTCGGATCCTCAAAATCCTCTTGCTCTTCTCTCCTGCGAATGTCGGCCAACTCTTCGGAAGCCGACATCCACTCGCTTCGAGGAAGCGGTATGCTATCATCGTCAGTAGCAACGCTCTGCGTCCCCCTTATCCGAAGTAAGTGACAGTGAAGGCCCAAATTTCGCTTCATCTGTTCAAAGAGCGATATGGACCTCGTGATGTCATCTCTCTCTTCCTCGTGAACTAAGACGTAGTAACGCAAGTACTGACCGTCAACCCATTCGGGCAATCGCTTATCTCCAGTGGAAGACTCGGTATATAGGCGCCTGAGCGTCTCGATGGGTGTCTGGTTTCGGGAACTTATCGCAATGACGCAAGCAACCGGGTGGCCAAAAGTTTCATGCGGTGTCAAAGGTAAACCCGAAAGTAGTTTACGTAGATATAGCGAGTAAAATGTCGAAGGTACATCAATGTCTAAACCGTGACTTGTAGGGCTGTGAGGCACTTGGTTAGGGGATAGCTCCTCACCACTCAGGTAACAATCCACGACTGCCTCGACATCCTGAATCGCGATTCCTTTGCTCGGTTGGCCTTTTGCGGGATCATTCGGCTTTTCTGAGACGCCATTCGCTCTCGAGGTTTGGGCCGTCCTCAAACCGCTTGCTACCGATTCCGGGTGCACGATTCCCTCTCCGAACCGCACGAAGTTTATCGAGTAGTCCTCATACGTCCGACTTGCGCCGTTGCTGTCTCGTATTATGACTTTCCCCTGAACCTGCTCGCCGAACGGCCGGAGTAGTTCCCACAAGCCGCGCTCGAAACCTTTCTCTTTCAGCAAAATATCGGTATCCTCAGAGGTGTAAACGGCAACGTGTGGCACGAAAGCGCCAAGGATGAGGTTGAGTGGGTCGCCAGGACTATCACCGGCGCCGGAAAGAAGCGGGAGAGCATTATTCGAAGCAGCGCCAAAGATGGAGCCAGATCCTAATCTCGAAGCGGGACGACCGACAGGTGACTGGGAGCGAGAGGCGGGAGGTGACAGGGTGGAGGCGTAGAGAGAAGCGACGGAGGCATGGGATTGGCGATAGGGTAGGTTGGTCTTGGACTGGAAGAGTGAGACATCATCGATGGTGTGGCGGGCCTTCGGATTTCTCAAGGTCGATGCAGCCATGGGGGATGCAGGGAGAGACCCATCCCCAGTAGGGGAATCATGACCGGGAGGTTGCATGAAGCCAAAGAGGCGTGTCTATGATTTTCAAGACCTGAAATGAACTCGGTCGTCGGGTCGTTGGAGGTCGCATCGGTGGGTGATAACTCGAGAATATAGGCAAAATGTTCAAGTATGGGAAATCATTGCAAGCAATGCATATATGACTCCAACAAAAAAGAAGGTTATGTAGGTAGTTGGGCGCAATCTGAACAATCTGAGCAATCTGACTGAGGTGACGACAATTCAAATTGACCGTTCCATCAAACGGAGTCGGACAGTCAGCAGCACGTCCGCCGTACCGGTACTACTAATCGATAGGGCCACATTTTGACTTTCAACCACCCCACACAAGCATTATTACGGGCCAATCAACAATACAATTTAAGGGTTGTCCTGCAGCTGAGGTGGGTCTATTGGAGAACTCGAACTTTTTATGCAATACAGAAGTAATAATTGAACATTCAATGCCCACCCATCATGAACTAAGAATACTAAGAAAGTATAAAACACTAGAGCATAAGTACCTAATTAATGTTGTCATTTATAATGGCATGGGATTTATAGGCGATCCACCGGACTCAATAACCTTTTTTTTTTTTTTTCCCTATGAGGCAACTTATGAATAGAGAAAATGGGTAAAAGCTTCCAGACAAATAGATACTAAAGGATAATAAAAGAGGGCGCCAGCGTCTAAACTCTCTTATAATAATATCCCATCTGCCTAGAGGTTCAGCTGCTACCTACTATAGGTATTCACTAAACCTAATAGTTTAAAATCGTAACCAAATCAAAAAGGCTTTCTCAACTCGAGAGCCATGTCATCGTTGATTTTATTCCTGTAGAATTGAGTTTAATGTACTAAGCTAGGCGAGGACAATTTGTAGGCTTAATAACCTGAAAAGATAAGATGACGTACTTGGCGTTGTTTGCCGCTCCTCTCCTGCGCGGGCCCCTTATTATTAAGTAGGCTCTAAACCAAGACATAAAAAAGACAACATTCTTCATTCTATACCTACATAGGTATTCTTTGATATCCACCATTATAGCCAATCTCTTAATATTCGCCTAGCAGGTCACTCTCCATTATTAGTGCCAAATCTGGGATCGACAATTCCCAAGAAGCGAGAATTGGGCAAGGTTATCAAAAACAAAATTAAGGAGACCATCAAACGCGTCGGTCTAGGGCCACGCCTCATACAGCGGACAGAATTACCATGCTATGTTTAATGTTGCTCTACGGAGCACTAGCCCATTATGATATGTTTCTTGCTTGCTCAATAGCGAACCATCTTCTCACGAATTTGGAGGTATATGTTATTATTTTGAATGGCATTACTAAGCGTATTACACAGACGACCCAATAGGTATCATATGGATGAGACGTTACATCTGCTGAAAAGAAGGCGAATCAGTCGATGGCCACATCCCTCCTGGACCTCTACTTTAAATCGGTCATGGTGCCTACCGCCGGTCGAGACTCATTCACCCGCAATCTGCCGGCCAACCTACCAATTCTTGTATCCTTACCTTCGCTATGCCTAACTTACTTGCAGTAGACCCGGCAGTTAGACCCAAAGGATGTTGTCTAAGGATCGACTAGTAGTATCTGATGGCTAGGTTAAGCCGCACCAAAGCCGGGAGCTTACGGTGAGTAGATCATAAACTTGACTACATGATTAAATTTCCGGTTACGACCTTATGGGAATGTCAGGAAGGAACCGACACTTCTAGACCCAATGATTGACATCTTTCTACGAATATTTATACACATCTGCGTTAGGTTTTACGTAAAAGCAAGGCTGGTCTCGAAGAGTACTATATTGCTAGCTTCCGAACTGCTAATGATGAATCTGATTGGTGGCCATTGTCCTATGTGACCGAAAAGGGCAATTGTCAAAGCTAGAATAGTATACCTCGACGGAGATAGCAAGATCACTATAAAACATTGGTATTGTATGCCGGAAATATGATAGAATTAACAATACTGTACTTCTTATAGCTACAAGCCAACGAGCGAATCCCAGAAAACCTGGGTAAGGCGTCCTCTGTGCTACCACCACGACTACAACACAGAGTAGTAGCAAAACAAAAAAAGATCTTACCATCAAAACACAGCTCAACTGAGGATGGTCCGATCGAAGGGAACATTGGGATACAATATAAATAGCAAATTACGTGTCGCGAATTTTGCCAAGGCGGCTGAACATGCAAAAGGATAAATTGGCAATATTGGAGCGGCAGCAGGGCTTGCTTCTCTATTGTCTGCAGTGCTACCCCGTCCAAGCGTCCAAGTCTTGACATGCCCTAAGCGAGACAGATCTCTTCAGGAACGCGCCGGATGAAGTTGCGAAGAGAAACCACAATGCAGTCTTTTATTGCATATGTGCCGGTCGATTGGCGACAAGAGACCCCCGTCTTTTCTCGCAGACATAATATATTGAGCTGACGAGGCCTCGGTCGCTTGGCCCACTGTCATCTTTGCCGCTATGAGGAGATCTGATACGATCAATGGTGCCAGGCACTGCAAAATCTCATTGGACAAAGCTAATAGCTTCTAGGTTTCCCAAATCTCACCCGTGTCTCCATGCTGCCGTTACGAATGTCGTGCTATTCATTTTCTGCTTGGCATTTTGCCGATAGGTCTGGGTGCATCCGTAGTCGGCCATACCCGTCCTCGAAATATACCTCTTTTCCTAGGAGTCAATGGAGCAGAACTAGTAGGCAACACGAAGGCTCATATATGTTCTCAATCGACGTGTGCAAACCCCGAGACTCCGTATTGTGAGTAAGTGAATCTCCACGTAATCTGCAGCCAAGTCCAAGACGCATATTCTATGTCTTTGAAACCCAAGAATAACGATGCCCAAACCCAAGAATGTCTTCGTAAAAAGTGAGACCCAACCCAACATAGAATAGAAGAAAAAATCCTTCTGACGGACCGAGGGTCCCGGGAGGCGACAATCCTCGCTCTCATTAATCTGTTCGTATTCCTACCTGCATCAGACATGCCTTTCAGATCCAGAGTGTGGAGAACCCTGTAGGGAACATGCAGGATAGCAATCTTCGGGTTCAGCCAATATTCTTGAGAGAACCTTCATTTAGCCATGCCAACGGTCCTCAACAATCCCATCCACATGTAACCCTGGATCTTGCGTATAAGCAAAAGAAAAATTTCTCGTGCAACATGAGGACACTATGAGCTGACTCGTAAATATAAGTCAGGGTCATGGCAGCCCGAAAATCTGAATCTAGGACGTTCGTTCAGCCTTGAGCCATCCACCAACTCACCATGAGGTTCAGTCAAGTTGTTGGTGGTATTACCGCTGCCTTTCTGGCAAGCGGTGTATCAGCAGGAAGAATTCCGAGGAGACAGGACGACCCTCCCCCTTCGTCCGTTTCTTCTTCCTCCACCGAGACGTCCGCTCCGGCGCCTCCCACTGAAACCACTGTCCTACCTCCTCCCGCTTCGACGGAAACACCGGTCCCCACAGTCCCCAGTGACCCCCCGATTCCACCACCAATCTCCTCCGAGACGCCCACCCCGGTACCTCCAACTGAAACCCCAATACTCCCAACCGAAACTCCAGTCCCGCCTCCAGTTGAGACCGAGACGCCAACTCCAGAACCTCCCCCTGCGCCACCCAGTTCTTCAGAGCCTCCGGAGCCACCAGTTACTACGCCTACTCCCGAGCCCACTCCTGAACCTACCCCAGAGCCTACCCCGGAACCTACAACAACATCCACCGAAGCACCAGCCCCTCCAACCTCCGAGCCCGAGCCCCCTGCTCCCGTTGAGACGTGCACAGCTCACCTGGTAATTGACGACTTCTCCCAATGGGAGACAGGCGAGAACTTACTGGAGGGTGCTACAAGCGATGACCAGACGATGAGCGCAACTAGCACCGATGGTGGAATCCTGACCTTCACACCTAAGGATATCGATGTCTCCTACATCTATGAGCAGTTCAACTGCTTCGACTCCATCGCCCAGAACTATGACTCGCTATCATTCAACATCAAGGGCCCTGAGGCTGCCTCCGTGTCTATCGAAATTCAGACCGTGTCTGACTGCTCGGGGGCTGAATATCAAAGCTACTACTACACTCTCGATGGATTGAGCGGTTCTCTGCAGACCATCAACATCCCGCTGAACAGCTGGACCGACGCTAACCTGAATGGCATTGTTGGTTTCCTCTGGTACGGATTCTCGGCCGGTCTGACTGGCACCGACAACGAGTGGCAATTGGATAACATACAATTCCTTTGCGCCGATATAGCACCACCGGAGGACCCAACACCAGTTGAGCCTACGGAGACACCTGGTGAGCCAGAGGGACCCGGTGTTACCGTCACTCAAACGGTCACCGTTACCCTGCCTGGAGACGGAGGTGATGTTACTATAACGGAGACCGAGACTGAGACGGGAAGCTGGAGCACTCCCGGTCCTACTACCACAGGAATACCGACTCCGACTACCACTAGACGTCCCGTCTGGCCGACGAGCAGCGACCCTCCGTGGTGGGATGATGACCCGTGGTGGGGTGACTGGTCAGAGAGCGGGAGCCGACCGGCATCTGCGACTGCTACAGCCACAGCCACAGCTGTAGCGACATCAGTAGCTTCATCGAGCAACAAGCAGCTCGAGGCGAGACAAGAGGGAGAATGCGAGCACATCCTTGTCGATGACTGGATTTCGCAGTCACGTCTGACTTTCCTGTACTACAATGCCCTGCTGCAGTCAACCAGTGATGATGAGACTATGAAGTCTGTTGTGGTCAAGAACAACAGAGTGACCTTCACACCCACGGACACTGACTCATACTTCTACACCCAGCTCGGCTGCATCGACGCAGAAGCATACGGAGGTATCTCGCTCCGTATCCTGGCGACTGCCGGCACTACATTCGACGTCCAGCTATCCTCGACCAAGGGCGAGTGTGGCACTGAGTCAACCGACGATGTCGTATTGTCGTCGAAGGAACTCGGCTGGACGTTCAACGGAAAGGAGCAACTGTATTCCATCCCTTTCAATAAGTTCGAAGGTCTTGACCTCTCTAAGTTCCAGATGATCTTCATCTCCAACTTGAGAAAAGCCGTAACCTTCGGTCCCATCAGCCTATACTGCGGAGACCAAGTAGTCGAGTACATTCCCCCCGAGGTAATCGAGCCATCCGGACCTACCGAGACCGAGCCCGCACCCCCAAGCAAAGCGACCAACCTCGTGATCGACCAGTTCGGCAACGCGGACACCAACGCCCTGGACCAGTGGCACGGCGCCGACGAGGGCATGACACTGACCTTCCGAAGAAACACGATGACGCTGCAGACCAACGACTCGGACCTGATGTGGGTGACGCAAGTGGCCGAGACGTGCCGGGACCTGAGCGAGTTCGACGGGTCGTACCTGCACATCGCGTACAGCGGAAGCAACCTGTTCACCGTCTCGCTGCAGCAGCACAACGCCGAGTGCAACAACGACATCTACCCGTACCCGGAGACCTGGGACTCGCTCGAGGCGCAGCGGTACGCGACCGCGACCGAGACCGACATCTACATCCCGCTGGACCACTTCCACGTGAACCGGACGCGCGCCATCGGCTTCGCGCTGAAGGGCTTCTACAGCCAGACGCCGACGGTCTTCTCCAAGATCGAGATCGTCAGCTCGGTCCCCTCCTCTGTTACGATCCCGGAGAAGCTGCCGTCGGGCCAGTTCGTGTTCGCGTGCAAGCGGCCCAACTCGTTCGCCTTCGCCATCGACGACGGGGACCCGGTGTTCGCGCAGCAGGTGATGCGGACGATCGAGGAGGCCAACATCACCGTGACCTTCTTCACCGTCGGCGCGCCCCTGCGCGACCCCACCACCAACCTCAGCGCCATCTACAACGAGATGGCCGCCCGGGGCCACCAGATCGCCCTGCACAGCTACACCCACCCGCCGCTCGAGGGCCTGCCCGACGAGGCATCCATCGACTGGGAGTACAGCAACGACATCGAGGCCGTGAAAGAAACCTTCGACGGGCTGACGCCGAGATACTTCCGCCCGCCCTTCGGCACCGAGGGCGCGCGCATGCGCCAGCGGCTCGCGGCCCTGATCGAGGACCCGTACATCGTCCAGTGGAGCGTCGACGTCGAGGACTGGCTGTGGGCCGAGTCCGACACGCCCGAGAAGCAGCTCGAGGCCTTCAAGCGCGACGTGGCCGCCGGCGGGGACATTGTGGTCATGCATTACTTGTACAACAGCACCGTCAGCTATCTCAAGGAGTTCATCGAGATTGCCAAGGCTACGGGCAAGCAGCTCATGCGCGTCGACCAGTGCATGATGGATCCGGATGCGCCGCCGCTGCCGGGTGAGGGGGATGAGGAGGATGAGGAGTAGATAAGTAGGCAGGTAGGTATTGCGAGAGGGGTGGCGTGTATCTAAAAAGTTGAACGTATATTATTTATTCTATTGAGTTCGCAGTTTATAATATCGACTTCATACTGGAATCTGTGAAGTTGCCTAGGCTTGTTGACAATCTATTTCGGTTTGCTAAGAACATGCCAGAGATTGAGACTTACTATAAATAGTTTCTCTTGTACCCCTGAGAGCAGGTTAGCGATATCTGGTCAAAATTTGAAACTCCGACTATGTTACTGTCGTATAGACTTGTAATTGCTTAATAATTCGATGGAGCTGTTGTTCGTATAATCCGTCGTGAACATATAGCTTACAATTCCCACTGACAGAGTTGAAGTGAGATAGAAGGGTGTTCAATATGACTCGGGAGTAGTCTGATAATATATTCAATGTTATTGCGCCGTCCCCAAAAACCAAATGCACCTAGGTAAACTATGCGACTGCTAATGTATGTATAACAGAGACACGAAGCCCACGCAAACAGAGCTGATGGCATCGTCACACATTAGCATTATCTCATGCCCCAATGCCCCCTTAAGCCTTCATAAATCGGTAAATTCATATCTCATAGGGTTCTGCAGGCTCTTTGAAGATCAAATGCGGTTTTCGTTTAGCTATGTCGAGGATAGTTTCTGCGAATACACCATTTGCCCCTATAATATAGTTAGCAATAATCATGACAGGCGATGTTTGGCGAAATCTCAATTTCGGAACTTACAAGCAAACCAACTCCCTAATCTTATAGTTAGCAACGTACTCGATGGAAAGGTGATAGAAATACTTACTCGTATAGGAATGCATTAGATTAACATCAATACTTTCATGTATCAAACCTAATTTGCTTGACTTTAGTACCAGCTTCAGACATTCGCTTATCTCTTCGTCATCATCAGACGTTTGAGCCTGAACAAGAAGGCTCATAGGCCACGCATTTGAGAGGCCGATATGAGGTCCTTTGGATGGTCAGTCACCGGTATCCTAAATCAAAACACTCAAAGGGCAGCTTACCTCCAATACCCTGAAATTCTCTTCCCGTAAGGTAGTAAGGGTTCGACCCCTTTGAAAGCAGCATCCGTCGTGTATTCTGGTAAACCTTGTCATCTGCATCTACAAAGCCCATAAGCGGTAGGGCTAAGAGAGATGGGTAGTTGGCATCATCCATTATTATAGATGAACCGTACCCATCCACTTCATACGCAAAAACTTCGCCAAACTTGCTGTGTTGAACGACTCCGTGCTCCCAGATGCCATCGGTTATGGTTTGGCTCCATGTTTCAACCGTTTGAGCTAAGACACTCTTGCCAGCGCTTTTAAGAATATTGGCCGTTCTCTTCAGTTCCACGGCCATCTGTGCGTTTGCCGGAATGAAGAAACCCAATATGGTAGCATCGTCGCTTGGCCTAAAGGCAGACCGCACGAGCCCAGTGCCATTATTTAAGGGGTTTCCTACGCCTCTTAAGTTAAGAGTCTCTGTTCCTGTGTTCGTGTTACGATTGAATGTGTATTCGTTCCGTCGATAACGCCCGGTCTCTGGGTCGAACGTGGACATGGATTGCTGTTCCAGGACATTCAGTAGGGTCTCCAACGCCAAATACCAGCGCGAAGTCATGAACTCCTTGGATCCCGTATGGTCATTAAAATCGTTCGCTAACGCTAAGAAATGCGCAAGGGAATCTAATTCGTACTTGCACTCGAAAACAAACGCAGGCTCGTAGGCGGGGTGGACGACGTCGTCTTGGCCGTTATGCGACACGGGTAGTCCGCTGATGGGCGGTGGTTGAAAGGCATTGCAATACGGCGATTCAATAACGTATTCAGATTGAGTGTTGATGGCACCTAGGATCAAGTTGTGTATCGCAGGGTCTTTCTTCGCAAGCGGCTGGTAGGGTGAGAGTTGGTTGGTTGAGTCTCTCAGCCATTCGGCAATGATGTCGCCTGTGATGATGAAGGAATGCGGTCCCTCCCATTTCCCATCATCATATGAATTTCTAGTCTTCTTTTTGGTGATCGTTTCGCTGGTGTGGAACTTGACTGTGGTGTCTGTCGTAGACTATATGGATTGTCTCGGTCAGTTGCACAGTCGTACAGGTATGACACAAGTGTGATATATAGGTATATAAGCCTAACTAACAGGGAAGGCATTCTCAAACAGACGCGCAAGGTCCGGGTCTTTCATGCGAGAAGTTATATCTTGTATGACTTGCTCTATGGCGTCTGAGTGGAACGTTCGACATCGTGGATCAGGTCTCTGGAACGGCAAGGTGAGAGGACCTTCGCTAAGAGGACGATGCGGATATGCCGAGTATTGGGTATAATCCGGACATGCTTCTTGATATTCGAAATCGTTTATAGGAATTTGTTGCTGGCCGTATTGATGGGCTCCTGATCCCAAGGCGAGAGTTGAATACAAGCTCGCCAACAGCAAGCCTGTGCCTATTGATCCTGTCATTGATGCAATTCGAGCTACGATAGCTCTATATAGGTCAAAATTGAGTCATGAAGAAGAAAGACAAAAGTAACACACACTATGAAGTTAAGTTGCGCAAGGGACAAACAAAGATGCAGGGTCTTGAAGCGGTTCGTCACTGGTGTCCGCTGCAATGCGCCATTCCGCTCCTTCTGCGGATAATGGCCACGCTGACAGTTACCCGATACAACGGTAAAAGGTTTACTTAATCGGCCTTACTTTTATTTTATTGGTAGGACATGGATTACAGCCCCGCAGATCAACAGATCAGCGGAATTGAGAGCTCCAACTTTGTCCGCGCTAACGTCATATCAAGCATCAAAATGTTTATTAGGCATATGCATGAATGCTATTGTCTTTTGGTGTCAGGTTTCAGGGCCGTTACGCCTTGATACAATTCTTTTAAATAATGGTATTTAGAATTTAGATGATGAACTCGCCCTAGGTTGGCTATATTAGGAACGCACCTGACCAAAAGTCCGCTTGAACTCAATGTGCATATAGTCAAAACCACCTACATAGTACTTACCTGCCTAAGCATAGTAAGCTTTGGTGGGGTAAAATGCACTTATCAAAATTCTTATCGTAGGTGCTGGTGGCTTATTTTATTCTTCCTGAGTGA
This sequence comes from Hypoxylon sp. CI-4A, assembly GCA_002120315.1. NCBI lineage: Eukaryota > Fungi > Ascomycota > Sordariomycetes > Xylariales > Hypoxylaceae > Hypoxylon > Hypoxylon sp. CI-4A. The sequence goes on from KZ111587.1 coordinate 115,674, forward strand.
ACTTCCATTCTAACAAATCCAGCCTCATATATCCGCAGCAGAAACCATCACGATTGGACCTACTTTTTCTGTCCTGTCATTGCGATGGCTCATGATGTTTCAATAATTACCTCATACCATCCTCTATAACCTTGGATACCAAATCAGATATCCATTAACTATTATTAGTCATGTTAGCCCTTTCAATGCGCGGCTTCGCGCACTCGCGTGCCTTCAATCGACCATTCGTCCGAACTATGGCCTCGGGTCGCCGACAAGCTTTTGAGACCATCCCATCTACTCCTATCCGTGTCTTTCGTACTGTCGATGCCGTCAGAAAATGGCGGAAACCGCAATACCTCGATCATAGGATCGTTGGGCTGGTACCGACCATGGGAGCTCTACACGAGGGTCACCTATCTTTGATCCGCACCGCTGCTCGAGAAAGCCACCACGTCGTCGTCAGCGTATATGTGAACCCAGCCCAGTTTGGTATCAAGGAGGACCTATCTTCTTACCCCGTAACTTGGGAGGCGGATTGCAAGATCTTGGCTGAGCTGGACCGGGAATTGGCCGACGATGGCGGAAACCTCGGTCGCATTAGTGCTGTTTTCGCGCCGACCACTTCGGAGATGTATCCCTCTGGTTTCCCCGGTCAGGAAGTGGATTCTAAAGGGAGCTTCGTGCTATTAACGCCAATAAGCGAAATCCTCGAGGGTTCTACTCGGCCAACCTTCTTCAGGGGCGTCGCAACTGTTTGCATGAAACTTTTCAACATCGTACAGCCTGAAAAGGTGTTCTTTGGCCAGAAAGATGTTCAGCAAACCGTAGTGATTCGAAAGATGGTTCAAGACTTTATGCTCCCGATTGAAGTTGTAGTCGAACCTACTATCAGGGAGTCAGACGGCCTTGCTCTAAGTTCCAGAAATGTCTACCTTGGCGAAAGGAGGCATAAAGTTGCTACGGTTTTACGTAAAGCACTAAAAGCAGCTGAGTCCAAGTACTTCGAAGGAGCCCTGGATCGCGACTCGATCCTCAACGCTGCCTGCAGCGTAACCACCGACGTCTTAAACGAGCAATCAGCACTGGCCCCTGAAGAAAGGGTAAAGTATGAGGTGGACTACATCTCACTCGCAGATCCCCAGACTATGGAGGAGCTTAACGAAGTCAATCCAGAAAGGGGCGGTATACTGAGCGGTGCGATTAAGATGCTACCCGTCGAATCACCACAACCTGGTGAAGATTTAGGACACAGCGGCGGACCGGCAGTCCGTCTTATAGACAACATTATTTTGAAGCCATCCACAAAAGTCTAGACTAGACACTATTTTGAATATACCCAATAAGTTCAGGTTACTGCCCTTTTAAGACATCATAATTCTCATCTTTTTTATCCCGTTTATTGATTCTTGATTCCGGAATTGATATGCATTGGTACCTATTTCTTCACATTACTTCTATCTTATTTGATATTATTGGTCAATCTTTACTTTATGCTTCTATAACAAACCTGACCAATCAAGTTGCGCTCCAATGCTATGCATGTATCAAGCTGCAATGGTAATCTCATACATCCGTTGAACTCTGTTAACATATTAAATTGCCACGTCATTGCAGCAGCGCCAGCGGACCCGGAGCCGAAATGTAACGAGGTCTTCTCAACAAAGGACGGTTTTCTCCACCTGAGGGCCGTAGAATCATTTGAGGATTGTGCACAATACTATAATACCTGGCTAAGGGGTGTACATAACGTTAGTTGGGAAACGGAATAGTTCCAGTTCCCCGCATAAAAATTGTTAACCAAGTTAGGCAATGTCCGTCCCGTCCTTCGAACTTACAACCGCTCCTTTTGAAGTATAACGGCGCCGAGGGATCCTTTAGGTTTGACCGTTCCCTGACTCGTGCAGTGCCGCGGATCGAATTATCAAGCTTAAATATAAGAAAAGTGGTCATCCGAATCACTCCCCTGTCGATCATTCGTTTATCTCTCTCCAACTAACCTACAAAGCACGCACACACATACCCGTCCTTACCGCACGCACGCGAGCCAAACAGCAAGAAGAACACGCGGGGTAAACCGCCTGCCAAAATATCCCAAATGCCGAGCACCCCTACGGCCGTCTCCGCTCCGGGCAAGGTTCTCCTGGCCGGAGGCTATCTGGTCCTCGACCGCCAGCACACGGGGCTCGTATTCGGCCTAAGCGCCCGCATCAATGTCATCGCTCAGGAAATCAAGACCAGCGAAGGCGTTCAGCTGAGCGAGATCGTCGTTGACAGTCCTCAGTTCCATGAAGCTCAATGGCGCTATGGGTACCATCTTACTCCGGAGGGTGGCGGGATTAAGCTAACGCAGCTGCAAGTGTAAGTCTTGCATCTTTTCTTTTTTTCATGGCTTCTCCCTTTTTGGGATTGGAGTATATCGCCAACCCAACAAGATACCTACCAAGTACTATCTATCTGTCTACTTGTAGGACTATGAGCTCGAGTGAGTCGCTTTATGGTTTATGGTACTTAGTTCTCAATTCCATCTAACGTGCAAGCTCTACAAATGCGCTTTAAATTTCTACTACAATTGCATACCACGTAATCATACTCATGTAAAACAGCGGCTCGGAAATCAACCCCAACCCATTCGTTGAGGTCACATTGGCCTACGCCCTCACATACATCACCGCAGCAGGAAATCTGAAGGCCTCATATACCTTCGACCCGGTGCAGCTGACCATTCTCGCCGACAATGACTACTACTCACTACCGGACTCCTCGGTGTCCTCAACCTCGCGCTTCGCCAAGTTCCCCACCAAGCTCAAGGACGCGCACAAGACCGGGCTCGGCTCATCCGCAGCCCTCGTCACAGCCCTCACCGCCGCGCTACTAACGCACTACCTCCCTCGCAACGCCTTCGACCTAGAGACCGACGAGGGGAAACTAACGCTGCACAACCTAGCCCAGGCCGCGCACTGCGCCGCCCAGGGCAAAGTGGGGTCGGGCTTCGACGTCGCGGCCGCCGTCTTCGGAAGCTGCGTGTACAGGCGATTCTCGCCGTCCCTGCTCCGCGACGTGCCCGAGGTCGGCGCCCCCGGGTTCTCCGCCGCGGTCGCGGCCTGCGTCGAGCAGCCGTGGGACACGGACGTGTCGTCCAGGACCGGCGCCAAGATGCCCGCCGGCGTCGCCCTGCGCATGTGCGACGTCGACTGCGGAAGCCAGACCGTCGGCATGGTGAAGCAGGTCCTCCGGTGGCGCGACGAGACCGACCCGACCGGCGCCCGGAAGCTCTGGGGCGACCTGCAGGCGAGCAACGAGGCTCTCGGGGCCGTGCTCGGCGCCGGCAGGAAGGACGAGATCCGAGGCGCGGTCGCGGAGATCCGGGGGTTGGTGCGGGCTATGGGCGCCGCTAGCGGCGTGCCGATCGAGCCCGAGAGCCAGACTGTGCTTCTGGACGCGCTCACGGAGAAGGTGGAGGGTGTGTATGGCGGTGTTGTTCCGGGTGCCGGCGGGTTCGACGCGTTGGCTTTGCTGGTTGAGGATGATGTGCAGACGGAGGCGCGGGTTAGGGAGTTTCTGAGCAAGTGGAGCGCGGAGAAGGGCGAGAAGGTCAAGTTGCTGGATGTTAAGGGGGAGATGGAGGGTGTTAGAAGAGAGGCTTTGAGTGTTTATGATGGATGGTTGTCTTAGAAGGGCAATTTCCAACATCAATGCTCTACAAGTTGATAAATGCCGAAGTTCTTTGCTTTGCATGCGCATAAAAATATCTCATCCCTACATACCTATGTACCGAATCATGTAGAAATTTACGCAGCACCTTTAGATGAAAGCATCATCAAATAAATCAGAGTCACCTGGAACATAACACGTATCCCGCGTAAATCGATTGAAAACCCCTGCTCTGCAGGGTTCTGTATATTCATATAACAGCATGCCATTGGAAAGATCTCATGGGGGGGAATCAAAACGCCATGCCCTAAAAAGCAACCACCGGGAGGCCCCTTTTACCAGCCATGCATGCATGCATCAATGCAGACAACCGACCGACCGACCTTTGGATACCATTAAACCTTAACGCCTAGTATTGCTGTGAAGGGTCAAAAAAAAAGAAGTTCGAAGAAGGAGAAAGAAAAAAGAACTCTAAACAGAAGACAGCGTCGGTCGGTATCGTATCGTATGGGTTTGCTATGTTTCGATAGGTATTTTCAAATCGTGCTTGGGTGAATGGAAGGGAGGACCATCGCGTATTAACCTATAACCCCGAAGAGGCGTAAAACCGTGTCGCGAAGAGATTTGTTCGTATGTGCGTGATAGAGTAGTTAACTACGTATGGAATGGATACCGAGCTAGGATGTTTGCTATACACCATTCGTCTACCTCGATGGCGAGAGGGTGATAGATATAGAGCTAAGTCGAACTAGATCGTATGATACTCCTATCCGCGCAAGTATGCGCAAGACAGGCGATCATCTAGATCAAAGACTTTCTTGGTTTAGACGGATATAAAGGATCCTTGCTTCACCATGTGTCTATGAATAATGCAATAGACGATAGACATAGTAGACACGAGGATATCCTAGATGAGGTTCTCTGTGGGAGAGATAGGGGTGCTAGGAGTGACCTACTGAAACGTTAGTAAGAGTATGACGGGGGAATCGCAACAAGATCATACTAACCTTCAGCACAGGAGTGACGGGTCGCAACGACGGCGGCGAGGGAGCCTTGCGCGGAGTTCCGAAGGACGACGGATCGGTGGCGCCGAAGCGGGATGACGCAGCTTGCTCCTTAAGAATCGCGATCCTAAATAACAGGGAATGGATGTTAGTTCAGCTGGCAAACATCACAGCGGCGCTGACGTTATGCTGAGTATAGTATATTCCGACAAGCAGTAGCGTCGAGGCGAAGCAGAGGCGCCAACAACGATAGGCTATTGGATATAATACGGAAAGAAGGCGACGACGAAAAAGTCAAGAAAATAGAAGAATTCTAGAAGAAGGGAAATCTTACTCATCTTCCGAGACTCCCGGCAAGGAAAAGGTCTCGTGCTTGAAGTTGAAGGGCGCAGACTAGAAAACGAGTGAATGTTAGTATAGAATAATAGTGAATAGTATAAAAGCAAGGTAGGATATTGAAGTTGGAGGTGCATAGGGCCGAAGCACGCCGAATATCCAGAATAGGAAGTTGACGATGCGCATTCGGAGGGTGGGATGAATGGAAGTCGGAGTGTCAAAAATAGAAACAACATACAATCTGCAGCGCCGGCTTCTCGTAGGAAGTCGGTTCTGACTTGACGCCGATGAGCTTCTGCAATCTAGCCACGAAGGCGCGGAAGCCACCAATACAGCTGGTCATCTTGTCGGCGGTAAAGGGAACGAGAAGAGGTAGTCGGATATAGAGGGAGGGAAAGGTGGTAGCGAAAGATAATTAATTAATGATGCAGATTCGGGGATGCGACTGTCAAATGTTCGACAGGCAGAGAAGAGTTGAGACGTAATCGAGGGTTCGCCTTGCACACAAAGAAACCCTCCTCAGTTTAAATTTGAGAACCGTCGTCAATAGAAGAAGTTTAGGTAGAAGGTAAGTAGGTAGGTAGTAGGTAGGTAGTAGGTAGATAGTAGGTAGGTAGGCCAGCTGAATCCGAACGAATGCCCCAGCGAACCAGAGACCAGTAGAAGAAAAAAAGAATAGTGCCCAGCAACAGCGTAACCCCAATGTCGCAGAAGTAAGAACAAGATTCGAAAATCGAAGACGAAGACCAAAGTCGAGGTCTCAAAGGCGACAATAAGTAGAAAGTAGAAAGAGCTTGAGCCTCCGATGTGCAAGTTTGTATGTAGTATTGAATCAATCAGGTTGGATGGGATGGGATGGTCTGTGTTAGGTACCCAGGACCAGGAACATAAAGTACCGAATTTAGTATATTGACATGTAATCGATGATTGATCAACAATAATCGAATGGAATAATGAAAGAGCGGAAGTTGATTCCTTTGCTTCGGTTTGCTTTGCTTAGCTGAAGATTGGGATCGGATGTAAGAAATCGGTCTTGCCCTGTAGGATGGATAAATGGGGAAAATGGACGAAGGATGACGAACACAACCCTTCTCTTCTTTGGGCAGGCCAGATAAAAAAAAAAGGCTGTCGGCTGTGATCAAAGAATAAAATAAAAAAAAAGGCGAAAGTTAGATGCAAGGTCGTCGGCGAATGTGGCTGTAGTGTCTGACAGATCGTCCGAAGCGGGGACAAGAGAAGTGAAAGCTGAGCAAAGCAAACGGGATGACTGGCAGTGTACGAATAGTAGGATTTGTTTTAGCAGAAAGGATAAAAAAGGAGTGTAATTGTTACTAGCAAGGTCCAGATGACAGTCGGTTTGAACTTAAATTCTAATCAAATTGAATCAAATTGATGTCATAAAATAAAAAGAATGGATGTAATTCCCGTGGTTTAGATAATAGATGTCTTCAATAGACTCGAATCAAACAGAATAGGTATCACAAAGAAACGAATGTGCGGTGGATGGTGTGTATGTGCTGCATAAAGGTGTATCGTATCGCAAGAGCTCGCTCGGATTACTTAAAGGGAATAGAAAGGAAGATGCGGGATGCGGGATGCGCACATACATACGCATAACACGTAGGGCCAATTGGTCTGTGCCAGGTGATAATAATAATAATGCATACATACATACACATAAGCAAGATCAAAAATACCTGCTTCTCATACCTAGATAGGTAGTGTATCTTACATTACAAAGCATCGTCACTCAAATGAGAAGGAAAAAAATGGGAATTGGAAAAGAAGGGTTGGCAGACTTCGGAATGTGGCAACGTTCTATGGTGACCAGGGGCAAAGTAATAATGTACCCAACTATGCACAATGTGGAAAAGTTAGGGGTCCAAAGCAAATGGAATGATCTCATTTGTAGGATAGAATTGATCCAAGAATGTTTTGAAACACCGGCTTTTGAGACACAATCTTCAGCTTGCATAATAATGGGCTGTATGGGGGTGTGTATGGGCTGCCCGCTCCGAGCATGCATGAAACAGGCACGACAGCTTGCCCAAAACGGATAGATTGGTTCCCACCTAATCCTCCCACTCCCACAAAAACCTTCTAGACGCCTTGTTTCGTCGCTTCATTGGAAATAATTGGCCTGTTCCATTCCACACCCTCGCCACCCGTCACCATCTAGCTATTGGCCAGCATTTCCCGTTCTGCCCGTCTATTTCGGATAGTCCTTGAGATGGTAGCTCTTTAGCTTGACGAATTGATCAAAGCCATACTTGCTTAGAGTCACGCCCTTGCCAGAGTTCTTCCAACCCGTCCAAGCCAGATCCTACGTAGCCATAATCGTTAGCAAGGTGCGGCAACGTCTCATCCGAGAATCATTCGAATGCGCATCGGAAAATCACAAAGCACTACTTACTGGACTGGGGAAATCTGCGCGGTTGACAAAGACTGTTCCCGCTTCCACTTGATTCGCTAACTCGTAGCCCTTATCCGTGTCCTTGGTCCATATGCTCGCTGTGAGACCAAATTCGCTATCATTCATTAGCTTTACGGCCTCCTCGTCGCTCTTGACCTTCATGACGGAAATAACAGGTCCGAACGTCTCCTCTGTCATCACGGTCATGCTATGGTTAACATCGACAAGGAGAGTAGGTTTGACAAAATTGCCCTTCGTGGGAAGACTATCGAACGTTGCGTTCTCCGGTGTCAAGTCCTTAGCGCCTTTGCTTAAGGCATCTTGAATGTGAGATTCGATGGTTTCTTTGGATCGCTTCGAAATGACAGGTCCGATCTGAGTCTCCTTGACCAGAGGGTCACCGACCTTGTAGTCCTTCAGAACCTTCTGAACAGCCTCCACGAAGGGGTCGTAGATCTTCTCATCGACATAAACACGCTCAATGGCGCAACAACTCTGTCCCGAGTTGAAAATCGACCCGTCAACTATTTCGGCAGCTGCCCAGTCTAGGTCCACATCTCCTCGCACATACGCAGGGTCTTTGCCTCCAAGCTCCAGGCCAACATTGACGATTCGGTCAGCAGCTGCCTTTTGGACTGACAATCCTCCTGCAACTGAACCGGTGAAGCAGATGAGAGATATCCTGGGGTCTCGCACTACAGACTCCATCGTCACAGGCGATCCGCAGTGGAAGTACTGCAGGACGCCAGCGGGGAGCCCAGCCTCGGCGAAGACTTTGGAAATCTGCTCTGCTATAGTAGGAGTCTGAGGGGAAGGCTTGAGGATAACAGTGTTACCCGCAAGCAAGGCTGGTATGAGCGAGTTTACAAGGATCAGGTAGGGGTACTAGATATTGTCAGCTGAAAAACTACATGATGTTCTGGAAAGGTATTTATCTTGGGTTGTCTTACGTTCCACGCGAAAATGACAAGAACAGGGCCAACTGGGACTTTTCGAATAAATCTCTTGAAACCCTTCTCTGCCTCGCCATCTGTATCTTTCAGCGTATCCTCACTAATCTTGACGAGGTAATCTCCACGCTTGATCGCAGTGGTGACTGATATAGGATTAGCATTAGATATTGTTTACTATGGAGGTAACTGGAGTATGGTAGTATTTACTTTCGACGCCAGTATAGGCAATAGGTCGTCCCATCTGGACGGTAAGCTCTTCAGCCAACTCATCCTTCTTCTTCTCAAGTAGCTTAAGCGCTTTCTTGACTATGATTTGGCGATCCGTTAAAGAGGTCTGTTTCCAGCTCTCGAACTTCTCAGTAGCAATCTTAGGTATCTCCTCCAAATCAGCGGTCGTGACGCCATTACGCGTCAATATCGGCTCGTTGGTGGTGGGGGAAATCGTGGTTATTACTTCTACAGACATGGTGTACCGATTCTTGTAAACCAAAAGTTGATATAGTAATTTAATACAGGTGATCTAGAGAGAGGGGGGGGATGGACTTTAAAAGCGGTATAAATACTAGTTTGAAATTGGTTATCACAAGTTGAATTGTTCTTACAGAAGGACGTCACTAATTGAAGATAATGGTGGGGGATCAACGACCCCTCAATAACCCCGATATATTGATTCCTCCTTTTGTTGCATAGATATGTATATTATGAGTTATAGTTATCGAATTTTCTATCGCGTACTTTCTGGGCTGTCTCCATTTTATTTTTCTATCTCGATTGCAACTTATTTACAACAAAATAATACCTAATTCGTATCCATATCGCACTCTTCAAGCAGGGTCGCATCAACACTCCAATTCCATTTTAACGATGGCTTTAGAAAAAAGGAATAATTTCCTAGATGCAGAGGAGAGTGAAGACGATGGCAGCCAAGGATACGATTCGGAAGCCGAACAACTACAAAAGGGAGGCCGAACTGCAAAGCGTCGCAAATTGAGCGAGGACATTGCTACCGATGACGAGGCTGAATTCAGTGCCGGCGAAGGATCTGAAGGTGATGCCGATATAGTAAAAGAGGTCTCGGAGGAGGAAAACGGCTCGCGCGCCCATAGCGACAAGCCAAAGCCCAAGAAAGATGTCCAGCTCGAATTGCCAGACGTCTCGCGTCCATTGACCAAGAAGAACTTGGTAGCAACAGAAGCAGCAATCAAAAAGTCAGGACTAGTCTACCTTTCTCGCATACCACCATTTATGAAGCCCTCCAAGCTACGATCCCTTCTAGAGCCATACGGCAAGATCAACAGGATATTCTTGACCCCAGAGGATCCCCAGGATCGATCTAGGCGGATCCGACAAGGCGGGAACAAGAAGCATATGTACACAGATGGATGGGTTGAATTCGTCAACAAGAAGGACGCCAAAACAGCCGTGGACCTACTTAATGCTCGAACAATAGGTGGAAAGAAGAACACATACTATCGTGACGATATCTGGAATCTTCTCTATCTCAAAGGCTTCAAATGGCACAACCTCACGGAACAGATCAACTCAGAGATGGCTGAAAGGACGAGCAGAATGCGAGCAGAAATCAGCAAATCGACCAAGGAGAACAAGGAGTTCGTCAGGAATATCGAGAAAGCCAAGATGTTGGATGGAATGCAGGCCAAAGCCGCGGCAAAGAGGAGTAGGGACGAACAGAGCACCGCCAATAGTGCCTCTAAGGTGGCAAGAAGCTCAGAGGATTCTAAGAGTATGCGCAAATTCAAGCAGGCTTCTGTGAGAAAGAAAGGGGTGGACAAGGCTCCGGAGGAAGCAAAACGCGTCCTTGGCCAGCTTTTTTGATCTTGTCGACAATGATACCCAAAATTTTAGATACGATCCAGAGCCAGAGGTGACAATATACACGCCTTGATGGGAAAGGACCTTAGACTCGCCGTTCAAAATCCTCACGTTGAGAGGCTTAAAGAATGTGTAGATGTGGTTTATTGTTTGCCTACCTATATAAGTCTCGGGTTCCCTTCAACTTATATATTAATTATGAGAACTGATATTGAGCACCTTCTTGACAGCATCATCGTCCCAGATATAAAAAAAAATTATTCAGGCCTTTTTATCTCATCTGCACTTTATCAACTAGTCAAATGCATCGCGGATACCATGGCTACGAGGTGATACCTCCAGGTTCCGGGCTTAAAGCATTACTCAAAGGCTGGGTTGAAGAAACCACGGTTGTCAAGAACAGATTGCGCAAACTACATATAGATGATGCACTCCTGGCCTTGAACGTGGCGAACTGGAGCACCGCAGACTTGAAACAATTCGAAGATTATCTCAAGGCTTACATCAAAAAGTACCCGGAGTCCTTGTATGCCGCAAACCATTATCGATGGCACGAAGACATCATGGTGGCGGCTAAAGTGATGGCGCATTGCAGTTTTCTCCGCGATGTTTACCTGCACTTTCCTGCCATCGTGCCGATCATCTTGCACGTCTACGCGATCGCCCGCATCGAGATGGAGATGAGACGTGGCTTCAATCTACAGGAGTATGTACAATCCTACCGAGTTCCCAGCGCGGAGATCGTGGAACAACGGTTGGAGTGGCGCACCGGTACTGTATGGGACGTTTGCGAAGAAGGGCTACCACCCCAATATCCGATGTGGGAGTCGGGGCCAGAAGGCGAGGCGGAAGACCAAGAGCAGTCTGTGTCCTCCATATCCAGCTCGGTATCGCAGTCAGAAGACGAAGAAGCCGAGGAACGACGAGAAGAACAGCAAGACGATGTTGATAAGGAGATAAAGCGGTTGCGCGAGAACCTCGATAACGCTTTCAAGAAGATCAAGGAGGCGTGTGAGCTTCTAGAAACCGGATGCGATGCTAGTAGTAGTAGTAGTACCCAGAGACGAAGCGATGCCACACAACTCAGCCTGTCAGCCCTTAACTTAGACGACCTTGGTGGTTCTGATCCCTTCGTCGAATCGGAACAATCCGACAAAACCTCGGACTCCTCGGACACCTTACCTATTCCCGACAGCAGCGAACCTGCTCCAAAGCGCATCCGAGACTCGAGCTCGTCAACGCCGGAGACTCCTCTCATCAGCCCGCGCTCCAAGCCAAGACGAGTCCAGAAGAAGCGCCGCGTCACCCGAGCCCCCAACCCGACCGACGAACTGCCGGTCCCGTACCTAGAGGAGGAAAGGTTTTACGAGGGTGTTACCAACATAATTATACCTCCGCCTCCGACGCAGCCTCCCTCGGCGGATACCCTCTCGGCAGAAGTTGACATGCCATATATTGGGTGGAGAAATGAAATCGATGCTGCGGACCCCGACGACTCGTACATGGCTGACTTTGGCACCGCGCGGCCCCGATATCCTTATGGTAACGAATTCTAGTGGCGCTGAAGGAAGGGGGAAGATGTATCTCATACTACACGGGGTTGGACTTGGAGTCCTACTGCGGATTCTAGGGTTTTTTTGGTGTGATGTTTTTGATGTTTGTTGACATACTGCCTACTGTATGTTACCTACCTAATGTGGTAGTAGGGAGAGTATTACTGGCCGTGCATAACAGATTGATCTTGTTTTATTTTCTGTGCCTGTCGAGGAACACTTGGAATAGGGGTAACGGTAAAGGATTGGTCAAAGGGGATAATCAGATTGGACATTGATTCTTGACGATTGTTGGCAACAATAAATTGGGCATGTAATACCGGAAGAGATTGCTAAATCTACTCAATTACCAGACTTGATTACTCGTGGAAAATATGCAGAGAGATCACGATGCAAAAAATCTACAAGCCTTTTAAATCATCATCCATTCGTTCATCTAAATAGGTATTTTTTCCGAACCCACCCGTAACCTTGCCATGAATCCGAAATACGATGCAAGTCCACCTCAGCCGCCCTACTTCTGGTCCTCCATAGTTAACTCGTCAAAGTCTTCAAGCAGCTCATTCATATCCACATTCGGCAGATCACCATCTCCATCATCCGAGGTTGCCATGGACATCTGATCGACCTGCTGCTCGCGAGCCGGTTGCTTGTACAACTGCACGCCCTGTCTGAACTCCTCGTCCTCCTCGATATCCTGCAAGAACAGCTCGAACTCGCGGTCCATGCGCTCCTGGTCGGCCTTCTTGGGCAGCAGCTCGCCCTCGTCCTTGTCCATGCGCTTGACCTTCCAGTGACGCTTGCGGTTGCGGCGGCGGTTCGGGTAGTGTTTCTTGACAATCACCACGTCCGGGATTCGGGACGAATATGTGTGCGACTCTTCTATGGCCTCAAATTGTGGGTTGTTGAAGTTGGTTCCCGTTAGCATGTAGCCCATCACTGAGTCTCCTGCGTGTAGTAAACCGCCTAGATGTGTTCGCGCAAAGTATGTCTTGTCGTTGACGCCTAGATCTGTTGCTCGCGCTAGTTGCGTCTCTGCTAATATCCATTTTCCTTTTGTTGTGCCGACAGGCTCACAGTCCATGACTATGAACTCGACTAGGTCCTGGGCATCCGCCAACGCGTTGAAGGGTGTTCTCCAGAATACCGGTGCGCTGATCTCGGCTGTCTGGAGGGTGTTGGGATCCATAACGTTGATGGATGTGCCAATCCGGTGGCATATAGCTAGCGGGGAAATATTTCCAATCTGCTTCGCCAGAGGAATCGGTAATGCGACCAAGTCGTCTTTGCAAATAGGCATTAACTCGACAGAGAATGTAAATTTATATGACTTCTTGGCTGTGTGTGCATCTTGAGAGATGAGCTCCTGAGATTTCTTGACTCGCACTGGGACTACCGAGTTTAAGAAGTCGACAAACTTCTCGGCTTGATTTCTCGCCGCAAAGAAGAAGTCGATACCATCCTTTGCTTCCTTGATGTTGATGGTATCGCGGTGGGCGCCATGTTTTAAGATAAGTTGCTCGAGGTATAAGAATGTTCGCTTGTGTAGAACCTTCTGTCGGACCTGCACACTTGCTCTCCATACGTTTGCTGTGTAGGACTTGGCGCACTCTGGGCACTGTTGGTACGCAACAACGTATACCACTTCCAAAGCCTGCTGCATGACTCGGTCATCCGAAACAGCAGCCTGGACCACCAACTTCACGCGCACTCGTCGCGAATGTGGTTCTGTCCAGATGAAGCTCGCATCGATAATTCGTGTTCGGTTAAGACTCAGCTTCTTCAGACACAAGGCTAGAAGCTCTCTGGATTCGGGCGGGGCGTTGACCCAGCTGGAGGGTGGTTGAAGCCATCGATCGCAGTCTCGGCAGAAGTGAAGGGTGGCTTCTCGTTGAATGCCTTGGGATATATCCTTGGTGAGCTTGAAGCAATCGTAGCACTTGGCGTCGATTGCTGTGGTACCGTCGATGGGAGCACCGCAGTCGCAACAGAAAATGGTCGCGGTGGTAGCGTTGATCCCCTGCGCCGGCGCAATGGAGATAGGCGCATCATCAATATCCATCGACATCTTGGCAGTCTGTTGTATTCTATGTATTACGACTGACGGCCTATGATGTATGACTTCTAAGTTGTGATGATTGATTTATGGTGGGGGGTTTTGGGATTCTGCATAAAGAAAAATAATCGCCCATTGCCCCTCGATTGATAAGCAGGGCTTTGCGGGTTATCGCCACTAGCTTACCAAGCTAACGGGATTTCCTTATACAGTAATACAGTATAAATAGTGTCACTTCTACTTGGTATATTCCATAAATTGGATGATTCGACTACTCTCTTAAATTCATATCTCATTTCTCTATATAACTGAAATATCCCAAGTTCCCGAGACGCATTCTACATCACTTCTCTTCCAGAAGTGAGTCAACATCCATATTTCTCCTCTTCTGCCGTTCCACATTCTCAGAAATTGGGTAGGCACCGACAAAGCCAGCTTCAGCGCCGTTTCGGAAAACCGCCTTTGCATTTGCCGCTGCTTGGTTCAACTCACTAAGACCCATGACCGGCTTACTCGGATCTATGCGCTGGGCGAATCCATAATATAGCAGCGGCAGCAAAGATGATTTCCATACTGGCTGTTCCCGGTTGCGCACGTTTTGCAGTATAGTGGCAACCAAAATCGCCGTCGTGGCGGCTATCAGTATCGTCGGCATCAACAGCCATTGCCACTGGAATTGTGTGCACATCGTCACCTCCTCCACCGTGCCTTGGACTGTTTCGTGTATGTTCCAATCGTATATGCTCGAGCCTGATGTCCGTAACTTATTCGTCACAGCCGTCGCGAATTGGTCGAACGCCGTGCTCAGCGTTTCGAAACTTGCCTTTTTATCATTGTATAGACTGACGAGCCACCATCGTGAATTGCACGATATAGATTGGCCCAGTGATTCTCTGAATGTACAGTTGCCGTTGAATAGGTCCTGTTCCATAAATATTTGAAGTGCTGAGGCGTATATCCACCCCATCTTATATAAGCAATCGTTGGGAACAGTATAGTTGGTCCCCTCAACCGTGATAGGCGTGAAGGTCCGGTTTGGAGTTTTAGGCGCACTTGACATGTTGGATATATCAAACCATTGGCCATCAACCAGACATGGTCTTTGAAGCGCTGTGTAATTTAGACGTGGTACGCCCGAGGGGTCAATGAAACGAGGTGCCCGACCATATTCCACCCAGTTAAGCGGCGCAGGTTCCGTTGAGACAATATTCTCCGACAATATGCCCTTTTCTATCGAGGCATTATAATTTTTAAGACAGACATATACTGAACATAAGGCAGCAACAGGGCCTCCTTGCCCACCCTGGCTGTCTCGTTCGGAATCGGGGTGAGTGAAAACGCGCTCGTCTTTCGATTGTGTTGCCATTGTCACTGACAAGACAGTTACGTTGGTGATGGACGAGAGAGAACCCGCCAAAAACTCGGGAGTAAATGCCGATTTAGCCCAATGTGGGTAGTCAGGACGTATGTTTGGGTACTGTGCGTTGTCGTCCGTGTTTACCCACATGCCGTTGGGTAGAGAATAATTGTCCGCCGTAACTTGGTAGTAACGGCTCTGGGATTTCGATACAAAATGCGTGACATCTATGCAGACGCTGCACAAGCCTATCGAGGAATGCGTAACTCCGTTATGGCTAGGGAAGGTACAATTCCCCATAGGACAAGTAGGTATAATCATTGTATCGTTACCTGTCGGATTGCTGATCCCGTTAACCATCGTAGCTTTTCATATCAAGACTAACATCCCAAGTTGTGCCTGCGATCTGGGAGTACGTTCCCATACCCGGTGCAAAATGCGCAAGGGGCAATGATGCTTCTAGTTCCCTGTGTGTCTGGATGCAAGGAATTGTTTTGATGGCTTGTTGTGTAAAGGGGCCTATGCCAACCGACAGAATCGTGATGAGGGCACCGAGTACGCCTAATATGCTACCAGGCGCGACAAAGAGCAAGCCCAGAGACCCGGATATAGAGCGACTAGCTTCGTCGAAGTTTTTCATATGACTGAGTGGTCGTGACCGGGAAAACCAGTCCCATTTTGTTTGACTGATGATTTCGGCAACGCTTACCAGCATCATGGCCCGTATTATAGTCGAGATCAAGGCAATCAGGGTGTTGAGGTTGATGCTGAAGGACCATTCAGGAACTCGCTGACCATTATACCAAGATAAAATGCAATAAGTCACAACCATCAACCCAAGGGCGACAAGAAGTGACCAAATTTCCCAATGCCAGGATCGAAATACATGATGGCATCGTGTATCTACACTTCCTACTGGTGGCGGATATTGCTCGATGGGTTCCCGGGGATCCTTGATGCCAGAATCACATAGACCTAGGTTTATATCCTGGTAAGTGTTTGTCTCGGCGGTGATTATGTCCTGTTCAAGAGTTTCGTATTCGCTCTTTGAGTTCTTGCCCCTCGCCATCTCTTCGACAGAACCACGGATTCCTAAGATACTATGCGCCGTAAAGACTAAATAGTAATAAGTATATCATTTTCGACTAGAATATGAGCTATCCAGACCCTGTACACGAATATATTGACAAGACTGGTGCCCATCAATACTAACACAAGTATTACACTACGAGATAGGCAAACAATCCTAGCCCAAGGCCTGTGGCAGCACATGAAACTCGGACTACGGCCGAAGTCTGTTTGCCAGATATTATCTACATCGATAAGTGAAGCTAATGCTCACTTCACGGTGCCCTTGTTGACATTCAGTAAGTACTGTTACTAGGAGACCACTAAGTATCTTCCCGGCCCCGTGCGTTAACCGGATATTCTTTCCATTGGACTTTTGCTTTTACGAACATTGGAAGGGCATGATCTTGAGGGTATGTGGCACAAGCTCAGCTTCGTCAAGAGAGAGGTCTTGAAAACAATGTAAGAAAAGCAAAGCGACAAGGACCGGCAAATTGGTAAGCATATAGATTCTTGATTCCAGAGGTATTGTGACATGGCTATGTCTTGGAATATGAGCATCCAGGTGGTTCGCACCGGACTAGAAATACTTCATTGTAGAACTAAATAAACTAGACGAGATATAGGCTAATTAAATCTTGTTGGGGTGCATAACTACTATTCACTACTACTGGCACAGCCTCATACGATGCTAAGGGGACTAGGCGATGCTTCCAGTAAGCCGGAAGTTGCGTCATACACATGGTCTCCGACATCACAGCTACCTACTACCTCCGAAGTTCGGTTATTTCCACGGGGTTCAGAATGGCGGATACACATCTGGATCCGAAGGCGAGCCTATGGACTTCAGGCCGGCGACAGCATCGTAAATGATAAACCGGGTCTGATAACTCAGACATCTCTCTCGCCACAATATCATACAATACTTGCTCTTCCCTATCTCCACACTCGCCTCTATCAATAGTAGCACTTGGCAATCGGGATAGTCGAACCGACAGCTCAGCAAACAAGAACCAGAGCAAGAGCGAAGCAAGCCAAGAGCTAAGATCGAGTTACACAATGCCATTACAAACAGGGGGCCTTCGACTAATCAGAATCATTCCAAACCGAGAGGCGAGCACAGGAAGGAAAAGCGCGTATCAAAAACGTCACGGGGGGGTATGGTATAGCTCGGGTCGGTTGCAATTGCAACGACCGGGCTGGATGACGTGATCGAACTCCGCGATAGCAACATCTGCTGGCGGGCGCGCGGGGTTGGAAGCCCCATCGACCAGACAGAAGCTCGCAAAAAGCTCCGAATCGGAATCTCTGATAAGAAGTGTGTGGCTTAGAACGGGTAGGGAGAGATGACGGATGGCGCAATGGTATATAGCACAGAGCGAAGATCCCTCGTCTTCCTATTGGTACCGGCAGATGTTTGCGTGATAAGGTCCTTGCGAGCACGTCAGTTTATAGCTCGGGAACAAAGAACGTGTAGGTACCAATAGATAGATTGCGTGAGATCGTATATAATTAGTAGTTGGCTGCTCAATCTACTGCCCTTTCTCGAAGGAGTGAACACCACAAATTGTTTGCATCCTGCTTGTAACTATGGCGCCATCTGCTACCGAGACCATCACCGAGACTGCCGCGGCTGCTCTGCCTCAGAGGCTAAAGACGCCAAGAGTGTTTGGCGCGTACAAGGAGATAGCTCCCACCAAGTACGACAAAGAAGCCGAAGAGGGCAAAACTGGAGGCAAGGCGGCCAAGGTGAGACGAATCCCCCGGTGTGCAAACTAACATACATGATATTGACTCAGTCATAGTACCCAAACTACCTGCCTACATGGAACCCCGAGCAGAAATACCCAGCCCTCGAGCCCTTTGAGCACTACGAGCACGGCAAAGACGCCGATACCTCGTACCCAGAGCTTCTACCCGAGAGTGCCGCCATCACCGACCTAACACCCACCATCGGGACCGAAGTCCGCGGCGTGCAGCTCAGCACGCTCAGCAACGCCGGCAAGGACCAGCTGGCACGGTTCGTAGCGGAGCGAAAAGTCGTCGCCTTCCGGGGCCAGGACTTCGCGGACCTGCCCATCTCGGAGGCGCTCGCGTTCGGCGGGTACTTCGGGCGGCACCACATCCACCCGACGTCGGGGTCGCCCGAGGGGCACCCGGAGATCCACCTGGTGCACCGGGGCGAGGGGGACAAGGGCCACGAGACCTTCTTCGAGACGCGCACGAGCTCCGTGGCCTGGCACTCCGACGTCAGCTACGAGCAGCAGCCGCCCGGCACCACCTTCCTGTACATCCTCGACAAGCCCGAGACCGGCGGCGACACGCTGTTCGTCAACGCCGTCGAGGCCTACAACCGCCTCAGCCCGCTGTTCCAGGAGCGCCTGCACGGCCTGCAGGCCACGCACTCGGGTGTCGAGCAGGCTAACGCGTCGGACTCCCGGGGCGGTATCAAGCGCCGCGAGCCTGTCGTCAATGTCCACCCGATTGTCCGGACGCACCCGGCTACGGGCGAGAAGGCGCTGTTTGTGAACCCTCAGTGTAAGTCTCCATCTATCTATTCATCTCCCTCCATTCCTCCCTTCCAACCCCGTCCCTACCTACCTATTCAAAGAAGCAACCTGCTAACCCTCCACCAGTCACCCGCGACATCGTCGGCCTGAAGAAAGAAGAATCCGACGCGATCCTCAAGTTCCTGTACGACCACCTGGCCTACGGCGCCGACTTCCAGGCCCGCGTCAAGTGGGAGGAGGGCACGGTGGTGGTCTGGGACAACCGCGTGACGCAGCACTCGGCGCTGCTGGACTGGAAGAGCGGACAGCGACGACACCTGGCTCGCATCACGCCGCAGGCGGAGCGGCCCTTCCAGACGCCGTATGAGGCGTGAGTAGTTGTTGTTGGTGGTGTTGTGTTAAGAGGTACCTAGGTAGTAATTAAGTACTATAGAAAGCCTGGAATGATATCATTTGTTGTTGTGTGAGATGCTTTGGCTTTGGCTTTGTTGCTGCTGCTGCTTGCTTGTGTGCGTTGATGCTCTCTCGCGCGCGTACGTTCTTCGTGACGGCGCTTGAGACGGCTAAAAGGGTCCCCGTCGGATGAGTCTGATGAGTTGCCTTTTGCATTGGCTTTACTAGGTTTCGTTGCTTGTTGTGAGTTAGGCCGCATTGGTATGACTGGACGACTTGGTTGTGTAGGTTTTGTAACGCTGTGACTTGGCCTTGGATTCGGAGGTTGAGTTGCAGACGGCCTAGCTTTCCAGTTAATTGCCGCTTTTACTGTAGGAGACGGTGGTGCCATCCCATCATCAGTATCATCTTCCGTCTCGCTGTCATCATGCGGCACTGGCTTAGATATTTGCTTGTTATTAGAGGGAGCTGGTCGGCGTATGCCAAGTAACGCATTGGGTATCGTAGTGTTAAAACCAGCGGCGGCACGGGTTGTAGTGGCTACCTTAGTGAGGTTATCCAGACGTGCGACTTTCTTCCTAGGACTCTCCATGAGTCCGTACAAGGATGCGCTGTTCCAATCATCATCTTGACTATCTGTTTTGTTGCCATCTTGGCCTTTGGCCGCTTGGGCTTTTCTGTAGGCTTCTTTCTGTTTCTCGAGGCGAGTCTTGCGTTCCTGTTTCTTCTTAACCAAATCAGTCATACGCCCGACTACCGGCCTCGAGATATCTCTGATAGTGTCCGCATTTTGGGATTTAGATGCGGCCTTCAACCGATGGTATTCAGCAGCATGTAGATGAGCGGTGTATTGCTGCGCCGTTGCGAAAAATTCATCCTCTACCATACGATATAAATCATCATTCTCTAGGCCCTCAATCATGTAACTGAAGCATAAGTTAGACAGATTCATACATGCTGCTAAGGATAAGGCGCACACACCTTTCAGGCAGTGGTTCCGGCGGAGGTGATGTTGACCCAGCTCTAGGTTTTTTATTGGGTGCCGCGGACCCGGAAAGAGATATCTTGATCTTCTTAGCTGAGACCAGAGAGGTTATCGATTCTTTGTCGTCCGCATCAGAATTATCGCGCTTAATTTTCTGCTGTCTGGCGGGCGTTGACTTGACTGACGGCGGCGTACCAGTCAAGCCGATTTCTGATCTCTTCCACGGTAACTTACGCGTCATTTCGAAGTCAAAATTTACTTATCGGTCGCATCTTGCAAAACAACAGTAAGTTTAAAATGATGTTTCATAAGAGAGTTGATGAAATATAAGATTTTCTTTGCTTCGGTTTAAAGGTTGGAAATGATGGAAGCAAATGCCTACCTCGATGTACCTTGGTACCCAATACCTTCCATGTATGTACCTCGGTACCAACAAATGCACCTAAAAGAGTTATGTACGCTTTTAACTGAGGTGTGGACTTAGACCAATGTCAGCTTCCAAGATGGAAAGTTTCAGTTTCATTTTTCTTGATTGTAAATGAATAAATAATGATTTGTTCTATCTCTAAAATTACTATTTAAATCTATTCCTATGCAAAGCTCATTGATATCAATAATTCGTTTCTCGTGAAATAAATCGGTAATACTTCTTCATCGGATGTTCCCGCGTTTACAACCACGCCCAAGCCCAAGTCCATGCAAAAAGCAAAAATATGCAGTGCAACAGTTCTCCTGGGATCCTCGTAATAGATAGGTATCCTTATCCTTAACCAACTTCATCGCTAAAATTAAAACAGGATTCATATATCATTACGAATAAGGTCATCAAGACTTAGCTGAACGTCGTTCAAGGTTCTTCAAGGACACCATTATCTTGCTCAGCGGCAGCAGCAGCTACTTTTGCTTTGGCTTCCTGTTCCTTTTTCTCCGCGGCTTTTCTCATCTTCTCTAGGCGTTCCCCTCTCCATTTAGGCCCGTACGTTTGGATAACCCACAGAGCGGGAGAGAAGATGATGAAAATAAGGGAAATAAACGTAAAGGCCCATCCTCGCCCCCAAGCGTCGATTATATATTGTATCACGGCTGTTGCGACGGCGCCGGACAGACATCGGCAGAGATTGTTTGCAGCTGTCGCGGTCGCCGGCTGTTCGGGGTATAAGTCGACGATCAGAACGTTGATGATCTGGAAAGGTCCGGTAACGCCTATCCCAATGAAAAACGATAGCACAAGCGGCACTGCCACATGCGTCTTATATTGCAACGCCCAGGCATAGCCGATATATGTAATCGCCCCAACGACGACAAGGGGATAGACTAGTTGAAGACGAGCCTTTTCAATAGGAAAGTTTTTGAGATCATGCCCACGCTTCCGGTCTAAGCTGACACCTAATTTCTTAGCTATGCGGCGGTAGTTCCAGTCTATCATGTACCCCATGCCAATCGACGAAACCGTGGTTGCTCCCCCGATTGGCAAATAGCACAGTCCTAGTTGGATTTCGTTATATCCATAAATATCAGAGAACTGGGAAGAGAGGGTCGCCGTGATGATCATAAACCCTATATAAAGGGAGGCGTTATAAAATAGTATCATGGCCATATCCTTGTTGGCTATCACGGCGATGGTATGAAACGGGTTTGGGAACCGGACCTTCTGGTGTTGGTAGTCCGACGGTCGATTCCGGGGCTGGCGCCTAAATCGGATGTAGTCGAGAAGCGTCATGTTCCAACCCTGGGGTGGAATCGATCCATTCCCTACGACCTTTCTGCCCGTCTCCGGAACAGTGAGAATATAGGGGATCATCCAAACGACAGAGATAATGCATAGGAACCAGAATATAGACGGCCATCCCAGATATTGCGAGAGCAATCCACCTATGATCGGTCCTATAGATGGGCCAACTGTAAGACCAGCTCCTACAATTCCCATATACTTTCCTCGCTGGGCGCTCGGGGCAATATCGGCTACGACGGCGTACACGAGCGCAATCGTCCCGCTACTTCCACCACTTTGCAACATTCGAAGAACCAACAATGCGGCAAAGTTCCTCTGGAGAGCTAAACCAATATTAGCGCCAAGGTAGATGGTGAAGGCGATGATGAAGGCCGGTCGTCTTCCCGCCGTGTCTCCAAAGTCTCCAAAGAAGGTAGGAGCCAACGCTTGGAAGATCATATAAGTCGTCAAGGTCAGGTTGATCTGTGCGATCGAGACACCTAACCCTGCTGACAAGGCTGGTATTGAAGGGAAATAGATGTTGGCCGTCATCGGTGAGATGAAGGCGGAGATGCAGTTCATAAAGATTATCCACCGCTTTACGGAGGGTGAAAATACACTATATGGAGGACCACTGGAGACTCGCGAGAGGGTTTCGAGATCCCGTGGCTCATCGTCGCCTTCGACATTATTTCCATCTTGAGAGTCATGGTCACTGTCGTTTTCGGTATCTTCTGATTGATCACCGACTTGGTGATGCTCTTGATAAGTTGAGTCCTCTTCTTTTAATTTGGATGATCGACTTGGTGTATTGTCATGCTGACCTTCTGGTACTGATGGGTGTTTCTCGTCGTCACTCATTGCCACGGTTACAAGAGCCCAAAGAAAAAAGAATTGTCAAAATACTGAAAAATCAGAGCAAGCCGAAGCTCAAGCTCTGGCACTTATCGGGCTCCTTTTAAACTCCTTCTGAATTCGGCGTATGGAAAGTGGATAATGGGCCATTTGCTAAGTGGCTGTCTTCCATGCTCGTTACCTAGTAGGTAGGTATTTATTCCCGGGACTTCTATGGTGAATCTCCATAATAAACGTTATTCCCATGAAATTCGTATAGCAATTGGCTACCCCAAACCTTTTTATTTCCGATCTCGTCTCAATGTTGGGGCTACAATTCTTGCTCGCGGCGTCATTGCCCGGCTGGGTAGCGACATAGACATTATCCGGAGGCGAGGTCGGGTGAGAGATAACACTACATGTAGAGCATCAATTCCTGAGGAGGGTTGATTTGAAGCGAGATCGCAGCTTCAAGGACGGGAGAACACCATGCCTGTACATATAATCGGGTCATCTGAATTTTGAAAGATGGCAAACTCCATGATAAATATTAACATTCCCAATCCGTGTTATTCTATTCGTCAGTGGTGGAATGCAACATGGGTATGCACCGGACTTTATTTGAAGATATGTGTGCCAGTCGGGTGTATCCATCAGCATGATAGGTGGGTACTAGGTAGGTAAGTGACCGGAGCCGTGTTCGCTTCCGGTTTTATTGCGCCATCGGCATAAGACCTGAAGCAAGCCACAAACAGTAAAGTCGCGTAAGCCACATCGGCGTCAATTGGTACTTACCTCCGATTAAGCCAAGACGTGGACATCATAGGCGCAAGTGGATTATCGAATTGAACAAGTCACTATTAAACAATTCCGACAAGCTTCAAGGGGATCCCTTCAACAAACACAACGATGATCATGATCTATTGCTAAGACTTATTTTATTACAACCACTCACAATGACTGACCTTTCACCGATTTTCAATGGCTTTCTTAAGCAGCATGAAGCTTCTACCACCAAACGAAGCTTCAGCTTAGATGCACTAGATGATTTCTTGAAGGAGGCTTATAGAATAGCAAGTGGTCGCGACAGAAATACTACTGCGCCGCGTAACTAACCTACCACAATAGAACTCCCATATATCCTCTCTTCATGCCGATCTCAGGAATATTCGACAATCTTACCTCTCGACTGCCCAGCCTCGAAAAACGTTGATTCGCTCGGCGCACAAAGACAAACAGTCAAGACCGCTCTCCGACCGAGAGCGCGAGGAAATCGACGCAAATGCGAAGAAAATGCTACGAGAGCTCAATGCGAGCATCCGTCACCTTGCAGATGTCGAACAAGCCCGATCGGAAATCGAGTCCAAGGTGATTCAAAAGAAGTTTGCGCGTGGGTTAGGTGCGCTAGGAGCATGGGCAGCCGGTGGTCTACAGATCAGTAAATCGCCTGAACACGCTGCAGCGGAAGAACGTGCAAACACAATAAGTGCTCATCGAGATGGTGTCTTATGGCTCCTACGGCACCGACTCCAAGAATGCGTCAAGACACAGCAAGACATGATGGAGATCCGGCTGATGAGAGAAATGGAAAAGAGCAGAAGTGTTCTGGCGAAATCACGAAGGCCAGATGTCCCATTAGCCGCCGTGGGCAATATACAAGAAACGGGAAGTCCCATAGGAGCAAAAAGGAGAGCCAGCCAAGCATTGCCGCCGGAGGAAGAGCCTGCTTACGCGCCGACTGGAGAGTTGACGACGGAGCAAATACAGATGTTTGAGAAGGACAACCAAGACATGCTGAAGCACTACGAGAGTACTTTAGATCAAGTCAGGTTGGTTTATCTCCGGAAAAAGAAACGGGAGTATCATGACTAACACACATATAGGACTGCGGAAAAGTCATTGCTTGAAATTTCGGAACTCCAAACGCAACTCATCGACACGTTAACAACACAATCAGCGGGTATCGAGCAGCTAGTCACCGATTCCGAGAAGACAACTGAGAATATTGGTGGAGGTAACAGACAACTCAAGCAGGCGACGCAGAAGGGGAGCCCAGCCAAGTACACATTTTTCGCGACTTGCGGATTATGTGCATTCTTAATTGTATGGGACCTGGTTATATGACAAAAATAACAGCTAACTTGGGCACAACACCGTAATGTCGATGTGTGTGGGAATAGTGTATAATGTAATAGTTTAGCATGTGAATGGGAAGATCATAGATCACGTCACATGCTAAACTACTACCTATGTAGGTATTGTATTCTCTAGATATGCAACTGGGGATTCTTGGCATGATCTACATCACTGTACAATATGTATGTGTTGTTTACAATAGATATCGATTGGTATCGGTATCAAAAGTCAGGCCAACCTGTTATTCAGTATCCAGGAAAGGAAGCTCTGAAAGATATAGGTCTTATGCCGAGTTTAATAGTTGAATTCTTCCATAAAGGGCTCGGGGTACTTGGGCCGAACCAGCTCCGTGGTAGCCGTGGAGGATCCGGTGACATTGGCCGATGACGACAAGTCGCTTTACGAAACCTCGGTCTAAGACATTTTATCTTTACCTACTAACCTGCACACTTCTTTCTTAACCTCAATTGAGTTGACATTACTATGCAGGTAGGTACTGACTTGACCTCTTGCCTAGGCAAATTTAGGTATCACGGGTAGATCCACAGTAAGATGTAATGTTCGGCTTGCCTTTTAAAGTTCGGACGTTGTCCAGTTTAATATCAAGCCAACCTACAAACTTATATTCCTCACTTACGCATCGTGACTCGCTTAGTCTTATAGTTTCTGGAATCAACTTAACTCTCTAACACAATTTATTTTCCCTTCAACCTACCTCCCAAATATTTTCTATATAAATATTTTCTCTATACAAAAGTCTCTCTTCCTCTTCCCATCTACCTATTACCTCTTCATTATCTAATCGGATAGGTATCCTTCCCCGCCGCTAGCTCTCTGACGTACCTCCCTACATGCCTAGCTTGCCTGTTACACCCCGCCAAGTCCCCTCTAACTGGATCGCCTAGATCATCCTTTTTATTTCTATTATTATTCCTTGTTCGTCGGACTACCGGATTGGACACAGAAAGGAAACCAGACCAACGACGGACCTATAACATTCACCGCGTTTCATATTCATCAGCCCACCTTAGTGGTCCCTAGTGGTTCCATCAGCCCAGTTGGATCCAGCCCCAGCTTGCCCCAGACAGCCAGAGCAAGACGCACCCCTCGTTCCGGCCCGGTCTGCTGCTCCCTGCATGACAGGACCCTCCCGACCTAACTTACTACACCCAGCCCGATTTCATATATCTTTATCTTCTCTCGAAAGAACATGCCTTTCGACCCTTCTTATCACGGTCAATCAGTATCAAGAGTCAAAAGCATAGTCCAACACATGGCGCCCCCTTCAGCAACCTACTTTACCGCCGAGGTAGTTCCTCAGGCACCCGAAGACCCTCTCTTCGGACTTATGAGAGAGTACCGTGCGGATCAAGATCCCAAGAAGGTAGATCTGGTATGTATATTGCTTCTACCAGCAAAACGTCTAATAGTATCCACTAACTAAAGAATCTTAGGGCATTGGAGCCTACCGAGATGATAATGCTAAGCCCTGGGTATTGCCAGTGGTAAAGAAGGTAATTCTTTCCTCGAGTTCTAGCTCCCATAAGTCTCCAGAAGCTTGGGTTCCTTTATTAGCTCATAACACCTCTTGCGTGATATATTTACTCACCAGGGTTCTCTCTATCTAGGCAGACGACATCCTTCGTAATGACCCTGAACTCAACCACGAATATGCCCCAATTGCTGGTATTCCCTCCTTTACCAGCAAAGCTGCCGAGTTGATTCTCGGTGCCGACTCCCCTGCCATCAAAGAGAAACGAGTCACCTCTGTACAAACCATCTCAGGCACTGGTGCTGTGCACTTGGGTGCTCTCTTCCTCTCCCGATTCTATACAGGAACCAAGAAAGTTTACCTTTCAGACCCTACTTGGGCAAACCACAACCAGATCTTCAGCAATGTCAGCATCCCCATTGCGAAGTACCCTTACTTCTCGCCGAAGACAAGTGGACTAGACTTTGATGGTCTGAAATCCACTCTACTGGACGCCCCTGAACGATCCATTGTCTTGCTACATGCTTGTGCACACAACCCAACGGGTGTAGATCCCACCTTGGAGCAATGGAAGGAGATCGCCGAGATTGTACGTCAAAAGAAGCATTTCCCTTTCTTCGACACTGCATACCAGGGCTTTGCATCCGGTGATTTGAACAAGGACAACGCGGCTGTGAGATACTTCGTCGAACAGGGTTTCGAGTTGGTTGTAGCTCAGAGTTTCGCCAAGAACTTCGGTCTATATGGCGAGCGAGCAGGTTGCTTCCACGTTGTGACATCTCCCGCATCCGATGCAGAGGCAACCATCACCAGAATTGCATCCCAATTGGCCATATTGCAGCGGTCCGAGATCTCCAACCCTCCAATCTACGGTGCCCGGATAGCAAGCACTGTCCTCAACGACCCGAAGCTCTTTGCGGAGTGGGAGGAAAATCTTCGCACCATGTCTGGTCGCATCATCTCCATGCGAAAGGCACTTCGATCCAAGCTGGAGGAACTCGCCACCCCCGGCACCTGGAACCACATCACGGACCAGATCGGCATGTTCAGCTTTACCGGGTTAACGGAGGCGCAAGTTCTGAAGATCCGGTCCGAATTCCACGTCTACATGACGAAGAACGGTCGCATCAGCATGGCGGGACTGAACACAAAAAACGTCGAGTACGTTGCTAAGGCGATCGACAAGATCGTCCGAGAAGTTCAGTAGATGTAAAGGAGGGGGGATCTCCACGTTAAGTCGAACGACTTGCACGGACTTGCATGCTTTATTAGGTTTCGGGTCGGAGTATTAAAACGAAAATGGTTTAGGGCGTCGACTATATCTCGCTCCTCGTTTTTATGCGTTGATTCCACTACTCTATAGGAGACTGATGAATAGACTCGGAGTATTAACTGCATGATGAATTTTACTGGCCTTTCTGCACTGTTTTTTTCTTCTATTTGCTGACTGCTGGTTTAGATGTAGATTATACCAGAGGACGAGGTCTACTCTACGGAGCCTCTAGATTTTCGTAGAGCTATCCTCAACTATTCCGCCTCTTTGCGGGTCTCGATAGTTGGTAACACATGCATTCTCTGGCTTTCAGCTACGAAAATGAGGCCAAGTATGACCAAGGCCATGATTTCGTCTACACGAGATGTGTCGGATGCTAGATACCACGTCATCGACAGTCTAAGCGCCTTAGGTAATGATATCTTGATCAGCCGACAAGGTGTGTGCAGGAACCAACGTGTCGAAAAGGGGTTCCGAAGCCTACAACGTACGACAGTACTGCCAGTCTGACTCACAGCCTTACGACAACGTCGTCGAGAACCTGCATCATCTACATATCAAATGATTAGCTCAGGGTTTGACGAGATACATTCCATTCCGGCCAGTGAAGCATTATGGAACGAGGACAACAGACTCGTGCCTTCTTGTCACGATGCTTGGCGAGCTTGTCTGGCGATGAATCCTACGTGGGCTATAGGCGACGGGGGACGAGGCTGGAGGACGCGTAATTCGGACTCGATGCCGTTTTACCACATCGGATGAACCGTCATACCTCGCGTGAGACGTTCGGAGCCAGTAGAAGTGGTTCTATACGATGGACAAGGCCTTGATGTACGCCGGGACACGTCGGTTTGCAACTCCTCTCATTACCCCACGGGACCCCCGAATTTCTTTTCGTTGTACCGGAGCGCTTGGTGATGTTGGCGCCTGATGTGATGAGAAATATGAGAAGATTGTTCCTGTTACCGTTACCGTTACGGTAACACTATGGGATCCTTTGGAAGTACAGCTACGCGCTCTAGACGTGCACGTCATCCGAATCAGGGGCAGGCTGGGTGGTTTAGCTTGTTTGCCTGGTTCTCAAGGGGCGCGAACTACTAACGACGTGGCAGAATGGTTGGATGGATAGACGATCGTGTATCTCGCATCGCGAATAGTGCCAAAGGAATCCGGTCTGCCACCAGCGCGAACTTGGTTTCGTGAGGTCGTACTGCAACCCATACGAGGAAAGCAAGATTTTCTTTTCTTCCGCGTGAACGACGAGAATGGATGACGCGATAGTATGGTGTATCGTGAGTCCAACCTCAGGGGAAGAATATTGTATAAATAGGATCAGATCCCCTGGGTTTAGTGCCAGTCTACCTTTACTCGACCGAATCCGATCGCAAAGATAATAGAACAAATTCCAACTTCAAGCTTCAGTCTCACTTCTACATCTATCACTAAGTAAACATACCTCCTTAGCGACCATGTCCGTCATCCCAGTGATCCTCCTTGGCCAATTTGAGGAGGTTGGCAAGGCCTTTGCGGATGCCGTGAAGCCCAACTTCGAGGGTAAGACTACCTCTCTTTTCCTATATTTACCTACTACATACCTGCCTGTCTGCTTACCTCTGGTCTACCCCCCCCCCCCCCCCCCCCCCCCCCCCCCCCCCCCTTTCTATCGATGCACCTTACCTACCTCCCAAATCATAACTAACAACACACAGTCATCCACTTCACCACGACCCCCGCAGCAGCTCTAAGCGAGATCCCGCTCCTCCTGAAGGGCGAGATCCCGGCGGCGGCGACCACGACCTCGGCCTCGGCCAAGCCCAAGGTCGGCACGGGCAACCTGATCCACGGGGCGCCCAAGGCCATCGTGATCGGGGCGCCGACGTACGACGAGGCGTTTGTGGAGAGCGCGCGCAAGGAGCTCGCCGTCCTCGGGAAGAGCGTGCCGATCCTCAAGCCGGATTCTGGTGTAGGTGCCGCGAAGCACGACGGTCCCAGCGCCGAGAAGGCGGCGCTGGCGGCCGAGCGCGCCGTCTCCGTGCTGAAGAAGCTGGATGACGAGGGGAAGCTGGATGGGGATGATGATGGGGTTTATGTTTACTAGGTACCTACCTTACCTACCTAATCACCCTATGATGTTTGGTTGGCTGGTTGGTTGGTGTAAGATGGTGGTAGGAGTGAGAAGGAGAACGATGACGGGACAAACAAATTGAATTCAGAGAAAGAAAGAAAGAAAGAAAGAAAGAAAAGGCTGGCTGGCTGGTTCTGGAAACTAGGTACCTACCTTGGCAGATTGCTTACTTTACTTACTTTACCCCTTTTTTCATACTGCGTTGGAGACTTTCCTTGAACGAGATATCAACACCCGCTAGGGACGAAACCTGGATGTCTTCTTAAGACGTCACGGTGACCTCTACCCGTCTCTCCTTTTTTACCAAAATCAAAGGAGTAGGAAATTTTAGATAGTTTTCAATTCGACTACGTAGTCTGAACTTCCTTCTGACTGTTTCTTGAGTTGCACTATAAAACATGTTGAGACTAGAGCACTTTGATGATGGCCCTTTGGTTTAGATCTTATGAACTAATTACACGATAGCAAACAACGCATAATATGAAGACGAGTAACGTAAAGTAGAGTAGGGTAGAGTTCAAGTAGTAATTCGATCAATGCTAACTGGGTATCTGATTTGAACTTGCTTTGTAATGCATGCATTCGAAGACCAAAAGAATAATATCAACGCAACCAGCCAATAGAGCTCTTTACCAACCCCATGTCCTCGACGAGGCGGTAAACACCGGAGGCTTCCACTGGATGCGTTCAGGGGCAATGTACCGTTTCTTCTTGAGTTTGGACTTCTCGCGTAGCTTGCTCAATGCCTCCGGGATGACGAGCTTGTGCTCACCCTTGTGATAGACTTGCATCCTAAGCGCCTGTAGGGTATGCTCGACATCCTGCGTAGTCATGGCCAGTGAAGTTGAGATTTGCTCGATGCTCGACTTCTCATCTCTCTCGTTGCACTCTAAGAGCAGCTCGAGGATGTTCTCCGACCAGTACTGGCGGTAACTGAGTAGACCTAAATCTGACAGGGGCTTCTCTGGCGATCCGAGCTTGCCCTCGATCTTGGAAAGCTCGTAGGAGAACTGGATCAGCAGTCTGCCGAATCCCTTGCGCTGGTATTGAGGTAAGGTGAGAATACAGGCAACGTTGTATCCATCCGCACTCTCCTTTTCCTTCGAGAAGAAGCCTACTAGATGATGGCCCTTCTCGGTCTTCTGCGTCATCACGTAAAATAGGAAAGGATCCACGTCGTAGTAGAGGGTCTTGTGATCGAGGAACATCTTACACAACAGACACAGATTCCGACACCAGGTTCGCTGGCGACGCCCATCAATCTCGAAGAATGATACATAGTCATCTCGATATATCTCGTTTCCGGGCGGGTGCTGGAGAGTGCACTTGTGTCGATGTCGTTCGAAGCATTTCTTATCACCATAGTAGCTGAGACAGAACTCGCAGATGTATATGATATCCTCTTGAGTGAACTCTTCCGGGTAGGGCGAGAAGTACCACGGGAACAAATCCCACTCTCCAAATTGTACTCTTGATATGTTTCGGATTCGAGCAAGCTCAGTCGGGTTCTGGGTCATGGATCCACCGGTGCGCAGCTTCTCTATCTCTGCCTCCCTGCTAAATCCATGATCTTCTTTCTTGACCTCGGGCGCTACATCGTCATCATCTAGGTCCATCTCATCGCCAAGAGCAGCAGGCGTCTCCCCAGCCTTAGGTTCGAGATCTCGTGGGGTGGACGGCGCTTTGGATTGAGACTGGCTGTCGGGGAAGTCGAGGAATGTACGGGGCGTGACGGCTTCGGACGTGACAGATTGCTCTCTCTTGCCTGGTCGCTTCTGCGCCTTGTTCCCAACCGTCTTCCTCTTGGGCGCCGTAGAGTTCTTCCCCAGGTTCTTAGTCTTGCCATCTTTCGGCTTGTCCTTCTCGGGGTTCGGCCACTCGACGTCCTGCTCGAAGTCTATTCGTTTCACAGGCACCCACTCGTCCAGCCGCTTGTTGAAGTTATCGAAGTTGCAGTAGAACTGGCGACCGCTTTTGGTGTCTCGGATGCTGAGGATCTCGGCGCGACGCGCCTGGCCGTCTTTCTCGACCATGGCGATGCATCCCACTCGCACGGTATCGGCGGTCGCCCTGCTCTTCTGCCGCGGACCCTCAGGTCCCACGGCTGCCTCCCCATTCAACACGCTAGGACTCATGATGGGATTCGATGGTGGCGTGTCAGGATTGATGGAAATGATTGACTGGTCGCAAAGTGAATTGAACTGGTTTAAGTTTTGGAGGGGCAATTCTATTAACGGTAGGTAATGAAGCTAAAATTAAGTGGGTCTTCGGCGGTCGGTGCTATCTGCAAGTGTTTAGGTAAGCAATTCGTGATAGACTTCAACCATCAAAATAGGTATTGTAATACAGCTTCTGCTATATCAAAGAGGATGGAGGTTTTGCGGATAATAAATATGAATTTGATATTATGATTGAGTGGTTTTCTGGTTTGGTGGTCGGTCTGAGTATAACCTGAAAATATCAAACCACATGGCTTTTATAAATGCCAATTCGTGATGTTTACTAGAAGCATCTAGTGCCCCACATGTTTTCTATGCCCCAAGATGAATAGGTAGTAGGTATGATACTGATTCGAACTCAGCTATTTGTGTCCTTGCCGTTGGGATACGAATGTATCTGTATGGGTCATTAGTCTCCTTCCAGTCTTCAATCTCAAATAGTTTCAACAAACCTGCTCTGCCAGTGATATCCATTCCTCCATGCCTCTCAAATAGGGGTCTTCACTCGACTCGGCAAGAGACTCATGATTCCAGATAGTGAGCTCATCAAATGTTGCCTTCCCCTGCATTGCTCCTATCTCAAGTTGATCATCTGGCTCTTCTAGTACTTGTACGTCTTCGTGCATCTCGTCTTCTCGGCTCTCAGGCTTCTTTGGTTGTGTCTTCTCAACAACTGAGCCATAGTAACCTTCTGGTAGTTTGACAGCCTTGCCATGAAGTTTCCGTCCTCTTAGGTAGGCTGTTTTCGTCTTGTCTATCTTTCAATGAGTTTGGAGTCAAATCAATACCGACTTTCCACTATCGTGACAAACCTTGGCTTTCATTGGGGTTCCAATACGTGCTAATTGGATGGACATTTCCATCGTGATGTATGCGACACGGCAGCAAATTGACTTGTGCTTTTTTCGATATACCAGCTTGGGGATCAACGGTGAAAACGGGATGCGCCATGTTGTATGATACTGTTAAATGCTATGTTGACTGTGATATTGTTCAGATTCAGAATAACTATGGGACGCGCATGACTAAGAAAATCAATTAATGAGACGCGTCTGGGGATTATTATTAATGTGTCTCCAACATGCAATTGGATAGCCTCTTTTCATGCAATTAAGAAGACTTTAGTAAAGCAATATAGCTTTAAGTGCATATCAGTATCAACCCCTCATCCAGCTGGAAAAGTCAAAGTGCCAATTCTGCAAGCTTCAAAATATTTTAGTCCGCAATTGACGGTCATTACCAACAATTATAGGACCAACGTGCATCTCCATGTCCATGGAACATTTATGATTTTGAATAGCTAGTGAAAGCCCAGGTCAAGAAAGTCAAGATCCTAAGACTTAGCACTAGTTCGGAGAATCCCGAGACATGGATTGACACTAGATCCGATTGTTCTTTCATCCGAGCCTCGTTGATGTCATTGACAAATCGCTAGGCATCGGCAACATATGGCCTCTTCCGATGGCGTCTTATTCAGCTGTACGGCAAGATCAGAAAGAGGTAGGGGTATCGCAAGAAGCCTACATACATGGTGACATCCTACACCCTTACCATCCGTGGCTACACGAGCTAGGGGGGGAAGCATCACTGCCGTAGTATGGAACGGATCCTCATTTCCACTTCTGCATCTAATACTCCGCTTCATGCAGCTAGAGTACCTACAGTTGGATAACATACCGGTACATATCACCATGTGGCTCACCCCCCAGATATCACGCGACTCTTCCGGATCCAGGAATCATGGAAAGCTGAACGGCGAATAGTACCGGTATGTCGAAATTGTCTGGCAACACAAAGTCGGTTAGCTTCCGACATTACCGTACAACGTACTATGTAGATATACTCACGATTGAGGCTCAATTCGTCCTAGATCGCCGTATCATTATTGGTCAAGCTTTCAATACGGCATATGTTTGGCTTGTTGTCAGGAGCTGGTCCCACCAACATCCCGAGAGATAACACATCGATTTATGGTCCACTGCGCCTTGGTGGTTCTGATATTCTTTTTGTTTTACCTGATCTGATGATGCACAGGGCGGGCTTTCTTTCACGAGCGGCTCACCAACATCCCGAAACAAAATGGGGGTCGGTCCCTTGATTCGCTCCTGGACCCATATCACCACCCCTGTCACGCCCGAGCGACGAGTCGGCCCTCTCTACTAAAGAAGACATAGTTGTCGATTCCGGCAACATCGTCCTGTGTAAAAGTAGATCCCGTCATGGGGATAGCATGCACCAGTGTGCAATTGGTGATTCAGATGTACCTGCGTAGGGCATTCTTCGGGACCACATGGCGGTGACAGCTTGAAACTGCAAGCTACGGTATCTTCTGCAGCGTCACACTGCTGAGACAAACTATTTGTTTTCAATTCCTCTAAATTTTGCTTTTCTACGCTTATGCCTTACTCTAGCCCAGCCATTTTGCTCTATCTCAAAAATTACCAGTCTTGTTCTCTGTCTGGGATTCTGGTAAAAGTCAGTTAATCTGCTTGTTGAATTGGATCAACACACGGCCATTGACCAATCATTGAATTGGTTGTGAGTCGATCATTGGTTTCTCCTCATCTTTTGTTCCCTCGATCATCAATTGTATAGGCCGACGATGGCTCCGTCAATTCCTTCCATTGTTGCTAAACCTCTAACCCGCGGCGCCGATATTGTTCGCGGCACTTTGGGAAGCTTAACTTGGGGTCCGGCCTTGGCGATAGCCAAGCCGGCCATCCTGTCCGTCTTCTCCAAGATCGCAGTCGGGACCTTGTTACTGGTCGATGAACCGGCAGGAACCAGACTTGTATTTGGGCAGAGGCTCCATTCAAAAAGCTCGGCGTTTACCAACGGCGAATACTCTGTCAGGAAAGCAGATACTATTCCGCGTGTGGAAGTCCGAGTCAAGGATGATGCCTTCTGGATGAGACTGCTTCTCTTCGCAGACATGGGGTTTGCAGAGTCGTATATGCTGGGTGAATTCGAATGTGCTGATTTGACAGCTTTCTTTCAGGTTTGCAAATAGCTTCTAATCCTATGCGCCGTAATTGATAACATCTAATCTGCGTATAGCTCTTCATTTTAAATCGAGATCAATTAAGCAATGGTACTACGCTGTTCTCTTCGCTTTCTGGTGCGGTCTCAAGTATTGCGCGAACCACAAATACACTGTCAAACGCATTGTTGAACATCTCGGCGCATTATGATATTAGTAATGACATGTTCGCGGCTTTTCTCTCAGATGATATGACTTACTCGTGTCCCATCTGGCAGCCTCGTGTTTCTCATGGCGAGCGGGAGCAAACCTTGCAAGAGGCGCAGATGACCAAGCTTCATCGATTTATTGATGGCGCTAGGTTAAAACCTACTGACCACGTTCTAGAAATCGGGACAGGCTGGGGGTCATTCGCCATCGAAGCCGTCCGAAGAACGGGATGTCGAGTGACAAGCCTCACACTTTCAAGGGAGCAGAAGGCGCTAGCAGAACAACGGATCGAGGAAGCCGGGTTTTCTAGCCGGATAGATGTTCGGTTGCAGGATTATCGCAAGTTACCGGGGACCGTGGTGTATGACAAGATCGTCTCCATAGAGATGCTCGAGGCTGTCGGCCAGGAATACCTGGCTACGTATTTCGCATGCGTCGATCGAGTACTGAAGAAGGATGGTGGTATTGCTATGTTCCAGTGCATCACGATGCCGGAGGGAAGACATGAGGCTTATTCCAAGTCTGAAGAGTGAGATTCTACCATACATCCCCCTTTTCAAAACGGTGCTAATATCAATATAGCTTCATAAACAAGCACATCTTCCCTGGAGGTTACCTGCCCTCTATCACACAGCTCCTCAACCATATCTCGAAAGAGTCCCGGGGAACGCTGATAGTTGAGCGGGTTGAGAACATCGGAGGCCACTACGCCAAGACGCTACGGCTCTGGAGGGAGAAGTTTCTGTCGAACTTCGAGTCGAAGATCAGACCGGCGCTTAAGGAGGAACATCCGCAGATGACGCAGCAGGAAATTGAAGTGTTTCGACGGAAGTGGGAGGTATGTATAATTCTGATTATTCCTCGACACGATAAAGAAGGAGTAACTAACATCTGTGTTCTAGTATTATTTCACATACTGCGAGGCTGGCTTCATCACCAAGACACTGGGCGATGTTATTATCACAGTAGGTAGAGAGGGCGCAATGGAGTTGATGGAAGATATGCCGGTTTGAGTTGGTTACGTGACAATGGTTCCATGTTTTTAAAGGCCAGGTCTTCGTCTCAAGCGGCTGATTATATAGATGGCGTATCCGTATCTAGATTATACCGAAAAATCGTCAAATGAAAGTACTGCTAAGTCTTCGAATGCAAGACGGTGAAGTGAGCTATGCATTCTCGTAAGATAAAACCGGATTTAAGCCTCCTGCCTAGACAGGCAAATAATATGCTTTGGTATCTAATGGAAACTTTGGGGGTATCAAGATGTATACAGTTTCTGCCATGCCATGGTTTTAGCTTCCCTACTAATGCTTCTTCTTTTTCTTATTGCCCTGGCCTTTCTTAGACTTAGCCAGCTGCCCCTGATTCCCACCACCAACACCCACTGTCTCGCCCGCCGTCGTCTTTTCCGTAGGCAAGCCGTACCTACTCGCATGCTGAACATCAAACTCGGACTTCTTCCTTCGGAAAAGTAGCATCGCCACTCTTGCATCCTCAATGCTAGAATGATGACCCGTCTGGATCTCAACACCGAGAACCTCTCTAGCCAACACCCGCAGCGCTGGTTTCGGCCCATGTCCGTACTTCCTGTATCCCGCGAACCGCGCCGTATCGCGGATCTGCCCGCTGGGATGGGTCAGCTGCAGCACCGCCAAGTCGTGGCGGATATCATGGCCGACGACGATGCGACTCTTCAAGAGGTCTGCAACGGCAGACTGCACCTCGTCGAAATCTCGTCCCGCCGCTATCGTGCGCTCTGTGATCCCCGTGATGTGTGTTCGCCAGTCCGTGACTCGCTCCCTGGGCTTGACAAACGAGTCGTATACTTGGCGGCCGTGGAAGTCGACTACACTGACACGGGCTAAGATTGAATCATGCCCGCCTGGCCCTACTCCTACCATCTCGCAGTCTAGCGCGATGTACTTGCCCACCTCGACACCAGGAGCTAGGCCTTCGTTTACGCGGGGACGTTCTGCTGCTGCTAGGGAGGCGTTGTTTTTAACGCCTAGATTATATGCCTCTGCCAGATCCTCGGGTGAGACGTCGTTGTCTTCTGCCCAGAGAGCTAACGAAGGTGTGATTGTTGTTGGCGTTCCCTTGGCGATGACCGATGACTGTGTAACGCCCATTGCCTTGGTCGTATGTTTGGGGTCTCGCTTATGTGAGGCCTTACTAGGTGGTCTTGGTGACGATTTCCGTTCTTTCTGGGGTTTGGATGACTTCTGGAGCTTTTGCCGCTTGGGATGAGTTGAGGATGGCTGATCGCTATCGGCTTTCCTCTTAGCTATAGGGTTCGGAGTTGGCGATGATGAAGCCTTGGTAGTTCCCTTGGTAGATTCGGCCTGTATCTTTGCTTGCAGCTTCTTCCAGTTGGATGATAGTTCTGGCGCCATATTGGGGGAATTACCACCACAGGGTGATGCTTATGCAATATGAATTCTTCAGTTCATGATGAACTTATATGACAATGCAGATCTTCGGACGTCGATGATGTGTAACTTGTTGAATGCAGGAATTTCAAAGGTATAAAGTTAAGGACCGACGGATATCCTTATTAAGTAACTGAATTATTCGAAAAACTCAAATTTATCTGCTTCGGATATCTGAAACTGAAATACGCACCGTTGGATGAAGGGACAAGGGACATAACATCGTGAGTTCTAATTTTCCATTATCCTTTTAGCTTGACTTTCGCTTATCTCGTCCGAGTATTCTTATATACAATTTATATGCTTCTATCTAGTACAATTTATCAGCTAGTAAATCTGTAGTCTTGGCATCTGCAAGCACTTACAATCCTAACATCTTATTGGCCAATTATATGGGTCGCAAAACCAAAAGTCGCGTCCTCGAAATTCGAAAACGCGACGCGACTGGGTCCTCGTCCTGCCCCTCCACTTCAACTCCTGAATTTTTCTGAATAGACCAAGTTGCTTGTGATTGAGACGTCACAATTTTCCACCGTTTCCACATATACCAACTTATACATATTTTCTGCATAGCTGCCGTTCTATAATTCATAATGGCGACTCCCAGCGATTCTGGGATGTTGATGTCCGACGCCCCTTTGAGAGGTGCTACTACCCCTAAGCAGAGAAACTTCAGGGGCTCTTCAGCACGACCACGAGGCCCTCCCTCCGAAAGTTTAGCAGCACCTAGCGATGACGAGGCCGATGGGTTCGCGGACGATCAGATTCCTGGTCGTGCAAGACGAAGAGACCAGGCTAGTATTCCTCGAGTAGAAGACAGAATTGGTGTTACGGTTCAGGAGCACTTCGAAACATTCATAGAAGAGTATGTTCTGTTCCGCTAGCAATATAATTCGTACATGGCCTGGGGACTAACTAAGTGCTAGATTCATCGAGTCAGATCCTGTTTCCTCCGGTGCCCCTACATCGAGCGCCGTTACCACAGACAAATTCTACGTAGCCCAGATCCATGGCATGCGAATCTATCAACTATCGACTTTCTACGTTAATTATAACCATGTTGCTAGTTACCAAAATGGCGGTCTGGCCAACGCCATCAACACCCAATACTACCGTTTTCTACCCTTCCTCACGAACGCCCTTCATAACATGATTGCCAAGTACGAACCCCAATACTTCCGCGAACATCGACAAGCCACCACGTCGAGCGGTCAGACAACCTCAGGCGCGAGCAATGTCGGCTCGGGGAGCCAGTCCGAGCTGCAGGGCAGCAAGACGGCGAACCAGCAGACGGACAAATTGTTTGCGATTGCCTTTTACAATCTACCTCTAGTCTCCCGAGTACGTAGCTTGCGGGCGAAGAATATCGGTCAACTCCTCTCCATATCTGGAACCGTAACGCGTACCTCCGAGGTACGACCAGAGCTGTCTCTTGCAACGTTTGCCTGCGAGAACTGCCGCTCGGTGATTCCAAATGTCGAGCAGACCTTTCGATATACGGAGCCTACGCAGTGTCCCAACGCCGAGTGTGGTAACCGGCTGGCGTGGCAGCTGGATATTCGACAGAGCACTTTTGTTGATTGGCAGAAGGTCCGTATCCAAGAAAACAGCTCGGAAATCCCTACGGGTAGTATGCCCCGGACGATGGACGTGATTATGCGTGGAGAGATGGTCGACCGTGCTAAGGCGGGCGAGAAGTGTATCTTTACGGGTGCATTGATCGTAGTTCCTGATGTGAGTCAGCTGGGTCTTCCTGGAGTGAGACCTATGGCCATTCGAGATGACCGAAATGCGCCACGAAACAACGACGTCGGTGGAAATGGAGTCTCGGGTTTGAAGTCTCTGGGTGTTCGCGATCTGACGTATCGATTAGCTTTCCTTGCTAATATGGTCACCCCCGATACGTCGACTCCAGGCCAATCTTCGCGTCCGATTCACGATATCGTTAATCAACTCACAACATCCGCTCCTGATACAGCTGAGACCGTGGAGGAGGCCCAATCCGCAGTGATAAATTCCATGACGCCTAGTGAAATCGACGAGCTTCGTGACATGGTTCACAGCGATCACATCTATGCCCGTCTCGTCCAGTCCCTGGCGCCCACGGTGTACGGCCACGAGATTGTCAAGAAAGGTCTTCTCTTGCAGTTGATGTCTGGTGTTCACAAAACCACTGCTGAAGGCATGGCTCTTCGAGGTGACATCAACATCTGTGTTGTGGGTGACCCATCCACTTCAAAATCTCAATTCCTGAAATACGTCTGCTCCTTCGCTCCTCGCGCCGTCTACACATCCGGCAAGGCCTCTTCGGCCGCCGGTCTTACAGCCGCTGTCGTCAAAGACGAGGAAACGGGTGAGTTCACCATCGAAGCCGGTGCTCTCATGCTGGCAGACAACGGCGTCTGCTGCATCGACGAGTTCGACAAGATGGACATTGCAGACCAGGTCGCAATCCACGAAGCCATGGAGCAGCAGACCATCTCGATCGCCAAAGCCGGCATCCAAGCAACGCTCAACGCGCGCACGTCGATTCTCGCCGCCGCCAACCCGGTCGGCGGTCGGTACAACCGCAAGACAACGTTGCGCGCCAACATCAACATGTCGGCGCCCATCATGTCGCGTTTCGACCTGTTCTTCGTGATTCTAGACGAGTGCAACGAGACCGTCGACCGACATCTCGCAGAGCACATCGTCGGCATCCACGCGCTCCGCGACAGCGCCATCGAGCCCGAGTTCAGCACCGAGTGCCTCCAGCGATACATCCGATTCGCGCGCACCTTCCGGCCCGAGTTCCTGCCCGAGGCCAAGGAGCGGCTGGTGGAGAGGTACAAGGAGCTCCGCGCGGACGACGCCCAGGGCGGCATCGGGAAGAACAGCTACCGCATCACCGTTCGTCAGCTCGAGTCGCTGATCCGACTCTCCGAGGCCATTGCGAAGGCGAACTGCGTCGAGGAGATCGCGCCGGATTTCGTGGACGAGGCGTTTAATCTGCTGCGCCAGAGCATCATCTCCGTCGAGCATGATGATATCGAGATGGACGAGGACGACGAGGATCCGGAGGACTCGGCCGAGCTGATTGCGGCTGCGGACCGGGCTGCCGGTGTGCAGGACGAGGAGGGCGATGAGCAAATGGACGACGGTGAAGACGACGCGGATGCGGAGGCGGATCGACAGCTTAGCAGAGAGGCTAGCAGCGCGGCGCCGGCGAAAAAGAAGACGGCCATTACGTATGATAAGTACATCGGCATGGTCAACTTGATCGTTTCCCGCGTCAACGAGGACGAGGCGTCGGCGGGCGAGGGTGTCGACGGCGATGCGCTTGTCGAGTGGTATCTCGAGCAGAAGGAGGATGAGCTCGAGGGCGAGGAGGATTATCACCGCGAGTCGGGGGTTGCCAAGATGGTTTTGAAGAAGATGGTCAAGGTTTGTTCCCCTCCCCCTTTTTTCTCTACATTCTTGATGGGTACATGCTAACAAGGATGAAACAGGACAACATCCTAATGGCTGTCCGCGGCGAAGGATTGACCGAGGAGGGCGACGACGCCGCCGCCGCTTCAAGTTCAGCTTCGCAAAATGTTGTCTACGTTTTGCATCCTAACTGCGCCATCGAAGAGGATTAGACGGTCTTGCGAACTGCTGGATCTGAGTTATTTAAATATGTGCCTCGACGACATTAACCAGACGGGAGAAGAGCATAACATTGGCTACTATCTACAATCGATCCATGATGAATAGGGGATAAAACAGTTGCGATTATACCTAATGAGGAAACCACGATATCTGCTCTTGGAAGCAAGGGTTGGCGTTAGGAGTCTATAGTCTAGGGATGATGATATCACCAAGTTGGTGGCGAGTGGATGAGATGAGAACGAGAGATGAAATGAAAGGCCTATATCTGTCTGTCTGGCTAGGATGAGATTCATGAATAAACCGAAATAATTTTATCTTGAAATGTTTGAAGTGTTGCTAGTATGGCTTCAATATTTGATTTCTAGGAATTTGATCGTAATGCTATTATCGTCTCTTGGGTTTCACATTAACTTACCAAAGGACAGAGTCTAACAAGCGTAAAATATATGGTATTATTGAGCAGGAGTAGTTTAAATGGAGTTAAGTCTTTGCATCACATACCTACCTCTGTAGGTTGGCTTTGCATTTACGATTTCAGTAATTTCACGGCAACGTCATGCTATTGATTACCTCCTAGTACTATATAGGATGCCACATCAAATATCAGTGTCACAGGTAAGCAGACGAAGAAGTAATATGAATGAGAAAAGTTCGTTTCTCTATTAATTGCGTTTTCTACTGCAGAACGACTTAAACTGCCGAATCGGACGGCGAGCCAAGCAAAGAGCGGTCGTGTGTTTGTGTATGTGAGAATAACAACATGGATCATCCTCTTAATATCCGTACTTGTTGAGCTGAGGAGACGAACTAACCGCCTCTCCCGCTCTCATGTGATAGGTGGCCTACACCGCTGCTAAGAAGCTCGCTCGTGCTTAGCAGAAGGAAGAAAAACATCGTAGTACAACGCACGCATGTAGTACACGCAGCGCATTGCATCATTTCCGTGGTGACCTTTTCTCCGCAATGTAGTACCTTTCCTCTCGTATTTAGTCATCCTCGCTAAGACGACTTTCCTTCCTATCCCTCGTTCCAACAACGCCCTAGAAATCCTTTATCCGACAATCCGGTGTCGTATATGAAAAGCTGTGAACCATGGATCGACCACTCCGGTGCAAATAGATGCACGTGTGCCCTGGAATATCAATAATCTGGGGGGGCCAACAAAGGCTGATGATGATAACTGCGGAAAAGTCCGGTTTACCATCACTCCCCTCAAACCGCAGTCTGTAATTATGGTTCGTCCCGTAATAGTATGAAAAAGGCGTAATGGCATCTCCGTCATATAGGAAATGCCTAGAAGTGTGTCAAGAATTTTTGTTGTACAAATTGTTGTTTCTGGATATGAATGTTATCCATATGACAACAACAATGGACGAATTTGGGGCACGGCGATGCGATTGTGTGAGTATACATGTCGAGAAGGCGAATACTAGCCTAGGTTTGGGGAGGCTGAAAAAAGACCTATTGATCAATAGGAACCATACTTTTAGCCATTTAGTCTTAGAAAAAGGTAATCTTAAGACTGCGTGGCTGGAGTGCTCGATGCGTGTCGGGTCCAGTTTTCTGCTCGAGATCTGTAGCCACCGCGTCCAGTACGACTGGAAGGTGGTCGTGTGGATGATGGT
The DNA here is from genome assembly GCA_002120315.1 of Hypoxylon sp. CI-4A. Lineage (NCBI taxonomy): Eukaryota > Fungi > Ascomycota > Sordariomycetes > Xylariales > Hypoxylaceae > Hypoxylon > Hypoxylon sp. CI-4A. The sequence goes on from KZ111587.1 coordinate 158,432, forward strand.
GAAGTATGATCACCGTGGTGGTCAGAATTCTCTCTGCCGCCACGCTGCCCACCACGACCAGATAAGCGTCGAGGCCCTCCACGCGGCCCTGCTCGCCGAGGGTTGCTGTTGGATCTGTAACTTGCTAATGGCATGAGGACACTTCTCGCTTCCGGCATGAATGGGACCGCAATTCTGATGATACTCTTCCCGTTGGCCATCTCGGGAAGGAACCTGAAGGATTCAGCGCCGGTTGCGTTTACTCGCAGCTTCGCTGGGGCAGGCTCGAAGTTAGGCTCAACAGCTTGCCACAGCGCATCCGGTGCGTCACTAGGGAGTCGGACGGCCGGAAGCGAGCCCATTTCCTGCTCACCAAAACACTCCTCAGCCATCTCCTTGCTGATATAGTCGCTGTCGTCGGAATCCACCGAGCTAACAGAGAGTGACAGTCCAGGTAATGCGACGGTCGCGGGATCGTAAGAATGACTGTGCTCCAAGGCGATCTTAGTCGATGAAACGACAGTCATAGATTTTACCGGAGGGCTGGACTTCTTTCCCATGAGACTGTTAATCTTATCCTGCCAGTTCTCCTGCAACGCAATCTCACGTGCCGTTTGCGGAATTGCGGAATACCCCTTACCTCTGCTAGAAGGTCGGGGAATTGCAGGCTGCGCATGGGTTTTAGCGGGCGCTGCGGCTGCGGCTGCGGCTGCGGCGAAGGACACAGGTGCAGGTTTCACAGCCGACACAACAGGGCTTGGAGCGGGGGAGCTAATTGAAGGTGGTAGCTTCACAATTGGACGAGCCGGAGGTAGGGCCACATGTGGACGAGAGGCGTCACCATCGAAGACAGGATGGCCGTCTGCGGTTGGAGGTGGCGGGCTTGGGGACTTCGTACGTACAGGTTCTTGGAAACTGCTTTCTTCTTGTGATACACCTCGGGCGGCCGGGAAAAAGCGAGAACCGCTCCTAGGCTGGGCAGCTTGTCTAGGCGCGGCTTGTTCGGTAGAGTTAGCTGGGGATTGTCTGCTGAAGTCAGGATGAACCCCGTTTGCTTGTCGACCAGAGGCTTCCCTGGCAGCAGCAAAATCAGTAGGCATAAGGCCCTTTTGGGGTCTACGCGGTTCATCCTGTACCACATTTGTGGCCGTATTCCTCACATCGGAACTGAAAGACCCGCTTAACCGAGCTTCGTCACGACCCTCCAACGCACCTGAACTGTGCTTAGTCTCCTGATAAGCACCTTTGCTATGCGGACGCCATCTGTCATTCATCGCAAGCGTCGGCTCTTGTTTTTGAGCCTTAGCTAGCTCCTGCATCTCCAGCGCTTGTCTATGATCATCCTCTTGGATACTGGAAGCAAAACCTTGCCATGGATTCGAAGGAATCTGCTCGGATGCCTGCGGAGCATTGGAAGGACGGCCACGAGGCGGACCGATAGGGGCCAAGCGATTGTTAGGGCCAGATTCAGGACGCATAGACTGGTAAGGCGCTGAGCGAGGAGGGCCAATTGGCGACGGACGGTTATTACGTTCGGTGATCGGGCCCGCGTGAGAGTCGGGCAATGCTCCTAGGCCGGGGTTGAAGGTACCGTTCCCAAGGGAGCGGTCATTCCCAGGCGCACCCCATACGTTCCGAGCTGTATTTTGCGAGCCGCTACCCCACGGGGGAAAGCGGTCGGAGTGTTGAGGCGTTTCAGGCCATTGTGGCGTGGGTTGAGCCTTCTCTGTTTGCGTACGAGGGCGCTTCGCCTCTCCGTTAACGCGATGCTCAATGTCTGGTCTTATACTGTTCATTGAAGCAGGGATACCAGGAACTACGTGATTGGATGTTTCTGCGGCTCTGGAATTCGTGTCAGTACCTGCGGATGTGCTAGCCCGTCTAGCCGGGTCTATAACGTCGTCCTTTCTATTCTCCTTCTCGCTCTTTCGCTCCGGCGCAGGACCCAACGCTTTGAGTTTCTCTGCGATGCGAGCATCACGCTCCACTCGTTCACGCTCTTCCTGTTCCAATCTGCGCTTAATTGCATGTTCGCGGCGCTCGTGCATAAGTTGCTTTTGTACTATGAAGTCCGACTCGAGGGGCGCATCCATTGCTTGGCCAGCGGAGGGTCGTGGTTGGTAGGGGTTAGACGGTTGGAGACGCGGGGTCGGTTGAGTGTTTGCTGGCGAGAAAGTTCTGTTGGAAATGGGGCTCTCAGCACCTCCCGCGGCTATGGATCCGGATCGAGACTGAACCATATGAGCGAAACCACCACTAGTACCGGACACATTGGAGGAACCACGGCGGCGATTGAACGAGACCTCCCCAGTTGTTCTACTAGTTTGAAAAGCGGCAGACGGTTCCGCGGGCCCTTGCAATTCGTGGTGTTGAGGTCGCTGTAAGACAGCAGGTTGGCGGCCGGGAATGTCATTTCGAGAACCTCTACGATCCATCACCGGCTCGTACCGTCCAGAGTGAGAATTGTATAACTGGTTGTGATTAGTGACATGGTTTTCTCTAAACCCAGATCGGCTAAAGTCATCCGCCGCGATTTCTTTGGTTAGGGGAGGAGCCACATTCTTTGCGACATGATCTCGAACCGGAGGATACGAATTGGTCGGCGGGGTAGGTGTATCTAACTGGCCCGGGGGTAGCTTTTCGACAGGTGGTAGACGTGCCCATGGCGACTTAGCGGGCATCGGGGGTACAGGGGGCTTCGCAACTAACGTAGGCTTCTCAGGAACACCCTTGAGCACCAAACTCTTAGCAGAGGCCGGAACGCCAGGCTTGATTGTGGGAGAGGCAGTTGCGCTCGCCACAGGTGCGGGTGATTTTGATTTGGGCGGCGCTAGAGGTGCTACCTCTTTGTGAAGGGTAGCAGGAACAGTGCTGGGACTCGGGGCAGTCTCGTCGGAATGCGGTAGCGTAATCTTGGTTCCGTCACCCCATGTTATGGTTTCGGGAGCCCATTCTTCGTCGTCGTCGATGTCAGCCCAATTCGACTGACCCTTCGCATCCTCAGGCCCTAAACGACCCGCCATGTGTATTCCGTATTTATGCACTAGTTCCTCGTCCGAAAGTTTCTTCTGTTCAGGTTGTGTTATAGCTATTGTACATGTTAGCGCACATTATCAAGGCCAACTAGTAAGATAGCATGTTGCAACTTACGTCGGTTTCGATTCCAAACCGAATTCCCATCAGGAGCAGCGGCAGGCTTGCCGTTACTACTCAGAGTTTTCGTAGAGCCACCTAGGCTGGTGCCGGATTTGGCAACTAGTTTCAGGCGTGAAGCGGATATAGTAGGGGTGGGCTGTGGCGTTGAAGAAGCCGAATTGGCAGCAGAATCGGGACGGGAACCAGGGTTTGTGGTCTTAGATGCGAGAAAGGTACGGTTTACAGAGACCGACTTGAAGCTCTGCGGCTTCTTGACGGTAGAAGACGCTCGCGCATGGTTCTTGTCGCCAAATCGTGCCTTGGATGTTTCCGTATCTGAACCACCACTTACGCTAACTTCGGCCGAGTGTACTAATTCGTCGACGATTTCTGCAATCTGCTTGTTCTCAACATCGGGAGAGGTGCCGTTCAAAGTAGCGGTGGGATAAGTGCCATCTTGAGCATCGGTGTTGCTAGTAACAACTGGCTGGATCTGTAGTGAAGCATATGTAAGTAGGTGGTTTGCGACGACAGCATGGTCGGGCGATCGCATGGTCCTAGCACGAAACAGAGGGTGGTGGAAGGTAGCAGAGAGGGGAGGAGAAGACCCGAATGGGGTCACGGATGAAGGGCGACACCATGTACTTACTAGGCTTGGTTCAGTTACAGATGCATCCGGCTTTTGGAGAGTAGGCTCTGTCGCCATCATCCAACTTGATATGTCGTGCAACGTAGATGTTTGCGTCGCGATCGAAGTTGTCGGTAGGGTGCGAATCTCGAGGCGAAAATGGGAGAGGTAACTATGAGGCTGACAGGTTAGTCGAGGTGGTCAGTTCAAGGTTGTATGTGTGTACTTGGCGTCACACTGTTGAGAGAGAGAAATCGGAGACTTGTTACTAACTCACCAGCCGCAGTACCGAGCTACACTAACAGACTGGGTAAAAGAAAAATGATGAAAAGGTCAAATCAGCCGCGCTCGCAATATACGCGACCAAATGCCTTCGGTATGAGAACCTCTCAGTCGGTGTAGTGAGGGGTGAAAGGAGAGGGTGTATTGCAATACAAGACCTCGGGGTACAAGTGCGTGGGTTGCAGCAGTGAGGGTTCCTGTTTTCTAAATCAACTGTTCAGCGTCGTGTTGTCAAAGTTTACAACGTCCCCGAGCTTTTTGGGGCTTGCGCAGGAAAAGAGTGGGGAAAATGAAAGAACAACGGAGAGCGGCGGCGCGGCTGGAGGGGAAAAGGTGTGAGTGGGGCTAAGAAGTGGCTGAAGGGCTGACACTTTAGTACCTAGAGGTGGTACCCGTGACACTTACCAATAAATACCACCGTCACCTGTTGTGCGATAGGTATTTAATTACTGGGCGATAGATTCAGGAAAGAATAAAAATAAAAAACTGTCGCATCACATACCTATAATGTATCAATAAAACAGTTGAACAAACACGGCGTACCAAGTATTGGTGCAAGCAATGTCTGTGTCTGTAGTATGGAAGATGAAGTTGAGTATGGAATGTTAAAGGTGAAAAAATGAAGGTTAAGGACTGAAACGTTCGCAATCGATTGACGGAAGATGTAAAGTGCAGGGACGACCTAGAATATTAAGGATGGGTTTATGGAAAGAAGAAGTGTTGAAGAAGTCATAGCAGAAGCTTGTGTCACGGCCCAAGTAATTTTAGGTCACTCAGATCATTCAATTTATATATCAACCTTAGGATGGCAGGCGCTTTAAGGCGTTGATATCAACATTCAATTAGGTAATTACCCGGCTGCACTTTAAGGATGAAAAGTACACACAGTATGTACTTCCTCAAGTTTAAACACGAAGCGTATCGAATATGCCTTAATAAAACGACTCAGAACCATAACGTTTGATAATTTATGGTGAAGGCCTCACCCAACATAATGCCTAGACAATTAGATAGACATCGGTGCAGAAACAAAGAAACATGTAGAATTTCTCGACGAGACTAGGCTCGGTTCTCTTCTGTTCTAGCTGGTACACAATGGCTATTCATAATTTAATGCCATCTATCTTATGTACAACTCGCTTGCCTCAATCCAGTTCTATCCCTTGCTGTTCATGCCCTGGTTTTGGGTTTGCTTAATGAGCATTGTTCTTGTGGTGGCCTGTCGCATATTAGCATCTACTATTCCTAAGGACCTGCAGTGCAAAAGTAACTTACGCAAGTGGAAGTAGTAGGTCATAGGGTATCCGATAACAAGGATGAGACCAATTGCGTGGATGATAGCTAATGAAGTCCATCAGTACAAACTATTCTTCCATCTCCTGAAAGATGGCTATATGATGAGGCCGATCGTGGGACGTACGCTTAGCAGTAGGGTTCTTGCCAAAGTGCTTGGCCTGGTATCTGCCGAGGGGACCGGTGGCCTTGATCTCGGGCGCGGGGCCTCGAGGGAGCTTGTCGTAGAAGCTGACAACGCGCTTCATGCGGACAGCATCGGGAGCAGCACCGATAGACTGGTAGTATATCCGTCAGCATCTTGTTGCATCTCTCTAAGTCCTCACAATACCATCCACATTCATCCAGCACAAATTCCGACATCGAAAAGCAAATACACTGCTATCCCCTCCGACACGGACGCAAGCTCGGGATCGTAGCAGAACAGGGGAAATCGGGTAGCGCATCATAGAGTAGCCTAATACGTACGTTCGGCGAAGCAACCTAGAGTGGTCAGTCAGTAACTTGTATATTGTAATTCTGCGGAACCTCACGGACCTTGGGAGGAATGAGGGTCGAGAGGGCCCGGCGAGTAACGAAGCTCATGGTGGCGGGTGTGGTCGCGAGGAAGGGAAGAAAGAAGGAAACGTATAGGGTCACAGAGACAAATCAATTGTGCCGACGATTGAAGCAATTGGAGATCTGTGATGCGATACTGGCTCGACGACGAATGAGCTCAAAAAGTGGAAGTCGTTGTTGAATTGACGAAAGGCACGAAAAGACCTCGCCAACTTTGGTTGGTCCGTGCATATTATCCTTTTTTAGCGTGGTACCTTAATTGCCGCCCCGACCAATCAAATCCCGCATAAGTCGATTATCTCAACCTTCCAGTTTCCATGTCGCCTCAGTACAAGAATTCTCGTAGTTAAATCAACCTCAAATCCTACGTCAACTAACAAGCGAGAACCGGGCTGGGAGGGTCACCAATTTCTTCTGTGCAATATGGCATCTCTCAGAACCCAGGCGGCTGCGGCGACCATGCTACGAAATGCCAGGCTCATCCCGAGCCGACAGGCTTTGGCCATGACCCAGCGAAGATTCAAGTCTGACGATTCGACAACGTCCCTTACCGAAACGACCGAACACCCCGTTCCGGTGAACAGGAATCAGAACGCTCCCGACTATGCTGCCCACATTGATAAGGCGACATCGTATGTCCCCTCTACGAGCTCGTCCAGACTGGATGGCCAATGATGCAGGAATGAGGTAGATAGATACTGACAAAGATCCCGTAGCACATTTACGCCCGTACCGAAGCGAGTAATGGATGGTAGCGAAGACCACGGGTTCCTCCCAGCAGCTGTTCTCTCGAACGCTCCAATTGAGCTACAAGCGAGAACCGTCCGGTAGGATTTCAATCCGTATAGAATGTTGAGTTACGACCGGTCTGATATAATATACAGCATCTATCAACCCTCAAAGCCCGCCACACAATCCGGAAACTGGGGAAGCCACCACTGGAGAATGGATTGGGATGTTCTCGCCAAGGGACACCGATGGGAGAACCCTCTGATGGGATGGCAATCATCTGGCGATTTCATGCAGGGCACCAAGCTCGAATTCAAGAGCAAGGAAGACGCTATTGCGTTCGCGGAAAAGCAGGGCTACGAATACTTCGTGCAGGAGCCGAATGAGCGAGCTTTCACGCCAAAAGCCTACGCTAACAACTTCTTATATTCGCCGAAGAAGCTTAAGCACATCCGGGCGAAATAAACAACAGAGACGTAGTCTCGGGATAAGCACAGGTGGTTTTGTACATATTCTTCTAGACACTAGTATCTCGATATGCTTAACTGCAATACGCCTTGTTGACCGGCTCCAAAATGATAGCCGCTTTCATTCTCCTAGCCCTAATATGAATAATGCTGAGTGATCATAAAGCTCTTTGAAGACGTTCCGATTGTAGAAACTCCGCTCCCTTTGCCCACAACCTAGAACGCCTAACAGCTAATGACAGAAACTCGGAATGGATAATCATCGAGCTCCGGATATCCCTTTAATCAAACGCCAACCCTGCCTTGCTATACTCCTGTCATGAAAATGTCATGTCTTTCCGATCCAGCCGAGGGCTGATCTCGGCGGAAAAAAAACCGAATAGAATAGTCGAGACTACTCGTCCAACAACAACAAAAATGCCAACATACCCTGCTAAGTAGTAATCATTGACTCATAGTTATTTTCAACATCGTCACCATCGAGTCCTAGGTCAATTCTTGCCGGTAGGTCCTTCTTTGTTCCTTTCCGCACAACTTCTTCACTCCAGGCTCTCATCTGCACGAGATGTCGGATCGCTGCGTCTCTGCGCTGACGCTGGCTCTCCAGGATCGCCTTGTTCACTTGATCGGCGACCTCCCTTCGGAGACCAGGCTGAAGAAGTGCTGCTAGTGAAGGATCGAGGCTATCATGATCGAAGACAAGAAGAGACATGGTCTTCTCTAGGTCTTCTAGGAATTGTGGTGTACGCGGAGCCTTCGGCCCGAGTTGAGTCTGTGCGAATTCAAGAGCGGGTTCTATGTCACCGCTTGGCCGCGACTTCCGAATAAGCTCTACAAGCTGGAGTCGAAGTAGTGCGAAGTGGAGAGACTCGTCTTTGTCCAATATCTAATCTAGTTAGCTACTACCCTAGTAGCAACGTAGAAGTGATAAAATCATATAGGTGGATAGGATGCTCATAGAAAAAGTGGTTGTTCCTCATCAGTGACCCGAAGGCCATATGAGTGGTGCATGAAACTCGTGTTTTAATCATAGCAAGTCAAATTGGAAATATGACAGTAAGGGCAAGCACTAACCGATGGATCAAGATCATTGAGGGCGTGTATAGCGCTCTCAATGTCACCTCTATGTATAAATGTCTGGATCTGTTGTCTGGACTGAATGGATGTAGAAGGCTGTTGAGGTGACAAATTTGCTTCGGTAGAAAATTTGGCTGCGGCGTTCGGGTAGCCAGCGATGGTCAAATAGTCGAGTATCAACGCATTGATGTCACTTAAGGACAGTTAGTCAAACTTGTCTTCTAGTATTACCAACGAAGAAAATACGGGGTATGTTAGGTTTGTTCAGAAATTTTTTGTATAAACGGTCTCCGCATGATATTCTCAGAGAGATTCCCATTGTTTAATTGTTGCATCATATTAAGTTTTAGGCATGGAGATGAAAGAAAGGACATGATAATCGTACCTCTTATTGGTTTTTACCTCCTCGACCTGTCTAAAAAATGGGTTCTTAGCCGACAACGTAGCGGTCGTAGAAGACTATTGACACACAATTAGCGATCAATCGAGCAGGTCGAAGCACTTCTAGGAAATGTATCATACCATCTTGAGACCTAAGAATTCCGAGAAAGGTCTGCGATAATATTGCCGAAGAAGAGATTTTTCAAGTAGAAATTGGTTTAATGACGACTTGAGCCCTGCCTGCCCCTCCTGCGCCGGGATGCTTTTTTATCTTGACGATACAATGATTATGTGAGGTGCAAGAGAAAGAGCCTTGGGGAAACTCGCTGGATTTCCGCCACGAGGCTGGGCTTTCCTAGTGAAGTTGTCGCACATGGAAAGACGAAGAGTTATGGAGGTTGGTGGTGAAGAAGTTGAGGTTTAGGTTTTGGCCGTTCGCGTCGGATAAGCGCAGAAAGCTCTTGTTAGCCTGGAGGATTTTGAGTGGACCTGATGTGGCAGAAAGTGGCATAATTAAAGTTTCTACCTTGCTAGCTCGGGCCGGACCCACATATGTAGGCAAGTATTCCAGGCGGTAGCTGCACGTGTGGCTTGATCGACTTGATCATGTATGCTTACCTAACACTTCGTTATCAGCACGCCCCAAGCTTTCGAGTTATGTAAATTGACCTGCTAAAATCGATTCACTCACTCCAAAAACCCACACAGTTCCATTCTTCGTATTCATGACTGGTTTTTGAAGATCCTCCCTTTTTTTTCTTATTCGTTTCTTACTTTCGACCTAATTTATTCATCTGGTCTCATTTTATGATACCTGTCATTTTAATTTACCTACCCCTTCATTTACACAATTTGTTAACTTACTGCCACTTATTACATCTCACGCCAGCCCGTTCTCCTGGTGCTGCATGATACTGTACTGGTGGACACGCGACAGCAAACCACCTCGCAGTTGCTTCACTCATTAACCCTGTAATGCATTTCTAGTTCATGCAAGGACGACGCCACTTCGATTTTGCTATATGAGCCACGATTTGGATATATATAGCCATGAACACCGGCATTGGGTCGCCGGCCATCGTGGCTGACAACAATGCAGACACCATCGCTAAGAGAGCCCACTACAGCCCACCGTGGGCTGATCTGAGCATCATTGGCATTGCGGGCAGTTCTGGTTCTGGAAAGTCGACTTTGTCGCATGCAATCGTTAACAAGTTGAATCTGCCCTGGGTTGTCATCCTGTCCATGGTAAGCATAATCGAATAAAAAAGAGAGAGGGGTGATATCTCGTCTCACACGTCACAGGACTCGTACTATAAGCCACTGGATGCCGAAAGTTCTAGGAAGGCGTTCCTCAACGAATATGATTTCGATTCTCCCGAGGTTAGCTTAACTGCATGCTATCTCTAATATGCACCTATTGATGGTTCCCTTTGTAGGCCATAGATTTTGATGCCTTGTTGCAAACTCTCCAGGACCTAAAGGCAGGGTAAGACGATCGTAGAATATGACAATGTCTTCACGAGCACCCGTGCTAATGATTCTTGCAGCAAGCGTGCAGAGATACCCATCTACTCCTTCGAGAAGCATCAGCGTGAGAAGGAGACCACAACCATCTATTCTCCCCACGTCCTTGTTCTAGAGGGCATCTTTGCCTTGTATGACCAGAGGGTTATGGATCTCATGGATATGAGGGTATATATTTTAGTCGTAGACCTATTCCTTGACATCATTACTAATGTCCTAGTAGATCTATTGCGAGGCCGACGCAGACACATGCCTATCAAGGAGAAGTAAGATATGATATGATTTGGACTAGCGGCGAGTCATCATTAACTAACTGGCATAGTTTTGCGAGATGTAAGAGATCGGGGCCGGACTGTAGAAGGTTGCATCAAGCAGTGGTTTGCCTACGTGAAGCCGAACTACGAGAAGGTAAAAGACCTCTCTTAAACTTGCTGCAGTCCGGAGCTAATATTCCTCCCTTTAGTACGTTCTTCCTCAAAGAAATCACGCTGGTAAGTATTAGCTAAAGTTCTTATATCAGAACGCTATGCGCCTACTATCTTGGTGCAAAAACTGACTATCATAACAGACATAATCGTGCCACGGGGCATAGAGAACCGGGTCGCGATGGGTAAGTCGTAGCCTTTTCATATGAAAGAATTATACTCATCAATACAGCCATGGTGACCCAGTACATCGAGAAGAAGCTCCTAGAAAAGTCTACCCGTCATCGAGCAGCACTTCGAAGTCTGGAAGCTGGATCGGAAACCGAGCCCCTTTCCGATCGAGTCATCGTCCTCAAACCTACGCCCCAGTTGAAGGCTATGAACACAATAATCCAGGACATTGACACGTCAAGCGAAGACTTCATATTCTACTTCGATAGGATTTCATGTTTACTTATCGAAGAGTAAGTGCCAATCTCTGGCTTACAGCAACTATAGACTAACTCACTAATCCAGGGCAATGAACAATGTTCACTTCAAGGAACTAACTATCGAGACTCCCGCCGGCAGAAAATATGCTGGACTAACCCCCAAAGGCGAAGTTAGCGCCGTCATTGTCCTTCGTGGAGGCGCTGCTTTTGAGGCAGGACTCAGAAGAGCCATCCCAGATGGTCGCACAGGACGCCTCTTGATTCAGTCTAACGTTCGGACGGGAGAACCCGAACTTCACTACCTAAAACTCCCCAAGGGTATCAGCAAGCATGACAGTGTCCTGCTGCTAGACGCCCAGATGTCTAGCGGAGGCTCTGCGCTGATGGCTGTCCAAGTTCTCGTAGACCACGGAGTGCCACAGGATCGCATTGTCGTCGCAACGTACTCAGCCGGCTACGTAGGCGTCTATCGTCTGACGAAGGTATTTCCAGAGATTACCGTCGTCATCGGCAACATGGTTGCCGACTTTGAAGATAGGTGGGTTGAGAAGAGATACTTCCGATGCTGAGACATACGGTAGGCTTAGCCAGAACGCATTGGGATTCTCTGATTTCACACTAAGTGTGACAGCTATCGTGGAATCATAGATCTCACGTATATATGTCAACAATATGCACGTACAAAAGGGGTTCCTGGGGATTGGAGTTAGCATTCGGATATCATCTTCATTTCTAGAATGACATTGTAGATCATAACCACCTAGTTTAATACCTACCTACGCATCAGAAGTCTATAGACAATATCACTACAGTGTGTTCCGGTGGTGCGTACCTACTTCATCCTGTGTCTTTTGAAATATTAATTATGGGAGTCGTTTACCTATTGATAGATACAACATCGAAACCCCGAGATGAGGTCCTATGATATGAGTCATATCTTAATATTACTATGCTATCATTATAGGTGTTTGTCTATTAGCCTATTACATTATTCATTAAGTCAGGTATACCGAGCCCCGTCATGAACATTTCGACCTAAACCGCGCCTTCCCAGTAGCAAACGCCAATAAAGAAACAGATCACCACCACTAGCCCATCCATCTATTCCTTAATCTCCCCCCTAAGCTCCAACCTAGCCAAAAGCTCCTTGACTCCCAGCCCAGCATTAGGCTCCAAATGCTTCTGAGCGAACCGCAAGCCGGCCAGCACATCATCATCCTCGTCGCTGACCTCCTCCTCCTCGCCACCCACGGGAAAAACAAACGGCTCCTCCGTCCAGCCCAGCGGGCTGGCCAGCCGGTACCGCACGAGCAGCTCCTCCATGCTGCGGAACTCGAAGAAGCGGCCGTTCTGCGACACGCGCAGCGCGTAGCCGGCCTGGCCCACGAGCGCGACGTAGTACTCGGCGACGCGCATCTTCTTGCGCTCGTCTTGCCTGAGGCTCGGCTGCTCGCGCTCGAAGAGCTCGCTGAGGAACGGGTGGAGATCGCCCTGCGCGAGGCTGAGCTCTTGCTGCAGCGCGCTCCAGACTCGGTCTTTGTTGCGCAGGGGCGCTAGTTGCAGGTTGTCGTTTACGAACTGTGGGTTTTGGTATGGTTAGCTTGGTTGGAAAGGAAGAAAGGAATGGTGATCGATGCGAGAGAGAGAGAGAGAGAGAGAGAAAGGTGAGTGTTGAAGTGGCCACATCCGTGTTCTACTTGGATGCTTGGATGCTTCAGATGTGAGGCTGAGATATGAGGTGGCTCAAGCATAACGTAATTTATACACGTTTGTGTGTGCGTGTTCGAAGACATATATGCAAGTACTTACTGCGCCGGAGGGATACGCGGCTCGAAAGACGCGGTAGATAAATTCTTTCTTGGTGGTGAAGGTGGGATACTTGGCACCGTCGAGGTGGTTTCGATGCCACCAGTTTTCCGATTGCCGCGCCATCGCTGCTGGCTGTGTTCTTGGTATGCCGATCTGCGCTGAGCTGAGCTGAGGCTCGATCGATGCTATGCTTATTACAGATATGTCGTGTCGCTGATAAGCCGCAGGAAATGCAAAAACTGAGTGTATGTGCTTGCGAATGTAATCTTTTTTCCTTGGGGTAAGGTTTTTACCTTGATTCTTACCTGGGAGTAGAGCAGTTTATATGTCTTTTCCTTTGGAAACATTACACGTACCTACCAACGTAATTATTCAATATTGATTTTGTCTTATTTCAGGCTCATCTGAAATTCGAGGCTATGTGCACACAAAGACCAACGTTGGTGTTGGCTGACTGGAACCCATGTGTCTAAACCGCAAGCCCATGACCGGCGACTAACTTGTGGTACAGGTGACCCAGTAACATGACATCCTATATATCATATTCACAAGTTTTGACGTGTATCCCTAGGGTTCCAAGGAAAGTGATTAATTATTACTTATATGTCTATTTATAGTTAATGATAAAGGAAATGCTAAGTTTAATTAAAATACTCTTGAGTTGGGGCGTTCGTAGTATTCCCCCTTCGGTTGGGAGCGATACGCTGACCAATAAGACGTGTTGTCCTAAATAGTAATTTTTGAATATGTATCTCAGCATTTTGATCGCCTTATTGGGTTGTGAATAAAATCAAAAGGCGTTAAGAATGTATTATAGAAACATGTTGCTATGCAGGATCTAACATACCTACCTCCCATCTACCTGCTACTGCGGAATCCTCTCCGAGACAGTGCGCCAAAACTCACAACGCTGACCACGGCCACCTTCCCAGGTGTAAGAGTTTGCAAGATTGAAAGTATTCACAATGCCAGGCCCATCACGGACATAATAACTCAAAAAGGGAGGAACCGTGACTGTAGAGAGGCTGCCCCCTGTCGTGTTCAGGTTCATCTGTACCGGGTTGCGAGGAGTAAACTCGGGCCACTCGATATTTCCGTAGACACCGATCGGCACGGTCGCATTCGAGTAATAGGCGGTCGCATCTGGAATGGAGATGACGGGGGTGTCGTGGATGATAAAGTTCCCCCAGATTTTCTGCATCGCGTGTCGAAAGTCGGCGTTGGGGAACGTAGCACCGACGGAGAAATACGCACTCAGGTCGGCGCCGTGGTAAGACGGCGTAACCGAGTATTGATATTTCCAGGCCTGCCGAGGCCCGGTGCTGAATGCCTCGGCAAGCCACTGTGCTGGACAAGAGTAGGTGTTTTCCGCAGCCAAATTGAAAACGCCCTGCTGTATGCCTGTAGCTATGCCAGACTGGTACAACGCAGTCGGGCCAGTGAACCCGAGCGTGTCGTACGGAATACCGCTAGCGTTCGGTAAAGAGTTTATGTGATATACGTCGTTCAACGTTTCGACATCTTCCAATGTGAAAAGTGGGAAGTTGTCCGACACGAAGTTATCGTATTTCTGCCTTGTGTCAACCTCCGGGTTCGTGAGGGGTACACCGTCGTTGGCATTGTTCTGTATCTAGTCAGCAAGGCGTCCACACCGGAAGTCTTATGAAGTAAGCACATACCCCAACCAGAAGCCTTTTACCATTCACCTTCCCAAGCGAGAACTGTACGGATGGGAGCTCTTGTATATAGTCTTCGTCAACAACGGGCAAGAATGCAAAGCTACCGAAGGTGCCTGAAGTCGTGGAAACAGTGCCGCTAGCATTTTGCAGTATAGCGCTGTCGGCAGCAACTAGGCAATCAAAGGTGCTCGAGTAATTGCTCCATTTTGATGAACCTGGATCACAGCCTGCCAACTCGACAAACTTATCATACCGAGCTGTCGGGATGGAGTCATTATACCTACGCACTGGTGGAAGATATGGGCTTGCGGCGATGATCTAGTTGGAATATGGTCAGCGCACAAGCATCTCTTTCTGAATCAGCGAGATCTACCAACATTGTTGAAGAGGTGCGACTCTTCCTCTTCACCACCATAAGCCATAACATGGTGTATGATTGAACCAGCGCCAGATGACTCGCCGCCAACAGTAACGCGAGTTGGGTCACCACCGAACTTGGCAATATGCTCCTGAACCCATTCGAGAGCGAATCGCTGATCTAAAAGACCAGCGTTAAGTTGACCGTTCTCCTTGATATCGTGAGAGGAGAGATACCCGAATGCGCCCAATCGGTACTGGATTTCGACAGCAACAAAGCCGTTATCATTTGTGTTCATCCAAGCACTCGGGTCGTAAGCCGCACCAAAGACCGAGTAACCACCTCCATCTGATCACTCAGGTTAGCAACCAATGAGGCAGATTAGATCAAGCAATAGGGGGAAAATTGAAGATCTCACGTATCCAGACCAAGACGGGCAGGTCGGAGGCATTAGGCGCGGCGTAGACGTTGAGATAGAGACAATCTTCATCGCCAGGTCCAGAGTTAAACCCGTAAGCCTCGGGGACACCAAACGCGCCAGATTGTGGGCAGATTGGTGGCTGATCGATAGCCAAGATGACCCTTTCGCTATCTACGACGGGAGGTTGGGGAGATTGCCATCGCAATTTTCCCACTGGAGGTGCGGCATAGCGAACGCTTTGAAAAGGTCAGCGTATGATTCTGTTAAACTCCGATAAGAAATCAATTTCGTACCTCTTCCAAATATTGAGGTCGTACGTGTCGTTGTAGTATCCCGCGTACTTAGCGTATCCAAGATCGACCGTCGGAGCTGACGAGACCGCCGCGGCTAGAATGCCTGTCGCATGAACTGCTGAGAAGGCAACAATCCACGAAGCGATACTGCTACGTCCGGGTCTCATTATTGAGTTCGCCACGTGGGAAACTATCGATTCTCTAGCCTACTGGCGAAATGAGATAGATGGCTCACTCCAAGTCGTGCGGCCTGAGAGCTTCGTGAGATGACATGTCGGAATCGCTTTCGGATTGGATCCCTGAGTCGCGGTGCTTTTCTTTTGTCCCATTTTCTTACTTCAGCTCTCTTCGTTGGGACCCGAGAAATGAGTTGGAAATTGCCGTTTTTCGCCCATCCGACTTCCAAGAGCGGTTCAGCGTTCATTACTGTACATAACTTGCATAATATGTTGCTGTGCTTATCTATCTTAATACCCGGGCCGATTGGCTACCATTTCAGCTCGTACCTATTTGGTGTATTGTACGGAGGATTCTACTTGTTTTGCGTGTACCGGTATAAGCCATTTGTTAGAGCTATACTTCAAGTAGCAGCCACAGCGGATGCATATTTCGTTATTTCTTATGCACGAGTCTGTTTTGAATTTATGATTTGATTTTCCAACCTCGTACGGTCCATCTCCCTTACGGCGCCTGATTAAAATCATAACTATTCCCAAACCCCCTATTCAAATACGTCCGTAGCGCCTCCTCCCTGGCTACCCAATCCACGGGGACCTGCAACCCCAGGCGCCCCTCGCTCTCCAGCTTCTCCAGCACGGGCTTGATGTCCTCGGCGAACTGGAGCCGCATGGGGTTTCGGTACCAGGGCGCGAAGTGGATCATGGCCAGCATGACGCGCACTTCGTTGCTCAGATTCGGCATCCCGGCGTGCCACAGTCGCAGGTCCCGGATCACCACGCTTCCTTTGCGGATTACCGGCTGCGACGGCGGACTTGTTTCTTGCCGCTGGGAAAGAAGACTCTCGCGGATGCGCCCGCTGGCTCGCTCGCCGTGCGCCCCTTCTTGTCCCGCTATGCCAGTCTCGTGTTTGTGCGTCCCGAGCCAGACTTCTGTCGACCCGTTCTCTGGTGTCATCGTGACTAGCGGGACGTTGACGACCAGTGCGAAGGGGTGGTCCGGATGTTGGAAATCCGCATCCGAATGCACTGGTTGACGTGCGGGTTCGCCTCCCGGTAACGGTGGCATAGCTGAGTTTGCTGAGCAGAATGTCCATTTTGGTTGTGGACCAAGGACGGCTGTTGTGACTTGCGTAGCGATGGGATCTATATAATATCGTTAGTAGGTATTCCTTTGCCCACACCTCACAAGGTCCATTTACTCGTAAATATCGTCGGGTTAAAATACTCGGCGACCGGAGGTGCATCCTGCTGGAGATTTCCCGTGTTATAGTTGAAAGGTCCGTCCTCGCCTCGATCTTGCAAGGCCCGCGCATCCTCGACCATTTTCTTATTTAAGTGGTCCAAGGCATCGTGAGATATCACATTTTCAACGACGACGAGTCCGTCCCTGTGCAGAGCACCCACTGCCTTTTCCAAATTCCGTGCTTCAAGGAATCCTTTTTGCACTTCTGTACTGGAAGGATTTACTATTGTAGGTGTATTGCGAAGGCGGCCATGCTGGGCAAGGGAAGCAAAGGTTCGGCGTCGGCCGATCGAAGCTGCTCGACAACGAAGCAAAAATAACATCTTCGCCGACTTACCACCCGGTTATGTCTGATGTGTACATTCATAAACTGGACGAGTAAGAGTTTTTATAATAATGGTCGCTCGCCAGACACTGCAGTCTCCAAATACAAGCATGCCATTCCCAACCCAAGGCGAAGCCGGTCATGCGTAGCGGAGATGCCGTTTTAGGAAATCCGACATCTCCACTGCGCGACGGGAATGTCGACGGTAGTGGGCGACGGCTCAAAGGAAGCAGGCATAGTCCCAAATTCTGGTATGCTAGCGATAGTATTGACACTTTTTCTCAGATTTAATCACTAGCATTGTAGGTTTAAATGTTTATGGCAGCGTGATGAGGCCTACTTAGTTAGGCCAGCACTGTATGACTTGATGGCTTATTGATTTTATTCATCCTTCCGGGAACCACGCGATTCCTTTTGCTAGAAACAACTACAAGGACCCCTTTTATTTTAGTCAAGCCTTAAAGACATCGCAAGCAAGATAATCAACTCATTTCGCCACCCTCCAGCTTAGCAAAGATGTAGCCCATACAGCTTAGGACTTGCTAAGGGGCTCGCCATCCTTAATCTTCTGAAGACCATACTTCTTGAGTCGGATAGACTGGATAGCAATAAAGCCACTGGTGTCCAGGGGAGAGAAGCCCTCGAGGGAGTCCATGGAAGCATCCTGCTCAGAGTACAGGTTGGATGCGTCGCTCGAACGACCGAGGACGTAGGCCTGGAAGAAAAAAGGTTAGTCGCGAAACTAGGAGATGCCATAACAGCGGTAACGTACGTTGCCTCGGTAAGCGACCAATCTAACTACACCGGTGACGTTGCGTTGCGAGAAGACGATTGAGTTCTCGACCTAATGGATTATCAGTAACTTGGCACGTCAAACATACGACTGGCGGCTACCTACAAACTCGCGTTCCGGGCTGAAGCTATAGAGGGAGTTAACATCTGACAATTTATTATAAAAGACGACAGCAACTTACTACATGCCCTGGTAGAGCTGTCGAGACCAAGTCAAGCTTACGAATTGATCACGAAGCTCACGGACCTTGGAGTCCATGACGAGGCCTTCCAAGTCCAAGTGGGCAAGGCGAGCCACTGATTTATTAGTACACATGTATTCATCGCTTCGAAGAATGTGTAATACATACGGGTCAATCCGGGGGTGCTTTGGAAGGGGTTAGCGATCGTAGTGTAAGACGCGACAATGAAGGGATGACTTACTCATAGCAGCCTCGGCTCTTAAGTCCGATGAATCCTTTAAAAATCATGTTAGTCATTCATCAGAATAGGTCAAGCATGATGGCGATATAACATACGGTTCTCGACAATCTGCACAAGTGTTAGTCAACTTTCATTGTTTTATGTGCCAATTCGGAATCGCCAAGCGCTGAGCTTGTGATAACACTAGCCAAGAGATCATGGAGAATAGCACTCACATCAACACGACCCACACCATGGTCGTGACCGATCTTGTTCAGAAGCTTGAAGAGCTCTACCGAGTCGGTAGCCTCTTGGCCGGCCGTAGTAACCTTGACAGGGACACTGAACGATGCAAGTTAGTTTGTCTGGTTGCCTTAACTCTTCGCAGCTGTGTACTTACCCCTTCTCAAAGTAGACGTTAAACTCTTGGGGCTCGTTAGGGGCATCTAGGGGGTCGACCGTGCGGGTCCAGAGCTCCTTAGGGGGAGTGTGGTCGGGGTCTTCCTGTTGAACAATTAATGTATATCCAACGGGAACTGATACATAAACACTTACTAGAACACCTGCTTCATATGAGCACTTGGGTAAAATGTTAGCAACTTCCACTGTAAATCCATTCGTGCAAATACGGGGGCATTTTAGACTACGTCTCAGGTGTAGAATTTATGCTAATAATTCTTGCTCCTTAAGCATAGTATAAAAGGGGCACCCCTTGAGATCGCTTACGTGAACAATGTTCTATAGCCGCAGAAGTTAGTAAACCATTTAGGTATAACTCGGAGATCCGAGAATCTGAAGGGTCTACGAACGTCATCCATGCTCCAGGGAGCCTTAGGAGTCGAAGAAACTGGAATGTTGTTCTCGGCGGCGAACTTCAAAAGGTCGTTACGACCCCTGAAAGAGGAAAATTAGTACTGGGCACATCTATGATAAGTTTCTTAGAGGTAAAATAGTTCAATACTAACTGGAAGCGCTCGATGAACTCGGGCAATCTCCACGGTGCGATCACCTTCAAGGCGGGGTTCAGCGCCGTGAAGGCAAGCTCAAATCTGACTTGGCTTGGGAACAATTAGTATGCATATTTGCCAATTTTAGAGCTCGATGCTGGCTTACTCATTCTGTAAATATGTTAATGGCTATGCACTTGAGATGAGTCACAAGGTTACTTACGCCCTTGCCTGTGCAGCCGTGGCTGAGGTACTGGCAGTTGTATCGCTCAGCAACACGAACTTGGCTTCTGGCGATGACGGGACGAGCCAGAGCTGTACCGAGGAGGTATCGGTCCTCGAAGATAGCATTGCACTGGATCGCTCTGAAGACGACCTCCTCTACTAGCTCGCGCTGGAGATCCTCGCAAACGAAAGCCTCGGCGCCCAACTACATAACTTGGTTAATATTTGATGTAGCACATGGATAGAAGATGAGAAGCTAGTAAGTCCAAATGAACAAAACGCAAATAGAAATGTCTTGGTCATTAAATGGAATAGGAGATGACTCACGGCCAAAGCCTTCTTCTCAACTGCGTCGAAGTCTGATAATCAAAGTTAGCAATCTACTTATTGAATTGCAAGGACTTCGCCTGGTAGTTTATGCTTTGGAGATCTAATATATATAGGATTGTGTATGTAGATGGCATACCTTCTTCTTGGCCTACATTGGCGAGGTAGCAGATGACAGTGTAGCCCTCATTGAGAAGCCACTTCAAGATCTATAGGGTGGATGATATTAGTAAGTCAGTCTTCTCTTTATGATACAATACACCTTAAGGTAGACAGGGGATGCTGTGTCTCCTAGGGGCTGAAGAGGGGCCTACTTACAGTGGAGGTGTCGAGTCCGCCAGAGTAGGCTCTGATGAGGAGGTTAGCTAGTAGTTACTCTCATGTGGTTTAATAACGAATTCTTACAAACAAACGCGTCCCTTAGACATGGTTACTGGCTGTATTGGGTAGGTAAGTTAGTTAGATGTTGACGAGTCACAAGAGAGGTTGGTCGGGAGAAGAAGCTTTAAGAGCTTTAGGTTCACAACGGAAACGGAGCACCGATCAAAGAAGCCAAAAACAGTCGAGTCACTTTTGAATTTTTCAACTAAGACGCACACCGATATTCGGGGACGATAAGATCGATAAGGAATTGGCAAATAGGCGAAAAGCATCAGGTAAATTGTGCGAGTTTTTCAGTCTTATCCCCCGCCAATTTTTTAATAACCAATGAGCTCAGTGACCTTTTTAAGTAATTATTAGCAGATTTTATAGTATAAGAAGGCTTTTTTCGTTCTTATCACAGCCGGAATATGTCAGTGTTATTACCAGGGCGCCAAAAACTACGATGCCTATCTATACTACTGGAGTACATAATGTCTTTATTAAAAAGTTTGGTGATAGAGGGGGAGAGAAGATGGAGGGGCAGAGGGGTAAAAGCTGTCCATGTGCCTGTGCCCCTCCCCCTTGCCCCTCTACCCCTCCATAATGAATTGTTTCTGTGCATATTGCACGCACATACATAGATCTTATCGATAATACGAATAAAGAATTGTGTAAATATGGATCTGCAGCTAAAGATTCCCAAATTGGCGTGGCTGACTGGACCCCCTTTGATAGTACAACGTCGTCATCACCTGCATGCGGCTTGAAATATTGAAAAATATTCGATACTAATTTCCCACTGAACATCGGGATGTACGAATTTGTATAATCAACAGTAGCCTGATGTTACTTCAAGCTTCGGCAGTTCGTCGTTTATACCCCTATAATATTATCCTAAATATTCAAAGTTAGGAGGCAGCCAAGATTATAGGGTTGTACAATGCGCTGGAGATATACGCCAGATACCTCAGCTAGTACGAATAGTCTGCTCTGTGTTTCCCTACCCATGTACTGTAAGGGAGTCGGAGCCGCGTAGGATCGACCATCCAAGATACGATATCTAAAGATGCGAATCGAATGCTACCCCGCTTCCTGTGGAATTAACCCCTATTAAACGATCGCAGCTCCCAGCCATTAAACTCGGAGTGTGATGAACCATGCATGAGCCTCCGGGTCAGCTTGGAGGTCTGCGTCGTACGAGATCGGTCGAACGTTGCATAATATCGGCGATATATGAGAACGCCATAATCTTGGGGTAAGCATCTGGCCGCCTAATTCTAATCTGAAGAATCCCGATGGTTGTTTTCGTTGTGGCTGGCTTGACTCCCTCCCTCACGGGCAATTCTGGGCGAATTTAATTTGTCTATCCCCGGTGGGAAGCCGCGCGGGCGTATATAATGGGGATCTGGATGTCTGTGCCTCTCTAGGCTGAAATGTCGATCTTGATGAGAGCTTGTGTGGATCGATGCGAGCTGTTATTTGGCTTTAGTCGTTATGGCAACATCTACTTATAGCCCCGAATACTTGGCTGAGTCCAGGACAGCACTCTTAAATACATTTTACTCTATCCCTATCCCTCTCGTGATCTTGAGTACGATCCTCAGGCTATGGGCTAAAGCGAGGCCTTCGTCACAAGGTCGTTGGGCTTTTGACGACTATCTCATCATCTGGGCCACCGTACGTCGTCCATCTATGCCTTCTCGCAGGGGTTCTGAGATTATTAACTTTAGGTGACTAGATATCTGCTGTTGCTGAGTGCATTGCGGGCTTGGTATTTGGTGTGTGGGACCCAATGCTGGTACATTGGACATGGCCCTGATCTGACCTGCTTTAAAGGTGCTCCTAATGGACTTGGACGTCATATTCAGACTGTCTCCCCGGAGGATCAGAGGTCGTTCTTAATGGTATGTTGGATAAGCCTCTCTCTTTTGTTGAGGTAACGACCTAATCGTGAATAGGGCGACTATATCTTTAGTCACTTTTATGACGTTGCTATAGCTAGCACCAAACTCTCGATCTTGATGCTATACTATAGGATATTTGCTTCTGACAAATTTCGCATCCTGGCCATTACTACGTCTACTGCTGTTCTCATGTGGGCCATCGCTATGGAGATTGTCTTAGGTCTAGGATGCCGACCAGTCCAAGGGTGGTGGGATCCCACAGTAGCTGCTACTGCTACGTGTGTGCACAAGGTGGCCTTCACATATTCCACTAACATCACTAATCTGATTATGGACGTTTGGATCTTCTTAATGCCCCTTCCCATCATCCTGAGCTTGCAGGCAAGCATGGAAAAGAAGCTGGGACTATGCTTCCTATTTTCCGCGGGGTTGGCAACATGTGCTATCAGCGCCGCTCGGCTGTCTGTGGTAGTTTCAGTAGGATCTGATGACATTACATGTAAGGCATTACTCTGACCGCTCTAAAACCCCCTGCTTACTGACTCTGACGTAGGGGCCGAGGTTCCCTTGGGAATTTTGTCGGCATGGGAACCCTGTGCTAGCATCTTGTGCGCGAACCTACCTTTGATCTACAGAGACTTGGTCCGAGGCCTAAAGCATATCCGCACGTCGGTTGGGTCTTCGCGAGCATCACGATACTATAGTCGCGGTATTAGTTTGCAACCGGTCTCGTCAAACCATGACTGGACTCGGCTTAGCAACAGCACTTCCAACAACAATAGTGGTATTTCAAAAGTTACTATCACCAGCGGTATAAAGGGTAAAGCGCACTTGGATACTATCGAGCACGCTGAGATTAAGGTGGAACGCGATATTGAACAGAAGTTCCAAGACGCATAGCAGCGGTGTATATCATAATTTACTACCTAGGTAGTCAACGAGAAGTAGCTATGTTCAAGCTAGGTCTTGGATAATCATTGTCAAGACAGGTCGCTTGAGAGGCCGGTAATCTTAATATCATTTTCTTCGTTACATTCGTTACACATACCACTTCTCAGTGGTTGAATGTGAGGCCCCTAGTCCAAAGTCGTGATCCAAGACCGGAGCGCGTCATTCACCTCTTCTGGTCCTTGATACTGAGCCCAATGTCCAGTGTTAACTTCTGCTCTCGTCAATTTATCAAAGTGCTGGTCCATTCCTTTAGAGAGCTCTGGAGTGAGAGCTGCATCTTGGAGTGCCTGGATAAACAGTACCGGCATAGCGAACTTGTGACCACCCGCCTGGGCGATCGGTAGCTCATTCTCAAAGTTGATCCTAGCTATGCGATACGAATTCAAGGGACCTCGGAAACCATTCCGGTGGTATTCCGAGACATAATAGTCCAGCTCTGCGTCGCTTATAAGAGACGGCTGCTGCAGGTGGGGCATGGCATCAAAGTCGAAGCCAGAGGTAGAAAATGCGAACTTTCCATCGGGAGTCTGGGCCCCGAATGCCGCTAACAGGAACTGCCGGATTTGTTCCTTGCTCTGCAATCTCTGGTCCGTCGAGGGTTCACCAAGTTGAAGCATGAACTCGAACGTCGTGGAGGTGTTAGCCGCGATCTTGTCGCGCAGATCGACGTATTCGGTCGTCGGGGGAATATACGGAAAGCCGACGGAGAAAACCGCCTTGAAAAGATGAGGATGGTAAGTAGCGAACGGCCAAACCAACGCACCGCCCCAATCGTGTCCTCCTAGAATGACCTGCTCGTCGGGTACTATCTGGTCTAGTAAAGCGGCTAGGTCGTTGGACTGATTCTTGTATGAGAAGGCGTCCACCTCGCTTGGCGAAGATGTCTGTCCGTATCCCAGCATCTGGGGGGCAATGACTTGGTAGCCGAGCGAGGTGAAAAGGGGCACCTGATGTTTCCAGCCTAGCGGCAAGTCTGGGAATCCATGAAGAAGGAGGACGGTCCCTTTGGGATTACTATTGGGCCTGGCTCTCAGATAGTGCCAGACGTTGGACCCAATGAGCACGGAGTGAGCTGAGTTGAAGGGCGCTGGAACGGACATATTTTGAGCGGTTCCGATTGCGATTAAGGGGCTCCTCGGACACGTTTGGACAGAGATGAATTCGTATTCTAATTACTTATATTATGGTTGATGATAATCTTGCTGTTTCTTTGCTGGAATAAGGCTGCTATCCGTTATTACCGGCATAATTATTTATCTTTAAAAATCAACTTCCCGATATTCCGATCATTACGGCGAATTTAGCCGATTTATTTTATCACGTAATAAAAAATGTAAAAACGAAAAAAAGCCGAATATTAAATGAATAAATATTTTAATAATTATTAATTATTTTTAAAAATAAATTTATAATAAATTATATATTAAATTTTAAATAATGTTTTTATATTAATATATTAATATAATTTTTTAAATTTTAATAAATTCGTTTTTTAAAAATGTTTTTTACGTTTAAAAATTATATTTAAATTTATTTAACGCTTTATATAAATTTAAAAATATTTTTTTAATTTTTATAAATTAATTTAATTATAATTAAATTAATATATTATATAAATTAATAATAAAATCGCGATTAATAAACGATTATATTTTAACGTAAAAACTTTTATTATAAAAAATATTAAAAAAATATTTTTTTAAAAAAAAACTTTATTTTATAAATTTTTATTATTTTAAATTAAAAAAATAATTTATAAATTTTTTATAAAAAAAATATATTATATAATTTAATTATAAAAGTTTTAAAATTTATTTAAAAATTTTTATTATTAAATTAAATTAAAATTATATTTTTAAATAATTTTTTTTTATTTTTAAACTCGTTTTTTTATTATAAAAATAAAAAAAATTTATAAAAAACAAATTTATTAAAACTTTAAATATATAAATTAATTTTAATTAATATTATAATAAATATAATTATATATAATATTTCGTTATAATTATAATTAATTTTTTTTTAAAAATAATATTATTTTAATAATAATTAATTTTTATTAAAAGTATTAAACCTCGTTAAGATTTATATAATTTAATCGTTTTATTATTATATATAATAATTATAATAATAAATATTATAAAATTATTTTTATAGCTTTCTTTTTTTTATTCCTTAAATTTATTAATATATATTTTTTATAAAATTATTTCATTTTTTTTTTAAAACAGCTTTATAAATAATTAATTAGTTTTAAAAAAATTATGCTTAATATTTAATAATTTTATTATTAAACCCGTAATATTTAATGTTTAATATAATAATTAAATTTATTTAGCTTTTTTTTATTACTTTTTTTTTTAAAAAAAAAGAATTTAATAAAATTATAAGTAATTAATATATTAAAATATAGCTACGTTTATATAAAAAATAATCTATAAAAAAAATCCTTTAATAATTATAAATAATAATTTTAGTAAATAACATTAAAAATTAATTATTTAAAGTAGCTTAAAATAATTAAAATTAATATAATAATAATATTTAATAACGTTTTTAAAGCAATTAATATAATTATTTATTAATTTATTTAAAATATAAATCGTTTAAATAAAAAAAGCTATAAATTTAAAAAATTAATTAATATTTTAAGAAACTTATAATATAATAATAACATTTTTAAAATTTAATATAATTTAAAAAATTAACTTAAAAAGCAAAAAAAAAAAATATTAAAAAAACATTTAATAAATATTAAAAATATTTTATATATTAATTTAAAATCTTAGAAAAGCAAGGAATTTTTCTTTATTTTAAAACCTTAAAATTAAATTAAACTTTAAAAACTAGTAATTTTAATTTATTAAAAGTGAAAATAATTATATTAACTTTAAAAAATCAAATTAATATAACTAAAAACGATAATATATTATTTTAAAATAACGAAAAAACTAAAATAATTAAAAAAAGTTAAATAATAAAAAAAATAGCTTAAAAAAATTAATTAATAATTTAAAAAACTTAATTAATAAAATTAATTTTACCGTTAAAAAAAAAACTAATAATAATTTTAATTATTTAAATTTATATTTAAATAAAACGATTAATAACGTTATTAAAAAACCTTTCGAATAATAAACATTTATTATATTATTAAGCGAATTAAAAAAAATTTAATTTAAAACCGATTTTAAATTAATATTAATTAATAAAATATATATTATTATTAATAGCTTATTAAAAACAATAAAATAAAGATTATTTATAAATTTATTATTATTAACGCTTTTTTTTTTAATAATTAATATAATTATTTCATTAATATTATTTAATAATAAAAGTAAAAAAGTTAATAATTTTATTAATAATTTTAAAAAAAAGTTTTTTCCTTTAAAAAATAACCTTAAAAAGCAAATAATAAAGCTATTATTTAATAAAAAAAAATCCATTTTTTTAAACTTATCGGCAGTTATTTTAAATATATATTATATATTAAATTTTCTAACAAATTACACTAAAAATAAAATAATTAAAAATAATAACACGTATTTAATTAATTTAATTAAATTTAATTAAAAAATTACTAATATAAAGATTTTTCACTTAAAACTAATTAATAAAAATAATAACTTTAATTATTAAATTAAAAATTATATTTTTTTTTATAATAATATTTATTTTTAAAAGAAACGCATAAAAGAAATTATTAAAAATAAATTAATTAAAAAAATTAAAATAAAAATTAATATTTTTAAGCTTTTAATTAAAAAAGCTATAAATTAATAATAAAATAAGCTTTTAAAAAAAGAATAAATTTAATATTAAAGAAATTTTAATATTCTTTTTAATAAATTTAAAAAATAATTTAAAGTAATTTATTAATAAGCTAAAAAATAGCTTAAAAAAAACTTATATACGAAAATTAATATTAAAATAAATAAGCTTTTTAAAGCATTTATTAATCGATTATTTTAATATATTTAAGCTTAAAGAAA
>KZ111588.1:0-184257 GCA_002120315.1 Hypoxylon sp. CI-4A
AAATAACGTTTAAAAATAAATTTTAAAAAAAAATAATATTATATAAAAATTAATATTAAAAAATTATTAATTAACTTATATAATTATAATTAACGATTAAAATAAAATATTAAAATATTATTAATATATATAAATTAAAAAAATAACGTTTATATATATAAATTATATTAATATAAAAATATTTAAAAAATTTAATATATTTTATATTATTAAATTTAAATATAAATAAGTTTAAAAATTCTTATTTAAATTAAAAAAAAATTAAAGATTTTAAGATTTATAAGAATTATTATATAAATTTAAATATATATTTTAAGCTTAAACCTTTTATTATAATATAAGGATTTTAAAATAAAGCTTTTACTAAAAAATTAATCGCCGCATAAAACTAGCTGAGGTAGCGAGGCCCATTCGCCAAGCCTAAGAGCCCGGATCCTATCGACCTGGTTCAGATGGCATATAAACCGAATAGAGATCCGACTATTCGTCGGGGTTCCAATTTCGCTTATTACCATTTTCTTTTGCTATTCATATATTCTTTGCGGGGTCTGGTGTAGGTATTGCTCCTATCAAGTTAACCGTGATTATGCCCAAATCCGTGAGAAATAAATCTGAGTTGTCGTTTGCGAGTTCCATAAGAATAAACGGAGTTCGTAGCTTAGCTTTATATCTGTCATGTAGCAGAATCATTTCCTTGCGGTTCGTTGCTATCCTCGAGGGGTTACGGTATTACCTTTCGCGACATTTATCATTGTCGTAGCTCCAACTTTGATATGTCTCCAAGTCCACGTTTGCCAAACAGAGAAGAGGAAATAGTTGGGAATAACACGTGAGTAGTGTTAGGATGGCAGACGAGAAGCATAGTATGGCCCTGTGTCCATAACACAGCCTGTATGCATACACACCTTTTACACGCATAAGGATTAAGACAGGGCCAGACCACGCTTACAGGCAGCAGTAAGACAACAGACACCAAGTCAACTTCAAAAATGAGGGGGTTGAAAGAAAGACGAAGCATACTTTATTCTAGTAAAATTCCGTTGTATTTAGGACCTAGGTAGGTACTTATCAGACGCCCGCATTTTCGCTCGGAAAATCATGACGTTGTACTTTATCAAAACCGTACGTTTTCGTAACAGTAATTCCCTGCTTAAATTCGCTTGATTGGGTGCCCGCCGGAGCCGTGCTGGTCTCGGTCTGAACCGAGTCAAACCTTGCAGAGCCACTAAGTTCATAATAGCCTGTTCCTAGGGGATTCGTCTGCCAGTGAAATCGAGATAGGTCCTCTTGCAAATTATCCGACCCCTGAGCCTTGCCGGCAGCAAACTTCCACCATGCCCCCCTCCCGCTTGACCCGTATCGTTCCTCGCGCGATCCAGACTTGCTCCAGTATCCTAAGGAGCTACTCAACTTCGAACCAATGGACTTTAGGTATGTTGATCCTGGTATGTGTCTTCGCATAAGCTTTGCTAAGGCTGGCATGCAAGCAACAATGAGGGCGGCATACATTTCGGCTACCCTAGGTAGAATAACCATAAGCCGATATGTTTTCTTAGCAGAGACTAGGTGCAACTTACAGACAGATGTAGAGTCGAGCGCTGGACCAAGTGGCGTCCTTCGTACGTAGCAGAAGAACACGTACTATCAGACCCCCTATACTAGCAAGTACACCCCTGTTTAGGCACTTTGTGTTACTACTTCTGTTCTAATGCAAGTTTTCATAGAATTAATTGGAAGAAAACTTACGCAAGTCCTAGGCCAAAGACTCCAAAGAGGCGCTGACGCTTGCTTGAATCCATGTGAAGCGAAGCCAGGACAGGCAAAGGAAGAATAAATATGTATATGTCGATCAAGAGGCCTAAAGTGCCCTGGATCATGCTCAAATAGTTCATGTCGAGCGTTCGAGGATCAGTTGTCAACTCATCCCAAGTCTCACCTACGCGCGGCGCAGCCAAGAGTGGTACGAGGACAAAGCTTGGCCAGTAAGTTATAATAGTTAAAGCAATGCAGACTGAGATGGCGATGCGCATTTTCTTGTTGATGCCAAATATTTGAAGTAGAAGTAGAAGGATAGCCAGCTTGGAAAAGGAGTGTGCGAGAGGCATGATAAACTCGATTATGAAGGCCATCTATCATCATTATCAATAGAAGTACACTGAAAAGAGCCATGAGCTTGGTTTACCATTGAGTCGTTTCCGTTGAACCAGCATGACGGAACATCCCACTGATGGCGTAGAAATTTACGCTCTGGTCACCGTATCGGTTAGTCTATCCAACTACTTGAGAGAGATGCTAGATATAAACATACTGGTCAACATGAGACCCGATAAGGTTACGTCAAGTGCCAAAGCTACCATCGCGCAGTCTTCAATATATTAGTTTCTATGAGATAGCCAGTCGATGGACTTAACAAGAGGTTCAAGTCTACATACGGTCAGATATTCGCAGGAGCCCCCAGTTGACATAAATCTTTCCAGCGACGAAAAGAGTCGACAGCACGGTCATCGCAATCGTAAAGCCAACCACCGTAGACTCGAGCGTCGGCCACGGATCGATAAAGTTCGAGGTCACCCCATCGGGAGGCGCTAGAGCCGGTACCTGGCATAGGTCTATGCCAGACTGAGATGACATGCTTCTCCACAGGATCTCATATCAATATTGAGATGCAGGTGATGGAAGGTCTCGCGATATTGATGTTGATGTTGCAGCGAAGAACGCTGAGCGATTGAGAACTATCCCGGAGAGAGAAAAACGTGGCAGCTGATGCAAAAGGCGAATTAACATAACTATTTCCATCTGACTGCCTACTTACCTAGGTAGCAATGCGACCTGGGAAACGAAGTGTGCCTCTGGTAATATGCCCGTAAGATACCCATGCAGCAGCGATCAATACCATAAGGCTGACGCATGATGATTGCCACATGTTTTTGGTGCAGTGGGATTTGCTTCTAAGTTCTAACCGGTTAGTGTCCAGCTAGACTCGATCCTATTCACACGGGAGTTCTGAATGGTGAAGGGCTCCGGGGTATAAGTGGTCCAAACACCTCCATAAGCTGATATTGAGCCAATCGATAGGTCATATTCGTTTGCTATCGGACTTTCAGCCCCTATGTGGTAGCATCAGCTACCAGTTGTTAATGAGCCAACCATACCGCGATTCGAACGCTCGCTGGAGAGCGCGTGCCAAGATGCAGATTTATAACGGCATGGCCGATCTGCAAATGTGGATCGCAGTATATCTCCAGAATCGAGGCGTTCTCTGTGGCAGCCTCATTCGTACTTGGTCACGCTGTTGCATTGCTGCTGCTGTGGTGCTGGTACTGCGAGTGAATACACGTAAGCATATTCATACCGCACGCTTTTAGTTCTTCACCATAGGCTGACCACCACTTAGCCTGTAATGCACCACACCTTGTCGGAGAATACTACGCTGACGTTACAGCTGATTGGTAGCTATAATTGTTCTCCTCATCGGTATATAACTCATTCGATATAGTTATCTTAGCGGTGCTCTACCTTTTTATAGCAGATACCTAATGTCAAGACTTAGTGGTATGCTACCTATCTGCCTTGATGAACCTGCCTAAGATGAGGTCAGCTTCGGTCTACGACACCACGACGCGTCTGCCATCCAAACTGTGCTTAAAAAGGCAGAAAGTGCAGATTTAACGAAACTCGTAGACTCCTTTTGGACTTTAGTTGATCTATGAGTGCATCGGGTACGACATATGCTGAACACCTCTGTGATTTGGGGGCCACCGCTATAGAGCCAAGGAACAACTAGAATTGGCGGGACGTTCCTATACGCTAACCAATACCCTGTGTAATAAACGAGAAACAAGATTTTAGTAACGGGTGCTTGTTTCTTCAGATCGGCTGTGCCCAAGATAGTGATCGAAGATTGAAGCTGGTCTTAGTATATGCAGCTCACAATAGGGGGTTGCTTAACACAGCCGCAAGCTCGAGGCAGTAGATAAAAAGTAAAATCAAGAAACGGTGCACATGAAACAGGATATAGAAGCATACCTATGATTGAAGGTAACCCAAGAAGCCATGTTGTTGAATATGGGTAGCACAAGATTACGTAAGGAACGATTAAGGGGGGAGTGCTCAGGGGTTAGGGGAAACAGTACCAAAAGCAACTAGATTGCTGTGTCGCCGAACAAATTGAGATTTAGAGATGGAGGTGGTATGCTCCAGATTAACCCCAATGCCGTGTACTTCTCAAATGATAGTGATCTCTTCGTCTGCAACGTAAGGCTCCCACGACTTCCAAGTCCCCTTAAGAAAGACAAAGCAGACCCGTTCCCAGCAACCGTCTTGCCTCGGAGAGCGCATGAGGAGCAGACACAAGGCACGCTCGGCAGCATACCCTTCCCAGAAAGTATCCACCAGAGCGACACACAGAAGGCGAAACTCAGATTGATTCCCCGAGGTTAGAACATCCCAATCACTCTGAACGTCCAATTCAAGTATCGTAGGCAGTGGAAGAGGAATACCAGGCGCAGGACGAGCCGGTATAACCGTCATATGGTGAACCTCATCCCCCCTAATCTTCCAAGTCGCATCGCCGCTATCCCATTGTCCTTGCGCGATCTCCCTCCTCATGTTCTGCGGTCTCTCCTCGACTCGAACACGGACAACCTGGCTCCTAACCCGGAGGTATCCCGAGTCCACCTGGCCGAAAACATTATTCCTGCCCCTGGGGCTGCACTTGGCATCGAGTACGTGCCATATGAACCGCGTATCCTTCGATAGGGGGACGAACCGAATCTTGCCCGAGACAGAAGCCCACGACCACGACGGGGCGACGTACTCGGCCGTGCGGTGGCACCGCGCGGGCGACCCGGCTGCTTTCCAGAGGATACTAGTGTTCAGCTGGCTACGCCACGTGCCTCCGAGGTAGTCCTTCGACGGGTTGGGGATTTTAGCTGCCATGCCCGCCAGTGCGACCAGTCTGTCGCTCTCGTACGTCAGACTTCTCGACGTGTAGTGCTCGACGAGCTGCTGCCAGAGCCAGGTGGGTGTCTTCCACGGCTGGTTTTCTCTTTTCTTGGGGTCGGTGCTGAGAGCGAAGTTGATGCTCGGATCGGCCATGTCCGGCGGAGTGGGAAGGCCGCAGTCGCAGACTGCGACGGTGGGACATTTCCACTTCAGTTCCGTGTCGGTGAAATGGATCCTCCGTCGGGAGAGGCACTCTTCTTGCAAGATCCACCCTCTTCCGGAGAGTTGGCTTATGCTCTGATCGGCCTGGCAGAAGAGCTCGGGTACGTCTGTCGCGAAGTTCGCACTGCCCGAGTCAATTCGCGTCTGCGCAAGAACCCTAGTTTTCGCACTCGAGCCTGGGAAGTCGTACTCTAAGATCCGAACCGATCGTGGAACTGCCTTGTCCGTCTCGTTCTGGAAAAGACCATCGTCGCTGTGCGTTCCACGTTCCGCGAAGATGGTAGCGAAAGCATTGGAATACACGTCCGCCATACGGCCTGCCTCGGCTTCCCAGTCTGACTTTTCGTCCTGGATGATGCATAGAGAGTCAATCCACAGATACTGAATGCCTAGGCCCCGAGTGACCTCGATTGCTTCACGGAAGGTCTTTGGGAAATTGGACAGTGGCATGTTTTTGCAATGAGTAGCTAGGTTCCCCTTGAGAGTTAGTAGTTTCTTGTGAGTTGCATTCGGATCTCCCCATCGGTGGCTCAGGGCTAAGTAGGGACCTTTGCCCCCGTTAGAAATATGCAAGAATGGTTCGCGACCACCAAGACCGACGTCAATGACCCGAGTTGGGAGCGGTTGCGCGTCAGTGAAGTCCGGGCATTCGGAATGATTCTTTTGACAATCTTTGATGCGATCTCCTATTAACTTGATATCCCGCGCCTTCGCTCGTGACAATGGAGATTTTCGCAAGACAGGCAACCAGTCCAGCGTGGAGGGACAATGCCCTTCTGTCACCACTGTCAGTATACTCATAGCATCTTAAACGCTCTGTGTTTCTGCCAGTGCATACCACCGTCGACAGCTAGTGTCACAGACACATGATCCCAAAAGAGACCCTGTTGTAAACCGAGGTTTCGCTGGACCTGCGACAAGATTGAAGAAGCCATAGCCACCAACCGAGTCCACGCGTTCTATAATTGGGTCATAAAGATTATGTTTCAAAGATAGTGCATCCCAGAGGAGCTTGCATATAGCGCATTGCTTTTGGGAAGACTCCCGAAAAGCGGCAATCGTACAGGAGGACGGTGGCGCCGTCAGGGCTGCGCAGACTGAACAGCGGTCCTTGGCACGATTATCAATCGTAGTCGCCATCGAAGAATATCTCCTTTTAAAATGGAGAGGAACATGATGATCCGTATGGATCGAAGTTATCTCCCTCCAACTGGTATAAGATTCGTGAAGGATTGGAAGCGGGGCGTGAAGCTTACTGCTTGATCGGTAATCGTGATATTTTTAGATGAGAAAGGACGCAGCAGTTTTCTCTATGAGATTAGGCCTAACCAGGTGTCTAGGTAGTTTAGTAGAGAATACTTTCGCATTTCGAGAATAGTGTATGTCGATGGTTGATGTGTCTGTTTTTCTTCAATGTGTGAATGGGTGGTAGCCCTCTGAGACGATAGTGGTGATAAAACAGAGATCATCGCATTTCGACGTCGCGAAAACTTGTGTGTGGGATAGGCCAAGATGTCCTGAAAGATGTAGGCGAGACACATGGTTCAAGTTCACGAGGGCAACTTTCCCGGATATCGACGGTACGGGTCCATAGGTAATCATAATAATATTCATTGATGGTATTGTAATGCGACGTTCTTCGCAGGTATCCTCATCTAGTTAATCCCAAACCGACGTAGCTCCATACGTAAATGCAATGATGTCCGATCTAATACAAGTAAATCTACCCGAGTATGACCCCTTCCCAGATTGAATGCGTAATGCCGTGATGCTCATTCCCAAACGCTTCCGATTAAATGCAAGTGACGAACGCCGAACCAAGAATTTCTCTTTCCAAGAGATATTGGTGATCGAATCCGAATTATTATCGAGTTCGGATGGTGAGATTGTATCCGAGCTTGCCGATGCGTGCGTGGCTATTGACGCCGCTGGCCGATTTTCATGCTCTCGAGTGGCACAAGCACACCGACGGAGGCAGTCCCGTCCTATATCCAGCTCGCTAGCAAGCTGTGAATGACTCTCGTGTCTTGATAGATATTCGACACAAGAGTCCTCATCGTACTATGGTGGAATTCGATGTTTCCCATGGGAGTTTTTCCACTTGGGAAACATTCGGGACCAGTGGTTTTTCTTGAATATGTCCTTCTTCTAGTGTTGCTCCAAACCAACGTTCTTTTCTCGTCGCTCGGCCGCAGAGTCGCGGACCACATTGTGCCAAAACGCAGACGAGTGTTAAGACGACCACGGTCACAACAATTCCAACAGCAAGGCCGACGCCTAGATTTTTTGCAAAGTTGGTATCAACGTGCAAAGCGTCGGTTGACGACATGATTGGACTTTCGGGGTCGGATGCGTTTTGATGTGTTGAAGTGATATATTAAAGGATATTGAGAAGGCGAAGAGGATAGGCGAGATTAAGGTCTTCTCGAGTCTATGAGATCTTTCTGAAGTAAGGGTTGTGCTACCATAGTAATCAGGACCGGATCGAACGGAGGTATTATGCGCGTTTTTGATTGACCATTCACTCGCTAGCGAGTTTTGTGGCTGCTACCAGGTACTCTTTGTTTCTTTGTAGGATGAGTATGAAGATAAGGAGGAATGAGTACAAGACAATGAATGAGGTTTCAAAGGAAAGTCGAAATAGATTTCTAGGTCAGTTTCAACGACCTAGATAGGTCCATGTGGATTACCCCATACATATATGCCACTTCACTACAACCTCTTGTCTATAACCGCTGGACCTCGTGTCATGTTCACGAAGTCCTTCGAATATACATGGGTCCGAAGCAGCCGGGGAGCTGGGACGCAAGGGCGTCTGCCCACTATAATTTGAATGGTGAATCGATCCATATGGCAGCCAAGCGCTCAGGATACATGGGACTGGTAGGGCTTAGCTGACTTGGCTGCGCTGTATTCTAGCGGCAAACGAAACGTGCGTCCGGATCGTCAGTCGTTGGTACGATATGATTGGCTCTGATTGACGCTTTTAGGCTACGCCGCCTAACCTCAGTACCGATCAGCCGAAGATGGGTCAGCTAAGCCCTATTAATAACCAGTCAGAGGTCCTTGGCTTTTATGAGAGAATTGGAAGAAGCCCGAATGAAAATTTGTTCCATCTCTCCGTGTAGGTTAAGACATTGATGCAATGGTCGGGATGCCCATCAAGTTAACTCGCTACTTTTTTCTCTTTGAATTGAATGAGCTTTCACTTATTCTTTGCAACAAGTAGTCGAATCATTCGATGGCCATGTTAGCCGATGAATTATGAACGATGGGGCCTCCAGACCCCTAACCCTTGGACACCCGGTTCTCCAGTTGTTACAAAAGCCGCGGTTTACGCGGCCCAAGCCGTCTGATCCCAGCTCATTGTCGCTACGTGCCAACGACGTCTGTGTTTCGTTGATCGTATGAAACAATGGTGGGATTTTGTCTGAAGCTGCGCCCACTCGGTGCATACACATATTGTTTTGACCTGAGTTCTTAGGTAATTCGGTACTGAAACCGAGAGATGGAAAAACAGTACCAGCTGAAGTTCGTCTTACGTATGCACTCTGAATGAGACGTCTCGTTTTGTTGTGCAGCTGTGATGGTGATGGTGCAACCCCAAGTTCTCGGGTTCTTCGGTTTGATGTTGATGTTGCTGCTGATGCTCAAGATGTCTGTCTAATTGGTTGACCTGCGAAATCGGCCACGTACTGGTTTCAACTTCATTTTCTTGATATCGAAGTTGAGACTAGGCATCATGATATCACCCAGCAAAGAAAGGACGAAAGAGACGTTGAATGGCACAACGATTTCACCAATGTTTCTTGGTTGAAAGAGCTAAAGACCACAAGACCCACTGTAAATCTGGAATAGGTAACTGACATTCTATCGCTTATGTAAGGGATTGATAGGAAACAGGTTATCACGTGGTTGACGTGTAACTTGCAAGGCAGGCGACAATTCGTGACGTCATTAGCGAAATAGTGGAATTGGAACTCTTTGCGACGTCAAGTATTCTATGGAGCTTTTGATCCGTCCAGCTTTTTAGAGCTGAATGAGAAAGATGTAAGTTGTTTTTTTTTTTACATTTGGTAGTTGTGATAGTTACAACAAATGTCTAATTAGAAGGGTTTACAGGAAATAGAGCAGCAATGAGCTATGCGTTTAGGGCGTCTTCGCAGTTGACAGCCTCAACTCTACGGCAATTTACTGGCCGTCGTCTTGTCAATACATGTCATTCGATTCCTATACAGTTAAATAGACCAACATACCCAGCATTATGTTCGCCGTACCGATGTTTTTCAGCGACTCAATTTGCGCGAAAGGATCAACTTAGCGACGAGACTGCGAGAGAAACGAATCAAAGAGATCAGAAAGCACATGAGGAAGAAGTTAAAGCAGGAATTGAAGATGCGACGAAACAGCAAATTAGACGACCATGGCAGAGGGAGGGCGCTGATCAACCACCGGTTAGCGATTCAAGGCGTAATATGAATAAAACCATGACGAAGGGTATGTATCGTCTATTGCGTCCAGATCTCCGAGAAAAAGAGTACCCTAACGATTATATGTTCAGGCAAACTTCTAACAACACCGACCCGACTCCTAAAACTCATAATTCCCCTTCCAGTCGACGCGACACACGACGAGCATGGCAACAAAGGAGAATTCCGATCCCTCGCGCAGAACGAGGACATCCAACCTCTGGCACTACTAGTTCATCCGCAACAACCACTATCCTACCTAGAACGCTTGATCCAGGCCGAACTTCCACCAGTCCGCGACGAGGACGACCGCGAGAAGATGCCCAACATATACTTCTTAGCAGAAGGATCCGAGCGCGACGAAAGCGGCCAAAAGACCGGGATAGGGAGGAAAAAGGACAACATAGCCTCGTACTCGGGTCTCGGACGCGAGGGAGCGGAAACACCAGCCGAGCACAAGGATTGGGTTCGGTGGAGCAGCAGTACTGAGATCGGGGACTTCATCCGAGACGCCGCGCGCGGTCGCGAGTTCGCCATCGAGATCACGGGCCACGACAGCGAGATCAGCGTCGGCGTGCCTAGTTTCAACGACCGAACGCATTACATGCGAGTCCGGCTCCGGCGCATGTCCCACCAGATCGACCAGCTTTCCAAGATCAAACATGAATGCGACATGCTCGCTCACCGCGGAGCTCATCGCATCGCCAAGGCCGGCTTTGTCGCTCTGACGGGCTGGTGGGGAGCTGTGTACTTTTTGACTTTTCATACTGACCTCGGCTGGGATTTGATGGAACCGATTACGTATCTAGCCGGCTTGACGACCATCATGGGCGGTTACCTGTGGTTTCTATTTATCAGCAGGGACCTCAGCTACCAGGCTGCCCTCAAGATTACTGTCTCTCGAAGGCAGAACGTGTTGTATCACGAGCGCGGCTTCGATGCGCCGAAGTGGGAGGCTCTGGTGCACGACGCAAATGCGTTGCGAAGAGAGATCAGAACCATTGCGGAAGAATACGATGTCGACTGGGATGAGACCAAGGACCTCGGCGGCGAGGAAGTGAAAGAGGTTCTCGAGCAAGAAGAGAAGGGGAGTGGTGACCATGAGCGCGAAAACAGGGATCGAAAGGAAAACGCGAGAAAGAAGCCGGATGACAATGACGAGTGATGATACCCGGGGAATGATACATGTATACAATAGACAGATATAACGCTTATGACCTGTTCTGGTTGGCATTGGATTTGTATATTTCACGCATGTAACACATAGATACAGTATGATGTATGAAGCATACCTAAACTGCGGCGGTCGGACCTACGTGTCGGACCTACGTAGCGAAATGTCCTTTTCTTTTTCTTTTTGTCTATACCCGAGAATTCTTTGCTATTCCGTCGCAACTAGTATCACCGGACTGAAAGAGTAGCCTTTTCCTCTACACGCATTCGCCAAACAGAGCCCGCTTGGCTCACAAAATAAAAGCAACCATGGAAAGCTCATGCGTCAAGGGCTTGTCTCAAAACCTGGATCTGCTCCAGGACGCTCGCCTTGCTGGTACCACCCTTGGCAGCTCGCATCTCAACGCTGCGCTCATAGTCGAAGTACTCTGCAATGTCCTTCTCGAAGCGCTCGTCAACCGACTTGAGCTGCTCGTACGTGAGCTCGTTCATGGGGGTATCAGTATTTTCGGACAGCGCGACGACGCGACCGGAGATGTGGTGGGTCTCACGGAAGGGCACACCCTTGCGGACGAGGTAGTCAGCAATATCGGTGGCCAACATGAAGGGGTCGAGCGCAGCCTTCATCTTTTCGGGCTTGATGTCGAGGGTGGCAAGCACGCCGGTGGAGATCTGGATGCTGTCGCTGACCGTCTTGACCGTGTCCAACATGACCTCCCAGCTCTCCTGGAGGTCCTTGTTGTACGTGCTGGGCAGGCCCTTCAGGGTCGTCATGAACCCGGTCATCTGGCCGAACACACGCCCGCTTTTACCCCGCAAAAGCTCCAGACTGTCCGGGTTCTTCTTCTGCGGCATGAGCGAGCTGCCCGTGGAGTACGCATCCGCAAGTCGCACGAAACCGAACTCGGCGGTGGAGTAGATGATTAGGTCCTCGGCCCATCGCGACACGTGTTGCATGAGCATTGACGCCCACTGCAGCATCTCGGCGACGAAATCCCGGTCCGCCACTCCACCCATCGAGTTCCACAGGAGTCCATCGAACCCGAGTTCTTCAGCCATCATCTCCCGGTCGATGTTGAACGGGTTTCCGGCGAGAGCACCGCACCCCAGCGGACTTCGGTTGACTCGCTTCACGACCTCGCGTAGACGCTCTAGGTCGCTGGCGAACGCCAGACTGTACGACATGACCCAGTGACTCCAGCGGATGGGCTGCGCGCGCTGCAGGTGCGTGTAACCCGGCATGACGTGCTCGACCTCGCTCTCGGCGCGATCAGCAGCTACCTTCAGGAAGGTAACAAGGTGCTCCTCGATCTTGCGGAGTTCATCTCGCAGCCACATGCGCATGTCGCAGGCCACTTGCTCGTTTCGGCTACGGCCTGTGTGTAGCTTGCCGGCTACTTCCTTGCCGATGACTTCGCCTAGTCGGCGCTCGTTGGCTGTGTGGATGTCCTCGTCTACGCCGGGCACGATGACGAATTTGCCCTCGTCCCATTCTTGCATCACCGCCTGCAGACCCTTCTCGATCTTGTCGAATTCATCTTCCGTCAAGATGCCTCCCTTCTTGTTGGCCCGGGCAAAGGCGATACTACCTAAGATATCTTGCTTGTATAGGTTCTTATCAAAGTGGATACTCTCGTTGTAAGCCACCATGAGGGGGTCGAGGCCGCCTAGTATTGAGTTAGTTGGTAGTGTATACTCGCCATTGAAGTGTTATTCATTACACAAACATCATTTTAACTCATCTTGCAGTGCCTTACGAAGTACAGTAGGTATGTTTGTCTAAACACCATGGAAAGACGGGAAACATCGTGCTACAACAAAACAAAGCGTCGTACGTACCAGTGAAGCGACCTCCCCATAGCATGTTCTCACCAGGTTTAGCGCTGGGTGCCATGATTATGATTTTATTTATCGGGTGAAGAAGAAAATAAAAGTTTCAATAGAACCACAGCTGTTTATGAAGTCGTAAAGTGACTCATTCAAAGGATTTGATGATATCGAGTCTCAACTGTAGAATTGCTCATGAAAATAAGTCATGAAAATTGATTCCTCCACAAAATCAATTGGCGCATATCTCAACCCCTCTTTTACTCAT
Organism: Hypoxylon sp. CI-4A; assembly: GCA_002120315.1. Taxonomy (NCBI): domain Eukaryota; kingdom Fungi; phylum Ascomycota; class Sordariomycetes; order Xylariales; family Hypoxylaceae; genus Hypoxylon; species Hypoxylon sp. CI-4A. The sequence goes on from KZ111588.1 coordinate 12,904, forward strand.
TAAATGAATATCATTTATCTTTGAGCTTATATTATGTACATGTGGGGGTTATAAGGAGAAGTGGATATGGATCGATCTGCTGTTTCCGGCTTATTCTTAGTCTCAATTTTCTTCAAGTCAACTTTGATTCATTTCTAATTGCCAACTCATCAATCATTCCTACCATTAGCATGAAAACTAGTCTTTGAACTATGTCTTAATTAATCTCAACATAGTGCAAGCTTGGCATTCCCTGTTTGTTTTATCAATACAGATGAGCTAGCTTGTTGCACTACAGTCCAGCATGCGGGTCCCCCTATTTCCAATGACCCCATTCCGGGCGTCTGCCATACACACAGAATCTCCCTAACAAAGATGACATGATTCTTCCATCTACTATTTCCCGCTTAGCAATATTCATCGGATCATTGGACCTCACAACCAGGAACGCCACGTTTCCCAAGACTGTAAGGACAACTGCTAATTTAAGTCACCTCGTGTGAATGACTGCATGCGGCTGTCATCGTCGGGTATGGAATCTGGGGAATTCTGGATCAAACAGCCCTAAACTAACACCACCATCCCCTGATTTTCCCCTCATATGACAGGGCTCACCAGGGGAGCTCCGTAACCGCAACCCCACCATCAGTCCTCCTCTCCCACGCGGCCGTCGAATGGTATGACGTTTGGCGAAAACCGAAAAAGAAAAAGAAAAAAAAGATCGAGAAAACTCGTCGAAGCCAACGAAACGGAGTGGCCGTTTGATGCTACCCTTCATGGCTGGTCTGTTGATTGCTATCGTCCCACATTGACTTACTGATGACATACAATCAACTCGACCCGGGTTTTAGTCTTCATCAATTTTTGCCTATTCGGGTTTCCCACATCTTCTAGAAGCAATCGTGGTGAATCTTTGATCCGTCACATGAACACCGAAGCTGGACTGCCAGTTTAGTATTTAAGTCCTTATCAGCGGATTCGTTACACTAAATCGAGAGATAATTTGCGCCTTTACGGTTTTCTATACTCCTATCACTTTGCATAGAATCATAGAATCATTTCACTTTCCCAATCCGGTCCTATCAAAGGAATCTATGGCACCGTCCACCGTTCATTTGCCAGACGGCCAGAGCTTTACGGTTCAGCCCGTTTTCTCTGGCCTGTTCTTCAAGTCAAACGACCTCAATAACCACCATGCGCCCTTTCCTGTCGGCTGGACAATCGTCCTGCATAGTGAAGACAACCCCGAAGACCATTTGCATAACCTCAGCCTCCAAGATGATGCGAGCGAATCACGTTCTAGACGGAGTCATATCCATAAATACAGCAAGCCTACTTTGCAAAATGATACCATCTTCATATCATCCATATCAAATCCCTCAAGCAGCGAGTTCAAGCCACATGCAAGCCAATCGCGGCAGGTGGCCATGATGCTTTGGGTGACGCTCTATTGGTACTTTCAACAGCCCGAGCCGCTGCCATATGTGGAGACGGAGCAATCGAAATATGCGCCCCCGGAGGCACGGCCTAGAGGCGAGTGGCGTATCAGGATCAAACGGGATGGCGTCCTGCGCACGCGGAACATGATTCCGAAGCTGGAGAGAATGGGCCTTGTAACCACTTTGGATTCGGCCGTCGGACAGAGCTCGAGCGAGAATAATCACGGATGGGATCACATGTTCGTCACTCGGCGCATGTTCTGGCAGATTCACAGCGGGCTGTTCCTGTTTACCCTGCAGCCCATAAAGCAGAGCGCCTCATATCCCGGATCGCCGAATAACAGCAGACCGAATTCGCCAGTGAGGAGCGAAGGAAGCCAGATATCGACAATATCCAACCAGCTGTCTATAGAGACGCCTAGTTCCCCTATAGGGCCTTATCATTCATCCTCTCATCTGCCTACCTACTATCCGCCCGCACCTCTGCAGTACATAATGACGAACAACGTTAGGCATCCATTGCGGCAAAAGCCACCGCATATGGGCGAGGTCTTTTACACGCGCTTCGTGCCTAGCGTGGGAAAGTATCTCTCGTTTCGTGTGGCGTCGTTATCGCCTAAACCAGTTCCGTCTCACGGACCCGTAGGGCCAGGCGAAAGGGAATATTCCCACTTGAATACTTTATCCGATTGCTCGCTCCTCCAAATGTGGCTGTCGAATCCTAGAGTCACGGCCTTCTGGGGCCAATACAACTCCAGCTTTCTCTCAAACGCCCTTCAAGCGCGCCACTCCTTCCCAGCTATCGGCATGTGGGACGGAGTACCGTTCGGATATTTCGAAATTTATTGGGTAAAGGAAGACGCCTTGGGACGCTACATGGGAAACGATGCACAGGATTTCGACCGGGGCATACATGTACTCATCGGCGAAGAATGGGCGAGGGGCAAGGTGCAGCAGTGGCTTTCCAGCCTCGTCCACTGGTGCTGGCAGGCAGATCTCCGGACGATGAATGTCTGCCTCGAGCCGAGAGTCGACAATACGAGGCGAGTCCCACCACCGCGTAAGCATCTGCAGTTTGCTAACCCGCGTCTAGGTTTATCCAGCACCTCGAAAACGGGGGCTTCGCGAAAGAAAGAGAAATCTCGTTTCCTCACAAGCGAGCATGGCTATGCCGACTGAGAAGAGACGCCTGGGACGGACCGGCCATGTGAGCACGGAAAATGGACTTGTGTTGTCCGCCCACCCGCGACTTAATTTAACCTGCATTTGGTGGCGCAATCATACATCCCTAGACTCCTTTTTTTGAGCGAACCATGCATACATACTTCCTTCACGCGAGACGCATCTACACGAATTGAGAAAGAAAAGCAATAGGTTAGACTTTGATTTGCTCCATACTATATCATGAGATAGGAGCCAGCGATACGTTTACATGAGGTCTATGACAGCACATTTATAATTGGTATTAGAATACGACGTTCCTCCCGGCTGGAGCTCGTTAGGTAAGGGATAAAAACATGGGTAACGATTACGATTTCGAGTAAACACTCTTAGATATCTACAATCTATGACATAACCATCACCAGATTGTTCCTCTTTTCTTTATATGGGCAGATACAGTAAACCCAATTTTTCTTGCTCTACCTAAATTCTTGATTTCCCCGTCACCCGCCCGCCTTTTAGGTAACCCAACACTCGGGACCGAGAGCGCAGCTGAGACTGTGGCGCCTGTATCTCTTAATTGCTAAGTTTCAGCGAAACAGGTCTTTTCCCTCCTTCCACTGCGCCCCCTCTACATATGCCGTATCACGTCGTGTCAACACAAGGCTTGTGTAAAGCTCAATACAATGTCGGATGTTGACTTCGCCTACTTACTATCGAGAGCCGAAGTCGTAGACCGCCAGACGGGCTTGCGTATCACCTACATACCCATGCATTAATGAAAAGCCATCTTCTACGCAACGGCATCCATAGGTGGTAGGCAGGTGGGTAGGTAGGTAGGTAGGTAACCGAGCTTCACGGAGATGATTTTGCACGAGCACCGACGGGATGGGCAGGCTAAGACTAGCTCAGCCCGGAGGCAGGGACAGGGACGGACAATGGTATCATGACGAACCTTATTAGTGTCTGCCACCACGGGTGGTTTTGCTTTGTCCAAGGCAAGGAGGGCTGACCTGGCTCTGGACTCACATCCTATCTACTTGTTAATCTAAATTATACTCTTCCAAACATTCGGATATCCCAATTCCTAAGAAAAACAATTTGATCTCAAAATGTCTACAACAACACGCACCATCCTAGTCGTCGGCGCGACAGGCCAGCAAGGGGGCTACGTGCTCTCGGAGCTCTCGAACCTGCAAGCCACATCCGTGTCCAAGCCGCAACAAATCAAGATCCTAGCCCTAACCCGCTCGGCCTCCTCGCCCAAGGCCCAAGCACTGCCGTCCAAGTACCCTGATCTAGACCTGACCGTCGTCGAGGGGGACACCCGGGACCCGGGGCCCATCTTCGCGGCGCACGCGGACGTGGACGCCGTGTTCAGCTACACGACGCCGCCGGACGAGGAGCCGCAGGCGCGCGCGCTCGTCGACGCGGCCGACGCGCACGCCAAGAAGCAGCAGCGGCGGCAACTCCATTTCGTCTTCTCGAGCGTCGACCGCGGCGGCGAGGCCAGGTCCTGGGACACGCCCACCGACATCCCGCACTTCGCCGAGAAGCACAACGTCGAGGTGCACCTGCGGGCTGTCGCCGAGGCTTCGGGTGGGAGGCTGACGTACACGATTCTGCGGCCGGTGGCTTTTATGGATAATTGTGAGTTGCGCGCACCCTTTTTGGAGATGCATAGATACATACCTACTCTGTGTCTCATAGCATATACATACCTGCGTTACCCCACTCCCCTTTCACATGTTATACAGCCAGCCCTACCATCATCCTACACTTTCCTCATCCCATCCTCATCCCCACCCCCTCCCCTACGTAATAAACAATCACACCCAAACTAACGCCCCAAACCCCCCAGTAAACCCCGGCGGCCTCTTCGGCATGGTCTTCGCCAGCCTGTGGAGCACGATGCCGGCGACGCGGAAGCTGCAGCTGGTGAGCGTGCGGGACATCGGGGTCTTCGGCGCCGCGGCGCTGCTGCTCTCGCCCGCCGCCGCGGACAGGTTCCGCAACCGCGCCGTCGGCCTCGCGGGCGACAGCCTGACCCTCGCCGAGGCCCGCGCCGCCTACCGCCGCGCGTCGGCCGGCCGGGACCTGCCCCAGGCCTGGGCCGTCGTCGGCTGGGGCGTCCGCAGCCTGGTCGCGGCCAAGAACGTGGGCGCCATGTTCTCCTGGTTCGAGACCGACGGGTACGGCGTCGACATCGACGCCTTGCGAGCCGAGGAGCCGCGCCTGCAGGATTTGGAGAGCTGGTTTCGGGAGAGTAGTCGGTTTGAGCTGAAGTGATGGGTTTGCTTACTTAGGTAGGTACCTAGGTAGGCACCTATGGATGTGGTGGTGCCTCGGGTCTTAAGGACGGAAGGTGGTAATCAGTCTGCTATTGTGCTTATAGAAATGTTTCTAGACCTACCAACATCTATACTTCTAATGACAGCATGCTTGCCCAAATGTATCGCAGTCTCAATTCATTCTGGGTATTAAATTTTGTATTATAGCTATGTCGGAAGAGTCTGTTGCTCTGACATTGCTGGCTCCAGCCCTACAACCCTAGTCTGGCATCTATGTGGTTAGATCACGAGATACTTAAGTCAAACCTCAGCCGTCGACTCGTAATCTAAAATCTTGAGACCCTCGAGTCTACTATGACAAGACCTCCACGAGGCCGAAATGATACTACGACCAGACTGCGTCGGTCTAGCTACCTATCTAGCAGAGGCCTAGGAGCTTCTCCGTCCGTACGGCTCAAAGGGGAAGAGCGCGCTAGTCAAGGCCATGGCGAGATACAACGCCGCGCAGACGTAGATCGGTACGACAGTGCCTCTTTGTGTGCTGCTATCAACCACCGCAGAAACGATTCCCATTATACGGTTGCAGCCGACGGCAATACCGTTTCCTGTGGCACGGTGAGCGCTCGGCAGTACCTCAGGGGTGTACTGCATCATCGAAATTAGCAGGTTTACTTGGGTGGCGCATGTGTGTATGAATCGAAACAAAATTTCCCTAAGCCTTCACAAAGGGCGTGTACTTGACAGCTGCGAGGATACAAACGTGTTGAAGAAAAATACGTACCGCGTATAGTGTTCCATAATAGATGTTGAGCGTAAAAGCGATCGCGCAGCTGAATCCGACGTCTTGTGCTGGGGTGGAGACAGCCGTGTAAGCGAAGAAGAAAACCATGGTTACTAGAGACCCTATCACCATGGTATTCTTTCGGCCGATGTGTTTGATATTGCACAGCCATCCCGCCAAAACCGGCCCAAATATGCCAGAAACATTGGTGAGCGTGTAGTTACGCCACGTCTCGAAGGTACCTACACCATCGTACACTCCACGGCTAGCGAGATAGGCGCTGTCATCGAGGTTAGGTGTGCCAATGAGAAATAGGGGTCTTCTTAAACTTACTTCAGGAAAACGTAGAAAAGGGGATACCTAAGTCTCCAGTTAGCTTGTTACTCAGATACTTACTTGCATGTTTTTTTAAACCTACGCAAGTCCAATCAATGTCCACGAGAACCAGATGAGCACCGTCGAAAAGCCGATTTTCTTCGTAGCAAACAATCCGCGAAGGTGAACAAAAGTCTCCGAGAATGAAAAGCGGCTTTCGCTATGCGCGGTTTTGACCGTCCCACAAGCCTCTAGCTTCGCTAAAGTTAACGAACAGGTTCGATTGTACTTCTTCGCTATCGAGTGGAGCGTCTCCACGAGCTCGGCGTCTTCTCCGGTTCCCAGACGGTATTTTGGTGTCTCTTGCAGGCGCACGACCGTGATACGTGCGATGGACATGGCGAAAACGAGAGCACCTGAAGTGTACATGACATATCGCCATCCTTGATTGGAGCTTCTCGGGCAGTTGTCGGCGGACTCGCAGTTCCATTTAGCCGGAACTATAGACATGTGAGAACCCCAAGAGATAGGCCAAGACGTCCGAATGAAGCTCACCTAAAAATCCCCAGCAGATAAAACCTGTGACAACTTGACCGACACCCCACCAGCAAGCCAGTAACGTCAACGCCCATTGCTTGCGACTCGGGAGGTACTCGAGAAAGACGGTAGTGTCCAATATCAAATTACCTCCGGCACCAAATCCCGTCATAGCCTGGAAAAATCCCAAAGAAGCCCAATTGGGAGAGGCCCCCGAGACGACGGTAGAGATGGAAGAAACGAAAAGCGATATGTTGAACGCCCAGCGCCGTCCTATAATATCCGCGCTCAGACCCCAGAAAAGCGCTCCCAGGAACATCCCGACGTAAGCCGCCACCGTCTGGCCATTGATGTAGCCAATTTCGCCGAATTCCTTGTAGGCTGGACCTGATATATTGCTTTGCAGCAAGAGGATTAATGAATCCACAGCATAGCTACGGGGTCGCGTGAGTAAGCCTTCACTTAAGGATTAAACGATGAGACGCACCCAAAACCGTTTAACACGAATAATTTCCAGTGGTATGGCGTCCAACCAATTTCGTCAATTGCCTGAGATACGTCGACGTATTAGAGATATTAGAGAGCGATATGGAGGTTGCTGGTCATTCTCACGTTATTGACAAGGTGCATTTTCGCATTGAGAGCGGGATCTAGATCTTGGAGGGCAAGGATATCCTCGGCCTCGCTAACTTGACCTGATTGAGCATCATCACTCAATCCCACGTCGTTCTCGAAGAAACCTGGGTCGTCCCGCCTCTCGCCTATTTTCTTCTCCTCTACCGACATGTTGACAACCGGGCTTGGCGATGTTGTGTTTGGGTTGGTTTCCCTCGGAGGAATGCTGTTCGGAGAAGTACCCTTTTAAGCTTGACACGAAGAAGCTAGCGCTTCATTCGACGAGATAGATGTGGGAATCGATTACTTGTCAAATAATAATAATAAAAATAGAATTCAATACAAAAGCGTCAAGACAACGTTTCGAGGTTGTAAAATGAAGATTTCTTTATCCAGCTAGCTGACGAGCTACGTAATAAGTCGACGAGAATTCGGGGTATTCCAAGATAAGATCGCCCAGTCCCAAGGGGGCAGGTAAGTAAGAAAAAAAAAAGATCTGCCCCATTCTCGGCCGTTAAGGTTAAGTTTGCCTAGGTTAGTAGGTAGGGGAGGGGAGTAGTACATGTAATACGCACGAGGCGTTCGTAGATAGATAATAGGTAAGGCGAGCTATGTAGCAATGACATACCTTGCAATGCTCTGGCTGATCTTCGTGCTACTTAAGAACGGCGTTGATAGGTTGAATCCAGGGCTAGAATTCGAATACCCCACGCCCAACGTCTGACTAACGCTGCAGACATCTTGATCCGTGACCGAGCGTAGGTACTTGGATAGCTATAAAGTGTTTTCGTCTCCGCTATCCCCTCGTTTTGTGGCTTGTTTATCTCTTCGCTAATTTGCCTCTTGCTGGGGGGGAATCATTTGTTGACGACGGAGATGGGACGAAGTATAGTAGCAGGAAGTCAAACGCACTATAGATTAGATGCCACTTTACCCTCAATCTTAGCAGTTTAGCTTCGTCTGGGGCGCTATTAGATATCGTCCTCGCATACCTGATACCAAGAAGGGAAGCATACATCAATCGATTGTATCCAGTACAATCAGAGATCACAAAGACGTTCATGAGGAGGTGGCTTCTGGCTTGCGATAGCTGAACGGGAAGATGGGGGAACAACTTAACAAGTCAGGATTCGGGATTTCCGTTTTTGAACTAGCCAGGATCTCAGCACGGATCGGATCGGGACCGTACGAATCACGCAATCTCATAGACTGTACGAGTATGAAGTTAACAGACACAACAAGGTACGAAGCTAACCACGTATCTTGGGATAAAAGGATCGCATTTTATCAGACATGATCTCTCAGCCTCATGAGGACTTGATATGCACACAAGCAGTATAAGTATACTGTGACCTCTCACCCACGCAACAATAACATCGATTCCCAATCCAAAAACCCAGTCCCATGGGACGACACTGTGTAGATCTACCGGTGTTGGAAATCCTCCGCACGTGCAGCCAAAGGACTGGATCCCGATAGCCCAACAACAACAACAACACCACCAACCAATAAGCACAACCATCCTCCCCACGTTTTGAGGCTCTATACCTTGCGCGTTCCTAAACTTAACGCTTGCGAACCTCTCGGGTCAATATTTCTGGTCTGCCTACTACCTACTGCATCTCCGAGCTGGAACGATGCATTGGAACCCTGACTGCGCCGTGAGCTAGAAACAATTGAGCTTCTTGCCCGTGGGAGCTTCGTCCAATCAGCGGTTTGTTGATTATGTTCAGCTTTTCCCCTCTCGTGTTGGACCTGGATTGCTTTGCCGGTAGGTAATTAGAGCTGCCGATTGGATTTCGTCATGTAGGTAGTGATGTCAATCAATGAATTTTGATATGTGATATTTTAACTATTTAAGCAGCTTGGTACCTAGGTAGGTAGGTTTTGTGAAAGAATGTTGTTTTCGTCTTCCGTATCCCGTAGGTGAAACCGGCCATCTTAGCACCAGGTCATCATGGTTCGTGGCATTCGCTCTCTTCTCCTTGCCGGTACTACTGCCTCGGCAGCCTTTATTGGTAACGTGAACTACCTCTCGCCTTCGAAGCACCACGCATCATTAGGCGTGTCCATTAGCAAGGTAGCGAAACGGACCTACACAAACTCCCCATGGGATCCGAGTCGGTTGAATTTCACTCACGGAGTTGCTTCCGGTGACCCGTACGACGATAGCGTCATCCTATGGACGCGAGCTGCACCGTCCAGCGACAATAATCAGAGCAACGTAACTGTGTCGGGCTATGTTCCCCTTTACGATCACTCGACCGAACAGTATATCACGAAGAGCGACTCGCCAGTCTGTGTCGAATGGAAGATAAGCACTTCAAGTTCGTTTGAAGATGTCGTAGACTCAGGGATCGCATACACTAGTTCGGACATTGACTACACGGTGAAGGTCGAGGCTAAGAAATTGAAGTCATCGACAACATACTGTAAGAACCATGAAGGAAAAAGTGTAATGACAGAAAGGACACCGCTAAACGCATCGCTAGACTATCAATTCAACGTGTGCAATTCAGACAACACCTCACCAATTGGTCGTACCAAAACAATCCCCGCCGCAGATGACGAGGTCTCAGACCCCGTAAGACTTGCTGTGTACTCCTGCAGCAATTACCGTGAACCTACATATATCTAACCGATCACTTCCAAGAAGTCTAACATGAGCATAGCATTCGGCTTCTTCAACGCATACGGAAATCCCGTTCGAAAGGATTCTGTTGATTACGTGGTGCATCTCGGCGACTACATATACGAGTACGGCAATGGCGAGTATGGCTGGGGCGATGCTTATGATCGAATCCCTCTTCCGGATCGGGAGATCCTGACGTGAGTTGTACTCGCGGGCGTCCGATGATGATAAATATCTAATGCTCTCATAGTCTTTACGATTATCGCAAGCGCATCGCTACTTATAGGACTGACCTAGACTTACTCGCAAGCCACCAAAATTTCCCTTGGATACCGGTTTGGGACGACCATGGTACGTTGACTCTTTGCGGGCGCGAGAGATTGAATGCTAACGGCGATGAAAATAGAGGTTGCTGATAACACATGGAGAAGCGGCTCGTCTCACATGAACAACACGGAAGAATCGTTCATAATGGATGGCGGGGTGTCAGTCGACCAGAGGAAGATGAACGCCGTTCGCGCATATTTCGAATGGAGTAAGTTTGCAACAGTCATATGTGAAAGTCAAGCATAAGTACTGACTGCATCACAAGTGCCCATCCGACAAGTCGACATGGACGACAACCTCCGGATATGGCGCAACTTCAAGTTCGGCAACCTGTTCGACCTGGTCATGCTCGACACGCGGCAGTACGACCGATCCATCACTGACGTATACTGGAACACCGAGTACCTCGGCGAGATCTACGACGCCAGCCGGACGCTCATGGGCTCGCGGCAAGAATCGTGGTTCTACAAGACATTGAAAGAAAGCTCAACTCGGGGCGCTACATGGCGCGTCATCGGCAACCAAATCGTCTTCAGCAGGATGAACCAGAGCACGAGCGACTTGCCATTCAACTACGACCAATGGGACGGGTACCAAGCGAACCGCAACCGCACGTTCCACACCTTATATGAGAACAGCATCGGAAACAACGTCTTCCTGGCCGGCGACTCCCACGCGTCCTGGGTCTCGGATCTAGTATGGTTAGACGAGCACCCGTACGATCCCGCCACAGGGCTCGGATCCATAGGCGTCGAGTTTGCCGGATCGGCTGTGAGCTCGCCGTCGCCGGCGGGACAAAACATAACGCTCGACGACGCGCAGAGCGCATCGGAAAGACTTACCGCCATGAACGAAGAGTTGCAGTGGCAGGACCTATATTACCGCGGATACTATGAGTTGTACATAACGCACGAGAAGGTAGACGCTGCGTTCTTCGGCATCCCGACGACGACGCGGCGGAACGGGTACGAGATCCCGTTGGCCAATTTCACGGTTGTTGCGGGTGAGAATGCCCTTCATCGAATTGATGGATCGCCTTCTGTTGGGGGCGTGGAGGCTGGTAGTCTTAAGGGGGGTGCGGTTACGAGAACCAATTTGACCGTGGATACGGAGACTGGTGAGTGGTTCACGTATACCGGACCTTGAGTTAAAAGGGGGTTGGCACGTATTTGTGTAGTAATGATATAACATGTGATCTCGTTGGAAGAAGATCCAATTGAAGATAGAGACGTCCCTTATACCTGATCTGTAGATATCTTCTAGAGTATGATATCCAATTTGCCCCAGAGAAACCGAGTGATTCGAAGGGTTGCTGCCTCACATTAGCAAGATACACAGCTATATCAACCAGAGAATTAGAGGTTTATTTCGAGTCGTCTTTACTAGTCCTTAGTAACCTTGGCTGTCTGTGAGAAGCTGAGATTAGGTAGAAGAAGACGGACCTGGATTCGGTCAGGTCCCGGTGTCGGGGCTTGCCTGAATGGGGCACTAGCCGACTCCAAGAGCAGCTAGTATAGTGGGGAAGTCCCTGAAAAAGGTCCCCCCTGGCGATCCAATTACCCCTCCACCAACATAAATGAAAAACAATCCATCACAACCCTGACCGTCTCTTTCTCCCCCCTTTAATAGCAAGTAACTGCGTGAAGAGGGAAAAAAAACCAGAACAATGGCCGATACCAAAATTTACAAGGCTAGTACCACCGCCCCGGTGAACATCGCCGTGGTCAAGTACTGGGGAAAACGAGACCCGAAGTTGAACCTACCAACCAACTCGTCCCTCTCGGTAACCTTATCGCAAGCCGACCTCCGCACTTTGACCACCGCCACAAGCTCAGCCTCGTACCAAGGCCAAGATGACAGCCTAACACTCAATGGCGAGCCATCCGACATCACAGGCGCCCGAACGCAAGCCTGTCTTCGAGAACTCCGCGCGCGACGAGCCGCTCTCGAGGCAGAGAACCCATCGCTGCCCAAGCTCTCAACCTTCCCACTCCGCATCGTCTCCGAGAATAACTTCCCGACCGCGGCCGGTCTAGCCTCTTCCGCGGCTGGCTTTGCGGCCCTGGTCCGCGCCATCGCCGATCTATACGAGCTGCCCAGCTCCCCGACCGAGCTCTCGCTGATCGCCCGACAAGGCAGCGGTTCGGCCTGTCGCAGTCTGTTCGGCGGGTACGTAGCGTGGAGGGGAGGAGAACAAAACGATGGATTGGACTCCAAAGCAGTTGAGGTTGCGCCCGCGTCGCACTGGCCCAGCATGAAGGCTCTGATCCTCGTTGTGTCTGCGGCGAAGAAGGGTGTTAGCTCCAGTTCTGGCATGCAGCAGACCGTCGGTACATCCGATTTGTTCAAGGGCCGTGTGGCGAATGTCGTGCCCGCGCACATGGACAAGATGGAGGCCGCGATACGGGATCGCGATTTTGCTAAGTTCGCTGAGGTTACGATGAAGGACTCCAACTCGTTCCATGCTTGCTGCGCGGATACCTACCCCCCGATCTACTACATGAATGATGTCTCGAGGGCTGCTGTCAGAGCTGTTGAGGCTATCAATGCGGCGGCGGGTAAGACTGTAGCTGCTTACACGTTCGACGCGGGCCCGAACGCTGTGGTGTACTACCTAGAGGAGAACAGTGCCTCTGTTGTTGGGACATTTTACAACCAGCTGCAGGGAACTGATGGATGGAAGGATGGCGCTAAGGCGTTCGGTTCATCCGCCGTGCAATTGGACGAAGCTACATCGAGCTTACTCAAGAGCGGCGTAAGCAAGATTATACAGACGGGTGTTGGCGAGGGTCCCATAAAGACGGACCAGCATCTAGCATAGAGTTGGGTTTGACACCATGAAATCTAAGGCGAGCATACAACAATTGATATCCATTTCGAAGATAGGCGGCGGCATTAGCGATTTATAGGTAGACGACTTCCTTAAGGTGTAAACATGAGAGAAGATGGAAGCAATCTAAGATTAGATGATGACCTTTTTTAAGTATATTTGGTACCTGCATGCTTTAATCATATGTAAATCACACGTCAATTTAAATTCAGGCCATCGATCATAGTTGCATTCATCAGTGGTAGGTACGGGTGGTCGTGGTTGTAGCCGGGAAGTTCCGAATTGTGCACATGGAGGTTTGTAGTTTGTAACTTGATTAATAGGATGAAGGGCCCACAAAAAAGTTTCCATGCGACTTGCGATTTTTAGTCTCGCATTTCGCACGGCAAAGTGGGATATGACTTTGACATCCTCAACTCAATATTATATTCAATCCTCTAGAAGGTGTCTGTTTCTGCACGGAACTGTATATATAATCCAACGCCGAAGAAAAGAAAAATTCATTCAATATGTCTGAAGTCAAGACCCAGTCGGACGCTGCTTGTCCAGTGGACCATAAAGCCCGAGAGGCCTGGTTGTCACAGGCACGAGCATTGAATGGAGAGGCATTGAATGCAGATGGAAAGACCGCACAATCGTTACCACCCTCACACCCTACTATTTCAAGCCAATCAATAAAAGACAGTAACGTCGAAAGCTGTCCGGTAGATCATAAATCTCGCGAAGCCTGGTTACAACAAGCAGCCCGCGCATCTTCTACACCATCGTCGCTGTCGACCTCACAACCATCAGCACACCCAACGTCACCGCCAACCACATCCACGCCAACATCCACATCCGCATACGAATCATCATCATGGACGAACTACATCCCGACGTCCTACCTGCCGAAATTGAGCTTCTGGTCCTCGAGTACCTCGAGCACACGGAGCGAACGCGACTCCACCAGCGCCTCGGCGCGGGCCGATGGTACTACCCGGCCCTCGTCATTAGCTACGTCCCGGACCGTGAGCAGTATACCTCGTTCCAGGGACGATGGCGAGCCCTCGTCGTCAGCGCGCCCGCGCAACGCCGAAGCGGAAACTGGCGCCGACTCCTCCACGGGGAACTGGATCTACCCCTCGGAGCGTATGTTCTTCGAGGCCATGCAGCGCAAGGGCCACGACCCCCGCGCCGCCGACATGCGCACCGTCGTCCCCATCCATAACGCCGTCAACGAGCGCGCCTGGGCCGAGATCAAGGCTTGGGAGGAGCCCTATCTGAAGGGCACTGCGTATGTTTTTTTTTTTTTTTTTTTGCTTCTTTCTGTATTCTAATACTTTAGGGTGAGACGTCTTACTAATTGGAACTATTCAGTTGCGGTGGTCCGCGCCTCCATTCCTTCTCCGGGCTGAGCACCAATATGTCGCCCAAGGCCCGTATCAACACCTTGCTGGGGTACCAAGCACCATTCGACCGACACGACTGGGTGGTGGATAGATGCGGCAAGGAGATCGAGTACGTAATCGATTTCTACGCCGGACGAAACAATGGCCCAGCAGCTCCCGGGAAGCTGTCCTTCTACCTCGACGTACGGCCTAAGCTGAATACCTGGGAGGGAGTCAAGATGCGAGCTATGCGGGCAGCTGGTTTGGCATGAGGGAAAAGCAGTTAGCCAAAGGGTTGCCAAGTCGCAACCATTTGTACAATACTTCTTTACGCATTTTACGATAGCATGGCGTACACGGTTCGGTATGAATTAGATGAATCACCATTCAACTGCATTTCTCTACAGATAGAAATCATATCAAGGGTTTTTTTTTTCATGCAATTTAGTATTATATGTTTATCGTGAGGGCCATTATGCCCAGAAATGCATCGCGAAGTTGGGGTATCTTAGATACAACTCAGTTCCTTTTTGTCTTCCGTTACGCCCCAGGTTGCCGTAGTTAAAGAAGCCATCCCTCCCTGCCGTAGGTAGTATGTATCGTGGTGCAAATTTACTGCTCGTCGCTCTGCGTGCGCATCAAGTACTTGTTCTAGTTGTCCACCACGATTCGAATGCAAGGTCCAGTCTCAAGCGCGTTGACGTTGACATTCCATCCAGCTTTCTCCAGCTCTCGAATGTCCTCCCCCACCCAGTCTTTGCCAGCGTACGCGTGCGCCCACGCCGCGATGCCAAGCGATGCGTAGGGTCCGGTGCGATCCAGGCTGGTTGCCTTGACGTAAATCTTCTTGGCGCCGCCCTCGGAAACGATCACGTACATCTTCCCCGCAAACTTCTCGAGATCTTCGGTCGGGATCTCGTCCGGTTCGGGTAGCTTGTCGGCGAAGGAGATGTTGGGACCGCGCCAGTTCAGGATGTTCTCCTTGGCCGCGACTTGGTGGGGCTTGAGAGGGGTTGGGTTGCTGGTGGAGTTCATATGGTCGAGGAGGATGCACAGTCGTTGCTTGTTCAGCGTTGTCATCTCGACGGAGCGAACGGCTTGATAGTTAGTCCATAGATGAAGACTGATGAGGCCTATCACCCACGTATACACGCCCCGCTTCTCCGTCACCACCTTGAGGAGAACACTGCCGACTAGCATGCCCAAGAGACTGATGAGAGTTTCCTGGCTGCTGTCCTTGGCATTGAGTTCAGCTAGGTTGTTGTCCCGTGCGAAATGAGCGCTGAGCTCGGCCTTGGCGGCTCCTCCCGACACGCCGCAGATGGCACGCAGAACACCAGCGGTGCAAAGTGCCAGGGCCTTCAGGTACGGATGAAGCGTAGGTGATAGGATGTCGAGGGCCAAGGCGGCATCGTTGACAATATCAGCAAAGAAGCGATAGAACTTGGTCTCCGACTGAAAGGCACGACCGAAGCGGTGCGCGAATAGGATAGTGGCGATTCGACCAGTCGACTCCTGCAGCACCGTAAGGAGGGCAGCAGCAGTGGCTGACGAGGCGGAATCTCCAACGCCAAATCCTTGAAGCACAGCTCGAGAAGACAGCAAGCCACCAATGGTGCTAAAGAATGCTTGGAGAGAGTCCTATAGGCCACATAAGTACTTGAACGTGGTGATGAAGATATGTACCAATTGAAAGACTTACGTAGGTCTGGTAAGCCTTATAGTCACGAGTCACAGTGTTCGGATATCCATCTGGGAGGAATGCGCCAATGACCTTATTGATGAAGCCGCGTTTATCCGAATTGTATTCAATGATCTGGTCACCATCACGCTGACGATAAGCCCAGCCATAACCCGATGATCGCTCGTAAGCTTTGATGACAATGGGGTTAGACGACGACATGGTATCAACTGCTTTGGTGTTTTGGGAAAGAAGCTAGAGGGTCGGGTTCTCTCCGGTTGAGTTGATCGGTGTCTGAGTTTCGGTGTAGGAGGCGGTTGCCAACTGAAACCGCTGTATTAGTATCAAACGTGTACGTTTACGTGTAGGTACCGACGACCTGCAACATGCACCCCGCGATTACCCCACGGTCGTAATTACGTCAAGTGGATCTGTGTTACTATTCGCGGGGCATTGTTTCAAGGAAGCAAGTTGTGTACCTGAGTTTATTGTTTGTGCTTGCCTGAGCCTCAATAGGCACTGTGACAAGGGATGCAGTCCCCATATGACAGGTACCTGCCTTGTAGATGATAGGTCATATTGCTAGTGTCTTGAATGCAGGAACCTGAACCCTTATTCTCTTTGTTTTGTCTATTTGCACAGTTAGAGATAAAATACAATCATTAATGATCAAAGTAAATAACTCAATTTCATCCAATTGCTGATAGACATGAGACAATGTCCTACACAAGGGAATTAAAATGCAAGCTTAGTCATTTTCTATAACACAACACACTATGTTACACCACCATTATTCCACCAATGATAAATGCGTTGTCCACTCTTATATAATCATATAAATGACAGGTACCATATAAGTTATCTACGGTGCCCTGGCACTGTATTAAAACCCAGCCATGAAGTTGATTTTAGCTAGGGGTTAAAGTAATTATCCCCCCTTTTTCAAACTTGTGGTGGCTGTATCGGTCTAGACCCAACTCTCTCCAGCCCAAAAGATCGAATTTTCATTAGCTCCACACAATTGCTAGTCATTGTATATCAAATGTATTTCTGCCCAATTGAAAAATAAAATAAAATTTTAACAACTGAGCAAGTCTTCAAGTTTTCATAGATCAAAATAACTACGGGGCATACTTAATCATGACGGAAGATAACGAACAGAAAGTATCCAATATGGATAAATGGCGAGGTTCATCCAACTGGAGAACACCCAAGGACTCAGCTACACCTCCTAGTCCTCCAGTCGCAGCCAGAGCCAGAGACTCTCGACCATACCAAGGCCGGCTAGCCGCATCATCATGGAGAACCAAGGATCAGGACAACAATGGGACATCTCAAACCGCAGAGCCTCGCCGTGAGCAAGGCGAAAAGCGGAATTCGTGGACCCCTGGCAGTCGACCCTCAGACCGTGAGCGCGCTCCCGGTCGGGCCAAAGCAGATGAATCTACCACCCGTGCCATCGCCGAGGGTCGACGTATCTACATGGGCAATCTGCGGTACCAAGCCAAGCCAGACGACATCGAGGGGCTGCTCACCGAAAACGAGCTATCCAACTTTGAGTCTATCCACATCTCCATCGACCACTTCACCGGACGGAATCCAAGCTACTGTTTCGTCGAATTCCCCGACCGTGAGTCTGCGGACCGCGCCATGTCCACCTTGGAAGGCAAGTTGCTGCTCGGCCGGGAAGTAAAGTGCCGTCCATGCATACCAAAGGGTGGTCCGTCCGGCGGCCGACAGAGCGAGAGCATGAACCGCTGGGGTAATTGGTCAGGCGAGAAGAATGATAGTAATGGCAATGAAGGTGAACCAGGCACAGGCCGATCCCAGGAAGAGGATGGCCCGCCGCCTAGCAGATACACCAAGGATTTCACCGGTCAGCGTTTATACGTCGGCGGCCTACCTAGGATGCTGGACCAAGCGACCAATTTCTCGGAAATCAGCGATCTATTCAAGGACTTCCAAATGTGAGTCTCGTGGATTTTAAACCTTTTTATTAATGGTCTAACCTTTAGTACTAGCGAGGCGGTCAGCAAGAGGATAACGGCGCACGAATCTACCCGTGCCAAACCCGGTAATCATGATTTCTGCTTCGTCGACTTTGCTACCCCTGATCAAGCGCAGGCCGCTTTGGATGCCATGAACGGCGCAGGGTTTCGTGGTGGATCCTTGAAGGTGTCACTGGCTAGTGGTCGTTCCAATAAGTGGCAAGAGAGGGATAATTTACGATAGTAGAGATTTCCGTATGCATCAATCATCTAAGTACATTCTGTTGCCCTCTATCTCGGACGGCTTTATTCCTTATTCTCGGCTCTCACTCTAGCTTTCTTGGCCCTCACTCTAGCCTTCTCGGCTCTCACTCTGGCCTTGTCCGGTCGCGTCACCATTCTCCCGAGCCGCAGCCTCTTCTAGCATCTCGATCCGGGCATCCCATGTCAATATCATTTTCTCCCATTGTCGGTGCAGGTTGAGTCCCTTCACCAGTTTGGATACGCCACTATCGAAAACCACACGAGGAGAAGGTGTAGTTTTCATAGCGTCCAAATACGATGGGTTGCTGGTACCCTCGACATATTCCTCATCTTGAAGCATGTCTTTGTAGAACTTTCGGAGGCGAAACTCCCCGTAGGGGGTCATGATAGCTCGGAGTGGCTCCCACGATGTCTTGGGAAACCTTGGCAATCTCCAGCGTACCTCGCATTCCAGTTCGGACGAATCGTTCCAGCGGATTCCCATCAATGGAGCACGATACTCCCACATCAAAATCCCATCCTCGGTGTACTTGACTTCCAAGCGTCGTAGGGTACCTGTGGTCTGGTCTACCACCAGCAAATTTCGCCTCAGCCGAGTTGAGACATGATCTTGGGCCTGGCTAATACGATTCTCGCCCGGGAAGTCCAGATGAGCATTGGTGACAGCACGGTGGATTTTCTTGCGATCTCCCATGTCTCGGAGCCACTGAGGATGTGTATCTCCTCGAAGTTTTCCATCGCGTTCGAGTTGGGCAAGATGATGCCCACGTTTCGCCACTAGGAATGTCAGAATTAACTCTAGGAAAAGACATGATATGAGGAAAATGGATTAAGCATAAACATATTTGAAAGAAGAAAAGGTAGGATGGATTTAGGACATTGTGCGCTGGATCCAGGATAGAGAGCAAAATCTCCATGGATAGAAACAAAAATAAAAAAGGGGTTTGCTTACAGGCAAGGTTAATCTGTGCGAATAACGGCTTGGCGATATCACTCATCCGACCGTTGAGTCTTTCCATCCACTCCCGAATCAGAGCTATATCGCAGCCTCTGGTGAGATCGTATGTGCGTCCATGACCAAAAGATAACCTCAGTCGATAAGAAGGTAGATTACACAAAGATGGTGTATCGTAGCCCGCTTTCAAACAGCCCAGATAACGACGCAAATAAGAAGCGACCAGATCCCGAGTGTCCCAAAATACACTCGGGTGATAATCTCTATCAGCAGCAAAGGTGAATGACAGTTCTCTGAGGTCTTTGCATTGACTCAGAAGGGGCAGGAGGTCGACGGCCTTGTCAGAGAGAAACTCCCACGATGCAGAAGTATTCACAGGAATGTTGATGGAACGAATCATTCCACGTCGCTTCTCCGTAATAGCCGCCAGGAATATAAAGAAGTCCCTCATCGGATCGTAGGAAAATATGCCATGATCCCCGAACTGGAAGGTGTTGACCCGATAGAAAACGGGATAATTCTCCAGTTCTGAATAGACTTGCCGACAAGTATGAGAGAGAGAGACGACCGCTAAGGGCTCATCCTTGTTGACGAGATTATGCATCGGGTACTCGGTATTCCCATCTCCGGCTACATGGACCACCTCGCGCGAGTTAAGACCCCATACGAACTTGTTGGACTTTCTGGCGACTTGTTGCGGCTGGAGAGGCTTGTCTACAGCTACGGCATATTCGTAAATCATGATTCGGACCTGCGGATGATGTTAGCTCGACGGCAATAGTGACAATTAACAGCGCGATAAAGCACATACCTCCAGAGGGAGCCGAAGGAAAGGCGATGATGTTGAGTTTGCCATCGTCAGATTGTAGTTGGGATGTTTCTTATCCTCGAGACGGCCGACGATGGATGGAGTGCTGGCAGGCACGTCGCCTTGCTGTGCTGTAGATGCCATGTCGTCGCACGAATTCATGTATCAAACGCAAATTGATGTTTTCTTTAGTTGTAAAAAAATGAATATCGGATTGATACAAAGGTTGATCGTGTTAGGAAATAGTGAAAGTAGCGATAGTTGACGAGAGTTGATCAAGTGTCAAAGGCGCAGGCTTTTGTAGAGAAGAAGAAATTTGCGGCTGCCAGCGACCACAAATTGTAGACGCATTAAATAGAAAATGTTGTGGCTGCCGTAACTACCGTAACTGCCTCGCATTGAATTTTTTCATCCTTACAGCCTTAGTCAATGAAAGCTTTGCAGGTGCCAAAGTGATATTCAATCGAGCAAACTTGTCCTGGCCATTCCTTAGTGAACCGGTTATGTGAATACCATCCCATATTTTCACTTCGTATCGACACTACCATCTAGTAATACTAGAGAACACCTATTGATGTTTAGTTGAGTGATCTTGCGCGTTCTACGTATCAATACAATATGAATGTATCATGAACAACAGATGGGACCATTAACATGAAAGGAGAGAATAACAGAAATGTAAAATCCAAATAACCAACAACGACGCGAGCGTCACTGTCAATTGAACCTTAATTTTCATGCCTAATACCAATTTCGACGGCTAGATTTATGAAGAGGACTTACTAAACGATGTGCACCTCGTCGCACCGAAGACTGAGGCAAAGCGTGATAGATCATGGGGTCTACGCATCATTACACAACAGACAAGGGATTATGTATGGGATGAGCACTAACACCATCTCGCCAGATCTTTACAAATATGTTTACGTGTTGGCGTGTATGCGTGGATTCTTCGCTCCTCACATCGACAATATAGCCATCGAACGACCTTGTCTTGGGCCTATGGCATATGAAATGGTGCGGAGTGTCAAGTCTGCAGTCTCCCTAGATGGGATGTGGGTTGGAAAGCTGGATCTAGTGTCATCTGGAAAAAGACAAAAGCAGACCTGGCGAACTGGGACAAGTTGATACTGTATGTTGAGTTCAATCGCTCGTATGCGCAGCTCACGGGAGCACCCACGAGATTAGCCAGACATGTTGGTGGCTTTCTCACCCCTCTCACCCCCCCCCCCCCCCCCCCCCCCCCCTTTCTCCCCCTTTTTTTTGGCTGGTAAACTTTTTTCCCACTCTTGATTTGAATGTGGGCTGAAGAGAAGAGCCTGTGGAACATAACCTTGCCTGTCAACGAAACTCCAAGAAAGTCAGAGCACCAGAATACATCATAGTAATACTGGAGACCTTTTGGATACGGGCAAGACATACAAGCCAGACACACCTAGCCTTTCACTGGCGGCATTGGTGGATATCGTCCTGGCGAGGTGATGCTTCTTACGTACGAGCAAGCTGCTTTCGAGCATCATTCCGAAACGTTAAAAATCAAACAAGCGCAAAGGGAGAATGCGGCTAGTAGCAGTTGCCTACAACGGCTCAAATCTGAAGTCGTCGTCGTTGTAGATGAAGCTATCTAAGCCTTCTCGTCGCCGTACAAGGTTGGGCAGTCTAAGGCGACGGGCGCTATCAGGTTAATCGTGGCGCAGTTGGCGAAGCGCGAGGGGCTGACAATCATCGGGTCGCTCAAGTTGGACACCAAGCTGGACTTCACCCTGAATGAGCTAGGGGTTTTAACCGCAAGAAAGAGAGGCCATGTGACGCGCTGGGGGACCTTGCGCCTAATGATGTTGACGTCTACTTCGCGAACGTGGGTGCCAAGCGCCTTGAGGCCGCACTGCTGCACATAAGCGAGCGTGGCCGCATCATCGTCTCCGGCATGATCGGGTATGCGGGAACGAAGACGTCGGCCCCGTTTATACGAAGAGGCACTGCTAAGGAGGCCGTACAAAAATGGATCCCTGACTGTAGCTTCAAGATTTTCCAGGGTAAGAATCTTGGCCAGATCGTTTCAGGTAGAAGACAACGAAGAGTTGGATGTTCAAGTGATGTTCAGTTTTTTAACAGGCAGATATTGTCTACCTAGATATTTCGAAGGACTTGCGGTATTGATCTGTAAAAACACTTGACGTTCTTAAGGCGCCAGATTCCCGCATTCGAAGCAATACCTAGGTTTTTAAACACAGGGAAGTTAGGACCGAGAAGTTAAATCAAGTACCTAGGATACGATGGATGGGTACAATTGACGTGTACACATAGAGTAGGCAAGAAAAATCAGCAGAAAGGGCAAGCCAGACACCTGTCACTGATTAATCTATGCCCAAGATCGTAGGTAAAGTGTAGATCATCTAGATAACCCTTTGATAGCCAATAAGCGTCAGTCGGGGAGCACAATGGGGATTTGTTTCCTGATGGCGTTCTGGAAAATGATTGAAAATTTCTCTCTCTACCCCTGACGCCCTACGCCTCAGCGCTTAGAGCTTTGAATTGGTTAAATAACTACATAGCGTCATAGGAAGGAGATACATGCGTGAAACCCCCCCGCTTCGAAGCATGCGAGGTAGTAGCTCGAGGAGTATTACTGATCTACGGAAATGGCAACCACAGGTGAGGTGACTGATTTAGCCCTGTGCTATGGCTATGTTATACGTCTAAGGAGTAAAGACGAGTCCCATGTTATTGTACATATGAAGAGCAACTGGGCAATATGGCACCCTCCGATAAGTGTTGTGATTTCTTCTATACTAGTTGACATCGAAACTAGTGTAAGAGGCCTAAACCCCTACTAGCCAGTCAGGGAAAATCAGGACGCTGGGCTCGCAGATGTAATTTTTGGCGATGGCCTCAATGGATTGAATCCCACGAGCTTGTGCTTTTGCTTAGAAAGCTATGCCTCAAGTAGGCCCCAGGTCTATGAGTAGAGGGACATGGCCGGCCATCTTGCGACGTTTTCAACATCTTGTCTACCTCTCTGGCGCTTGCTCCCTAACAATATCACCTTTGATACTTGCATCCTTAGAAATACCTAATACCTAATACCTATGAGAACAGTAAGTGGCCTGTCCTATACTCAGTCATATTTCTTCAATCCATTTCATCTGATGTGATGTTCCAATGTTGGAGGGTTGTAAAGTTGTATGCTGACGATCGCCCTGATGCAGAACCTGAAGTGGAACGATCAGCTTGTTATTCTCATTACCACCAGTTATTCGGTACAGCCCTGCGAACCTATCGCGGGAGCTTAATGCGGAATGTCCGATAATGGCTCGCGTGTCCTCAGGACTTCGGCCAACCAATATTATGATCCCGCCCTCGATGCATACGGCAACTACCAAAATGCTTTGTTCAATACCAACGAGGATGGTACATGGGCTAGCCAAGACTTCGAATTGGCCCCCCATGCGCTACCTCCCTTGATCGCGGGGACCCCTCCACTCATGAGCCCAGAAAACTCCACCACCAATCAACCAACGACGCAGCAGCAGCAGCAGCAGCAACAGCTGCAGCTGTTCCAAGGACTTGGAGCTGGTGGGGTTCCTAGGGCTTCCGTAGCGCTGGCTTATGGTTCGACTCCCATGTCTCTCCCGACGGTTGGATCGGTAGCACTTGGTGCTGACATCCAACACCTATGGGACCAGCATCCCATTAGCCCCCCGCTAACAGCGGCTACTCCCATGCCGGACAGCTCTTCCCCAGCGTCGGAGCAGTACAGTAGCGGTGGCTCGACTCCGTCGAACCCACGGCGATACTACTGCTTCTTGTGCCACGACATGCCTACCTTTAACTCCATAAAAGACTGGGAAAGGCACTGCAAGACAGTTAAGTTACATTGGGACGATAATACCCGGTTCTATCAATGCCGCTGTGGATGGGCCCGGCCCCGAAAGGATCATCATATTCGTCACATCAACAGGTGCTCAAGGTCAGCTCGGAATCCCTACTCCTGCAATTGTGGCATGCAGACCCAGGATAAGGCGGAGCACAGGGAGCATATTGGGGACTGCGGTCTCGTTCGCCGCCGCCGTTGACCCCACTACCCCACTGCCCCGTAGTGCGGAGCATAGGTAGCTCAAGATATCTCCGAAGCTGGCTGATCCCACGATCTTGTTAATTTTTTTTTACTGCATGGTAATTTCGGTCACTTTTTTTTCTATTACCCTGCATTTCCAGTCACTACCGGTTTTTATTGTTTTTTGTAGTCTGTGTCGCGCCCTACTCAGGATTACAGATATTCCACAAAAGGGTTAGGGACATTTGACAAAGGGGAAGAAGCACGAGTTTGGTGATCGCAGTATGCAGGATTTCTCTTTAGCCCCCAAAAATATTCCTGCTGCGACTTATTGTCCGTTGGTGAAAATGAGTGATGTGTGTGATTGAAATGTGCGTCTAGATGCTGTACATACTATAGTAGATGTACTTACGTATTCTGGAAAGGTTAATGCGGAAAAAAGTAAGCCCGTATCGCCCTGAGTTTACGAAGGGTTATTGCCTTAGGTTTACCTAAGGATCTTGTCTCACTCTCATTTCCTATCAGAATTATCCCACCTTCCTATTTTCGAAGTGAGTGACTTCCTTTATCCTTTATTGCCGACATGCCGACCATAGTCACGTGTGACCCTCAGCTCATTCATTTCAATCATTTGACTTACAAGTCTATTCAAATCGCGATTTATCAAGTCATTTGAACAGCCATTTGAACAAGCATTTGAAGGGTTATTTAAGGTCAGTCATTTAAGACTAATCATTGAACCTAGGATCTGAACGTGCGATTTCAACACAGAACGAAACATTTACAAGAGTAAACCTAAGGCTGTTGTGCCGCGCCTCGCGGGGTGGCCTCCACTTTGTTTCCATAGGAAAAGGTGTCCCAAATAGGAAAGTAGCTCAAGGCACGCGATTACCCGAGTTTACGAGGGGTTTTGTGTAGGGCAGGAAAGGGAAAAATTGTGGCTCTCTCATTGGCTACGAGGAGGGTTGATTTTTGGCTTCTGATTGATTTTGACTGGCTATTTGACGATTTGTAGGTGTATTTGACTGTTGATTTGTATACGATGAACGACATTGGGAATACCTAGCCTTACTTTTAAACGTACAAGATGGATAATTACATAAAGCTGTTATCGATAACTACTTAAACTTGGGGCTTGGATAGATGCTGTTTTCGCGGCTACCATGTATCTACCCGTGCCATGCCCCATTTTTTTGGGATTCGCTAGAGCTCACCACTTGAAAGTGTATGTAAGTGGTGAGCTCTAGCGAATCCCAAAAAGTGGGGCGTGGCACGAGTAAATAGATGGAACACCAATTTCTCTTTAACTTAGAAACCCTCCCCAACAAAATCCTTTACAACAAGATCCTTTAGAACAGACTCCTTTATAACAAAACCCAAGGATATGCTCAGTCTGATGACGATGAGTCGGAGCAGACGCTTGATGGGTGTTTATGAGCATATTTCCATTTCGGAGGGCAAAGAGAAGGGAAATCCTCAATCGAAAAGGCAGGCCATTTTTCAGCATTCGAAGTTATGGACCGGCTGCTTTGCCAGTTCTCGGAAGAGTCCTCGGGCACTGGAGTGACAAATATTCTGACCCCACCTAACTCAATCGTGTCGACGATTTTTTGGGCTTTTCTTAGTCGATATATCCTCCTTTTCCGGGAAGAGTACAAGTGTTTAGGTAGGCGACACAGTTCAAACTGTTGCGCTTGAAGTCGTTTGCCAAAACCACTAGTTATTTGGTAGATTATGAGATCCCCGTCGTCCCAGCACAGTGATTCGACGCGGTATGTGCCCCTCTGCCCATGGAGCACGAAATCTTCATAGTCCTCGGGTGGTATCTTGCTATTCCTGGTAGTGCTCTGCCGTGAAGAATCATGCTGCGATGTTGGCTGCTTAAGATACATTAGCCGTATAGTAGTTAGATTGGGGAGCAAGCATACCGATGAATGGAAATTGACTCGCTCAGCTGCTGGATAACAGGTCATCGTGTGTGATGATAATTACTCTTGTATTTCTGGTTTTAGTCGATAGTGAGTATGGAAAGCCATCTCTCTTATACATTCCGAGGACAATTCTCAGCCTTGACACTGTAACGGCCGTTAGGCCTCACAAGGCAGAATCACAAGGGAGATCAACGCCATGGTCGTATCGTCGATACCATAGGTAGTCCTTCCTTATGCCTCACATAGGCCTCACATAAGCCCCACTAAGCTCGATACAGTAAAGATCATCCGTGAGAACTACCTGAGAGAGCGATAACCTCAAATTGACGATATCTTTTAAAGACATATTTTGATAAACAGGGGGATTCTTGAATAGGTATTACGATAATTTTCAATAAAACGTTATACTATTGAATGGACATGCAGGTCTTGTGGCGGATCCGCGTTAGGCCTCACATTAGGCCCCAATACTGAGACGGGCCAACCCGTCGACATCAACGGCTTATCGAATCACCTGATGCGTACAGTTAAACCGATCAGACCGGTGCACTGGCAGTTCAATTGAGCTCTTCATATCCTAAGGCGCTTGTATGTTTTTGCTCGCTCGCAAAGGTCTCTGACGTTGATCTGGTAGGTTAGATTTTAGGTTAAACAACTGGTGGAACTCCTTTACAATCTAACCAGACAATCCACGAGTCCAGTACGTTACGTCTGTCCTCTTGGATCATCACTTGAATCCATACATGGCGAAACTAATTGTAGATTTAAATATATTCGCGTGCAATGATGATGATGATGATGTTAGACGAGCCAAAAGGTAGTTCTAGTTAGCTTCAAATTGCCGTGGAAAAGACGGCTTGGTGAACGGAGCGTACTATCTACGTGCTAGTTGAGATGCGAGGAGTTGGAATAGTTCGTAGCAAGTAAGATTTGCCTGCGAGCTTACTGAAGATTACCTATTTGAAATGCTGTAAAACATACGGGATGGAAATAGAACCAACTAACTGCTAGGGATTTCTAGTTCGCCTCAACTCAATCGTGATTAGGGTTTCTGCGTGTTCTCAACGTTTAAGATGACATGCCTAAAGGTATTCAAGTTTGAAATTACTTAATCTCGAAGTAAGGAATCTTGGTTGATTAGTGTGAAGAAGCAAGTAGACCACGGCATGACGCGAGGGCATCGTGTAACCAACTGGCCTTCCAGCGCGAGAGAGAACAAGAAGCCGGGTTCCCACGAAAAGCACGCAAGTCACATTCACATGGCAATGCTGTATTATATCCAACCTTTCCGAGGTGAAGCAACGTACAGTAGGTGGAACGTGCAATATAACTCCTATCCTCTGCAATCTCACCGACAAAGCTAGGAGTTCATCGAAAAGATTACACCGACAGAATAAGGTTGGCGGAAAAACGAGAATGCTCAATCCGGTTATCCGTGGACCCCTTCCTCGGCATTCCGTAGATTCGTACGGAGATGCTTGCTGATTGGGGGACATGGCGCCGTTCAATAGCTTCCTCCGTCTTGGACCGGCGTGGCGCCTTGACCCTACTACTCTTCAACGCTAGACTGAACTGCACTTGCAACGAAAAGCAAAAGGCTTAGTCCAAAAATAGGCCGGGAGCCAACACCCATTCGGATGAAATGAAGCTATATTGCATGCAGAAAGCTTTCTCCAGGCAGTTAGTGCTCGTAGGGCTATTTCCAGTCACCTCGGGGTATTATCAGTGTTAGTGTAGGATTGAGGACAATTCTCTCAACGGTTGCGGCGCCAAAACAGCGTGATATGGTAACTTGTCCATAATACCCGAATCCCTAATATTGGAAAACTTGATTATTACCTTGTTCGGGGAGGGTATTGCAGCAATTCTCAAACTCCGATGCAGAGTGCATGGAGTATGTTCATTTACCGCCTGCTGGATATACCCATGGCGACGGATTCGTCTTCCATCATCTTTCCTTGCGAATGATGTAATCGGAATTGGTTCATTAGAAAGAAACGTTGAATAGGAATATTATCAGGTCGCCGTTAATGCTATGGACGGGTGGGTTCGACCCTTGCTGTCTTGTGCCTTACGCCAATAACAATCTTACTAAGAAGGCTTTTCTTTGATATGGTAACATCGCGTAGACATAAAGTGCCTGGGGTCCCTGCATTCCGTTGTTTGATGTTGTAGACCCAGGTTGGGAATGACGTCGTTCCGCTATTTTATCGAACCCAAAGGAATGGTGATCACTCATAGGCAAATAGTATGCTGTGATGTCGCGATGCATCACGACAGCAACAAATCAATATTGCAACCCTGCAGCAGGCGGCCTGACCGAACAGCGTAAAATTACAGCAGTCCCATCACCAACCAGTTATTATTCTGCTTGACAGGTTCGTGGGCAAGGGTAATTAAATGAGTTTGCGATCGAAACTCGACAAGTTGATGCTCATGGAGGCCGAGGGGCCGACAACTCAGAGTCGCATTAGAGTCGCATTGAAGTCGGTGAGGTACGCATAGATAGGAGTCGGTATATTGGTGTTGACATAAGATCGCCCGCGACGAGCTATGTCAAGCCTTTCCCATGCCCCCCGCGGGTTTTCTGTCAGCCACGTGCCGGCCAATGCGAACCTCCTAAGCTAAAGGCTTTTATTTTATTTCCCCAGTTAAGCTCCAGTTAACCAGTTTGATAGTCAGTCGCTAATATAGCTCCTGTATTCTTTGATCAACTGCAAACCCTATGCGATAGGAGCGAAAATGGCATCCGATTGGTGTGCTCGTTATGCTGGGGCCTGCATTCCGTACATAGCATGGTTTACGAGTGCCTGGTGCATAGTAAAGACCTGACGCGGCCGTGTAGAAACTCAACGCCGGCTACCAAGATCTCTGCAAGACCGGCAGACCGGGAAACACGCTGCGCCTTGCGAAGGTGACACCAAACAATGCTTCGAGTGCGTCGAGAAACCCGCGGGATGGCTGGATGGTCGGCAAGGCTGCTAGAATAGACTTTTCTCCAGGGGCTTGGGAGGTAACATTGTGATCGACGCCTCTACCACAACCCCTTGCCTAGCAGGTGTTTAGTACCCTGCACCCGCGTTGTTGGATTGAAACGCACGGTGATAGTTCCACTATTGCTTGATGGGACAACCACTTTCACTTCGAGATGATCCGTAGGAAGTTGTGAATCCTATGATGGCGAATCCACACAGCTGGTACCAATTCTGTTATGTGCCAATTCACGGTTGCCAAGACTTCGGAACTGGAGCACGCTCGCCAATAAGATGAAAGGAGAGAAAATGTCCATCGCTATTCTATGTCCCTGGCCCGTGACGAAATCAGAAGGGATTATGGACTCACCAAAGTGGATGATCATAGAATCGAAGTTCAGGGGTCAGTCGAGTGACACGGCTGCTCCGGGAGGTATATATCTGCCTTCGTCTGTCAGTATCATCAGAAACTTTCTCTTGTCTCCTCATCACAACAACGATCAGCTTACAGTGTCTCTCACTCAGTCGCTCTCTACCTTTCCAACTTAGTCACTCCTTGATATCTTTAGGCTCTTCAGCTTTTCCAACGCTTTACCTAACTCGTCTTTCGACCCAAATCCCAATCCAACAGCCAAAATGCAGTTCACAAACTTCGCTCTTGCCGCCTTCACCATGGGTGCTGCCATTGCCGCCCCGGCCGTTCACCAGCCTCAGGCTCGTGCCCTCGAGATCCTTTCTACTGCCGTCACCACTGTGACGACCGTCGAGAAGACCGTTCAGTCGGATCTCCAGGCCCTTTGTATGTTCCGCAGTGCATCTTCCGATGGAAGCGCCGCTAACAATTTGTAGCTAAGCTGGCTATTTCCGTCAACATCAACGCCACTGGCCTCGTTCCCCAGCTGGAGTCGTCTCTTCTCAACATTGCCGGCGAGGTCACTAAGATCGTTGGCTCCGTCACCCCTCTTGTCACCGAGGACATTCCCACTCTCGTCGAGGAGGAGCTCAAGAACGTTCCCGAGCTTTTGAACGGTGTTTTGTCCATCGCCAACGGTTTGAAGTCTACTGTCCAGGATATTGTCGATGAGGTCGGCGAGGGTATGCATCCTTCTCCCAATGATTGAATTTTCTCTTCTAACATCTTCGTAGATACCCTCAAGGCCATCAAGCCTGAGCTTCAGCTCGTCCTTTCTGCCGTTGAGCCCATCGCCAAGCCCATCCTAGCTTTCGCTCTTAAGGCCGTTGGTAACACTGTCGGTGACGTTGTCGATGAGGTTCACGGCCTTGTTGGTGACCTCCAGGGCGTCCTCGGTGGTATCCTCACTCCCATCGCTGGTCTTCTCAACGCTGTCCTATAAGTGAGATGTGGAGTGGAAGAAGTATGAGGTGGTTGTAGTATAATCGGAGGTGTTATTGTGGAAGCATGATGAACAGGGTACTGCATGTTCATGAATAGATGCTTGGATACCTATTAGCATTTATAAATCTAATGAGCGCAAGCCGACCTTAATCGACATTTTTATAGCATGTCTGTGACTTTGATTCTAGTATCTTGTGAGTACTGTAGAATTGGTATTGTTTGAAGTAGTTGGCGCGTCTCCGATTGGTAGTTGGAGTGTGCGATGTTAGGAGTCGCGGCGGGGAACTTCGCGTGGTACAAGATCTGAAACATTGGGTACCTCGCTACTTGGTAAGCCAGTAGTCCATTTCAATTGTCCAATGTTCTTGCCTGTGATGTCACGCTCGAGCTCTTACTACTTTGTTGAATATACATATGGGATCCGGAAGGTGCAGCTACCTCGGTAAGCCTTATCTGACCTACAACTCTCCGAGCTCCAATGGATGTTGTTTCTTGTCTCCCTTGCATTATTCGTAGCTATCTATGACTTAAGATTCCCACGACCGCACTCTCAACACCGCAGTAGAAAAAGCTATCTACTGTATGCCCTTAACAATATACACCGATTAAACACTAAAGATGGCTTCTGTATTTGGGTTCGCTCGTCGAAATTGGCAGCTTTTCAATCCGTCCCAAGTATCCAAGTCGGCTGAACCTCTTCGCTTCGGTATTCTTGGTGCTGCTAACATCGCGTAAGTTTTCCTTGATTACCATAACCCTATATAATAAAACCTCCGATGTGAAATGCAAGGGGAACTACATCAGATTTGCTAACTTGGATTTCCTTCGATTTAGACCACAAGCTTTCATTGGTCCTGCAGGATCGCATCCGGATGTCGTGGTTCAAACCGTAGCAGCCCGTGATCTTGAAAAGGCGAAAGCCTATGCGCAAAAGCATGGCATACTCGAAGCATCACAGTCATACCAAGGTAAGTAAAATACAATAATTTCTATCTACTTCCCAACTCCAAGTTGTCTGTGTATTTGATGTAAAAGCGCTGACTTTTAAAGATATATTGGATGACCCCAATATCGACTGTGTCTATATTCCTCTTCCCAATGGATTTCACTTCGAGTGGGCTCTCCGTGCGCTCAAGGCCGGAAAACACGTACTCTTGGAAAAGCCGTCCGCAAACAATGCCCGAGAAGCCGAAATCCTTTTTAACAGTCCGTTTCTCGATAAACCCAAGGCTCCGATTCTCTTAGAAGCAGCGCATTATGTATTCCACCCAGCTTGGACAGCATTCTTTTCCCAAATCACCCCAGCTGAAGTAGCCAGCGCCAAGGCCGTCCTGTGGGTTCCGGGGTGGCTTTTCGCTGACGATAATATCCGCTTCCGATATGACCTCGGAGGTGGTGCGCTTATGGATCTTGGAGCCTACTCGGCGAGTATCCTATCCCGTATTTTTGGTGGTTTAGCGGAGGAGTGTGAAGAATGCACTGTAAAGGCGATACCGGAAGAGCCGAGATGCGACCACCTCTTCAAAGCGCGATACCGATTTCCTAACGGTGGCTGGGGAGAGATGGAAGGCGACATAAAGGCACCTTTCGACCGTATTTCGCCCAATATTTTTGTTGAGCATAAACCCGTCGTGGTACCAGGTACAGACGTAGGAATTGATGTACCCAGAGGACAGGAGGTGGTTCGGACGCGCAAAGTCAACTACACGAATTTTATGCAGCCGACATTCTACCATTCTATTCAAGTAGACGACGAGTTCGCGATCCGGAATATTGGGGACACGTCCGGGCAAGCCATCAAGAAGTGGACCGATAGCAAGACTATCAAGGCTTACACTTTCCATGAGGCTGGAATCAACCAGCCGGGAGAGACCCATTGGTCATCCTACCGATATCAGCTCGAGACATTCGTCAATAGAGTTCGCGGGCAGGAAACAAAGCAGTGGGTGGATGGTGTGGATTCAATCACTACCATGAAGATGATTGTTATGGCTTACACGGCTGCGAACTTGCCATTACGACCTACCAGTGCATATACACCAACAGATGGTACCATTTAGGGAGTCAAGAGGATTCTTTGCTTTTCATTTCGTATCTGCGACCATACAAAGGCTTTTTGCTCGTCGATTAACATGCGATATCTGTTAAGAACAATACGCATTTCTCGCTCCTTACACACTCGCTCGACGGAAACACGGGATTTAACTAGAAAATCAATACTCATCGATAATATGAACTTCCACTAATGTTAGTGTTTTATGTATTCCCATTTCGCCAGTGATATTTGACATCAATAGTGACGCCGAGTAAATGGTATCCTGGTATTGATGCTTCTATGCAAGAAGACAGTTGCGCTTGTGAGAATACGAAATTGGCTGAGTTCCACCATAAGGGCCCTTATATCATCATGGTGCCATACGCTCCGAATGTACAGGCTTTAGGCGGTGTTTGAACCCCAATTCGCTGGCTATAACACCTCCACACCCCTGAGATTTAGGTATGTTGGCTCTGTAAAATCGGAGGACCTTTATGCCACGGTAAGTAGGAATAGCGTAATCTTCACCATTGTCTTCTTGAAGTACAATAAATTAAACCAGTAAGTTAAGCTGTTATTTCAAGGGCCATGATAGTATTCACAAAATAAGGGTCGATTCGCCTGTGATATTCTTTTCTCTTCAAACACTTGATAAATCTGACGAATTACCTATCCCGTTAGTTACCTAAAATGTGTTAATTCGGCATATGCATATATAGAGAATGTCAAGTGAATTGATTATGTAATACAAAATTCCCTAATTTATAGTGGGTAACTTCAATTTCCCAGCCTTTCTGGCCTCTGCAGAAATCAAAACGATGTTAAGCTCGACCTTCTTCCATTAAACTAATAATTCCATGACATTATGGCTAATAATTACCTTCCTCAAAGTCTCGGGTTCCTTACAGATGCCGCACATCTTCTGACGAAGACAGCTCCTGAGGCTTCGGCCTACCTTATGGCACAACGAAATTCGTTGATGTTTCATAACGACCTGGAGGTGTCAGATACACAGAGGCAGCATGTCTGTGGTGCCTGTGGTCATATCATGATCCCTGGCCAAGGCAGTGAACTAAAAATCGAGACTAACAAGGCCATCCGAAAAAAGAAGATTGGGAAGAAAAGCGGTAACCCCAAGAACGTAGGTGAGAAGAGTGCATCGAATGTTGGATGCCGAAAAAGATTTACTTGCGGGATGTGTGGTCGATACACGGACATTCCGATCCCACAGCCAGCACGTATATCTCGACGTCGCCTACCAAAACCAGCCAGATCCTTGCCTTTGGGTGCTCCTCGTCCTAATAGTTCTGTTCCTAGTACTATTCTTCCAGAGCCAACGAAGGTCTCTGCTAATGCTAGTAGCAAGAAAAGAGCCAAGAGCAGGAAGCAAGGTCTTCAAGCTTTACTCCAACAAGCTCAATCATCATCCAAAACTCAAAGCGGACTTGGTCTAAGCTTAAGCGACTTCATGATGAAGTAACTTGCTAAAGCTGTAAAGATTAAGTAATGCTATGTTGCTTACGAAAGCTTGATTCAGGAGTTCTCGACCCTTCCAACAGCGACTAGCATTCACTAGCTCTCGGGCGATTGTGGTGCTGTATGCTGCTGATAAGCTTGATATGTCATCACCCCGCGCTACTGCGAAAACTGCCCCTCCAAAATTTTTGAGTCAAACATCAACGAAAGCTTTTCGATTAATACTCAACAATCGTCTTTTCTAACAAAGCTTATACAAATAATTTCCATACTATACGACACACATATCTCTATCAAGAATCATAAAGAAAGAGTCAAACAGCATGCCATCAGCCGAAGATTCGACAAAACTGTCCTCGACGGACTTCTTCGAGTCCATCGGCCAGAAGGCTGGCCAACTCGCCCCCACTACGAATGGAACAAACGGCGTTGCGCATGACGGCGGCGACGACGACGATGGGAAGGTCGTTGAGGAAATCGAGTCGCTATGCATGAACTGTCATGAAAATGTACTTATTTATCACCATTTACACCTCTATTTGTTGTAGCCATTTGCTAACATTACATAGGGCACAACACGCATGCTCCTCACCAAGATCCCCTACTTCCGCGAAGTCATCCTTATGTCTTTTTCCTGCGACAAATGTGGCTTCTCCAACTCCGAGATACAATCAGCGGGTACCATCCAGCCAAAGGGTTCAAGCTACATACTGCGATTAACAGACTTGGCCGATTTCGAGAGGTCAGTGATCAAGTCCGACACTGCCATTGTTAAGTTCATCGAACTCGACCTCGAAGTTCCCGCCGGCCGTGGACAACTTACAAATGTCGAGGGTCTCTTAAGGACGATAATGGACGACCTAGAGCTTGGACAAGAAGCGCGAAAAGAGCAAGCGCCAGAAGTATATGCTAAGATTGACGAGATTATAACGAAGGGACGTTCGATGTTGGCGGGAGAGTCGTTCCCCTTCCGACTCTCTGTTGACGACCCAGCCGGAAACTCCTGGATCACGCCTAACATGCGCGATGGTGTCGGTAAATGGGAAAAGCACGAATATGTACGAACTCCGGAACAGAACGAAGCTTTGGGCCTTGGCGCGACGGAAACGACTGACGGTACTGTCCCGGGTACGGAGGAAGACGACATCATTCCAGACCAAGTCTACGAATTCCCAGCTACTTGCCCCGGCTGCATGCGCCCTTGCACAACCAACATGAAGATGGTTGACATCCCACACTTTAAGGCTGTTGTATTGATGTCGACTGTCTGCGCAGATTGTGGGTACCGATCTAACGACGTTAAGACCGGAGGAGCGATACCAGAGCTAGGGAAAAAGATTACACTCAAGGTCGAGACCGCCGAGGATCTCGCCCGAGATATACTCAAGAGCGAGAGCTGCGCCCTGGAGTGTCCCGAGCTCAACCTGCAAGTCAACCCTGGCACACTTGGAGGCCGCTTCACAACAGTCGAAGGTCTCCTGACGCAAGTACGGAACGATCTTCATAACCAGATCTTCGAAACCGGATCGTCGGAGGGAGGCGATTCTCTCAGCACGGACGATCGGTCTCAATGGAACTCCTTCTTTGAGGGTATTGATGCCGCCATCAAGGGCGACAAGAAGTTCACTGTTATTCTTACCGACCCCTTGGCCAGCAGCTACGTCCAGAAAGCCGTCGACCCGGACCAGGAGGACCCCCAGCTCACGACGGAGGACTACGAGCGCACGGAGGAAGAGGAGGAGGATCTTGGTCTACGCGATATGAAGGTCGAGGGCTATGAGGCCGATGCGACTAACGGAACTGCGGGCACCAATGGCGCTTAGCTTTTATGCATAGTTTGATTGGTCGTTTGGGTTTGCGAAGTATGAAGATACCTGACTAGAGATCCGAGTAGTGGCTTTGGGTCGATGTCCTCACGAAGAAATACAAAAGTTATTTGCCGTTTTAGCAAAATTTCTGGGTTGCATCGTTGTTGTGTTGCCCTCGTACTTCCTGTTACTCCTTTTCTTTCCGCCATTGTGGTAAATCGAATGATCAAATTTAATCCGTTCAGGTGCGTATGCCAACGTAAACGTACCTAAGAATTGCAGTCGCTAATATTTTATGCCTACCTAATTATCTATATTTGAACGCTACTAAGACGAGACAGATTTTCCGCGATAAGAACACTGTCCATCTTAATTTGACACATTCTGAACTTCGCCGTGATCGAGAGACATTGAATTCCTCGCAGGTATCCTCTCCGAGATGACTTCCACCATTTCTTCCAAGTACGCAAAGTCCCGTAGCGGCTCTATGCTCTCGTCGCCTTTATCATCCTTCTTCAGATAAACGAGCCCCTGTTTGGTTGTGGTTTCGAAGAAATCCAGGAAAGCTCCGGAAAACACGGTTCGCAGCTTCGAATGCATAAAGATATGCCACGTCCCGATGAAGCGGCGCGGCCTGACCTGACTGTTTCCGTACTCGGTGAGGAATATCGGGACGGTCGATTCGCCTAGTCCGTGGGCCATGTCGATGCAGTCTGGCTCGTCCACGAAGCATTCACCGTCGCAATCAACCAGCTTTGTGTACTACACCATGGGATTAGCAACTCGCCTCCTTTTAAGCCTTGGTACTTGATTTGATTACCTTGACTGCCGTATTAAAATAGAACATGCCACTGAACCCAAAGAAGTCGATGGGATCGGTATCGCCGGGGGGACACTTCGGTTTCGTAAGCATCTTCATCTGGTCCTCGAGTGTGTCTGGTATTCGCGAAGCGATGACGCCAACCGGAATTATCCTCTGCTTATTCTGGGCCGCGAGCTGTGCGATGTAATGTTTGATCCTGCCTACGGCGAAGCGGGTTGCTTCATTCAGCCCGTGATGGTTGTCGCTCTCACGAGAGATGGCAAAGCCCAATGTGTTAGGGTACGTGGACATGGACGCAACAATTCTGAAATACCAGCTTTTCTCGTTGTATTCTACCTCGGTTGCGAGCCAGCTCTCAGGCGACACAGACGATTTAAAGGCCGCCTCGATACTCTATTTTAACCATTTGTGTAAGAAACGCCATTACCAGGTAATGAAGAATATGCAGAGGCTGATAGTATAGATGCATCAGGTGACGGGGAATTAAGACATCTTGGGACTTACCACTAGCACATGTATGCCAGCGTCGGCCAGCATGCTCATGGCCTTCGAGTGATGCTGTGTAGGATCAATCCTGGCTGGGTCCATGGTAAGCCAACATTCATAAAGGGAAGGGCCCTTCCAGAACACTCACCGACGAAGATGCAGTTAATGCGGAGCCATTTGAAGAAAGGAATACAGGCTTCGAGATAATTTATTTGGTTGTCGCTTAAAGGATCTAGTAGACTCATTTCTCCCTTCGCGTTCGGTATACCATATGCAACTCCATGGATAAGAAACTAGACCGAGAATCAGTATACCTCATCATCCTAATGTGTCTGATGTGGGAAATAACTGACACGCTTGTCGCCCTTGTAGAAGAAGCGCCCCTCGACTTCTACGGGCTTGAATGTTTCCAGCTTCATACTTGCGAGATATCCTTGCTGGGTTCTGAATAGATACTGGGTTCCTAAGATCTAGATGTAATAGCAGGTAATTTTAGGCAAATCTGATGCACGAAACATGTAATTTCGTAGGTATAATATCTTGCAATGTGTAGCTGGAGTAATATATATATATATGACTGAATTTACTTATATAGCCGGACCAGGAATTTGAGTATACCATAGCGTCATGGGATCCAAGAGCGCTTGCTACATGCCCGTGCGGCGACTATATCAAATATAGATTTGTGGCAAGGACGGTGCGATAAGGTGTCGCTGCCAACGAATGTCCTTCATACCGGGTTTTTCTTGTACTCGATACATCTCGATTAATCAAGAGTGTTATGTGTTATTACTTCGTCTGAAAATTAGATTCATGTATAATGGAGGATGTGCCTAATAGACGATCGACAATAACTGTCTGTGGTGGTTTATGGGCCAGTATAATATACGACTCTCAATTTATTTTCCGTACTAGCGCTGTCTTCCATCTCAACAAATTCAACAATGTCCTAGTACTGGTTGGGTTGGCAAAGAACACGGAAACAACTTGAAGAGATGGAAACTTTAATTCTCACAATAGACTAGACTCAAAGGATACCGCGACAGGCATTTGAACAAGAAGGAATGAGCAGTGGCATCCTTTTGAAGTGGCATCTCGGAACAGCGAGAAGGTGCCTTCTGCAAAACCGGTTCCAGGCTCAATTTTCAGCGAGGCTTAGCGCTAAACCACAGTGCAAGCTCGGGCCAACCATCACCATTACAAACTCATTTCCATGCAGGACTCACTCAACGACCTCAACTAAGAAAAAGACCTCTATTAAGAAACGCAAAAGAAAAGAAGCAATAAAGAAGTCTGCTATGGAGAACGGAACATTCAAAAGCGGTGGTCTTCGGATCGCCATCGAAGGTTGTGTAAGTCTAAACCTATTTGATAAAAGCTTCAATAGCCGCGACACTAACTCATTGATCAAATAGGGTCATGGCACTCTTGACGCCATCTATGCTTCTGTGGCCAAATCCTGCAAGGAGCGAGGATGGGATGGTGTAGATCTCCTAATTATCGGAGGTGACTTTCAGGTAACGCAACATCTTACACCCCACATATCTGCATTTTGAATAATGAATATTGATGTAAATGTAGTCGACTCGCAATGCCGCAGATCTCTCCGTCATGGCGGTGCCCGCCAAGTATCGCCAGCTGGGAGATTTCCCGGCGTACTACAGCGGTGAAAAGAAGGCACCATACCTAACCATCTTCATCGCCGGAAACCACGAGGCCAGCTCGTATCTATGGGAGTTGTACTACGGTGGTTGGGTTGCTCCCAATATTTACTACATGGGTGCTGCCAATGTGTTACGACTCGGTCCTCTGCGTATTGCTGGAATGAGTGGCATTTGGAAGGGCTATAACTATCGCAAACCGCACCACGAGCGTTTGCCCTTCAGCGATAACGATATCAGGAGCTTCTACCACGTGCGAGAGATCGACGTGAGAAAGCTGTTACTGTTACGCGAGCAAGTTGATATCGGGTTTAGCCACGACTGGCCAAGAGGTATCGAGAACCTCGGCGATGCAGATGCGTTGTGGGAGATGAAACCGTATTTCAAGCAGGAGAGTCGCGATGGCTCGTTGGGAAATCCGGCAGCTGGATATGTCATGGACCGACTCAGACCGGCGTACTGGTTCTCCGCGCATATGCACTGCAAGTTCGCTGCCATCAAGGCCTATGAACCTCCGGGCAATCCAGAGGACTCTACTGACAAGAAGCCGGAAATGGAGGAAGACCCTGCTCCGCCAGCCCCGGAAAAGGCGGCTGCTAACCCCGATGAGATTGACCTAGACATGGACGACGGTGAAGAGGAAAGCCAACCAGTTGAATCAACCAACCAAACTGGCTCTGCACCCCCCGCAAACCCAGACACGACAACTGCGGGTGGCGTTTCGAAGGAGCTTCGCGATCAGCTACCAGCATCCTTCGCCAAACCAGCCCCTACCAAACCCCAGACCATCCCAGGCCAACCAGTCCCGCCCACCATCACCAACACGCAAACCCGCTTCCTGGCGCTGGACAAGTGCCTCCGAGGCCGCGAGTTTCTGCAACTAGCATACGCGACGCCCGTCAACGCGCCGGCCTCCAAACCAGCCCGACCCCCCTACCGGCTCCAGTACGACCCGGAGTGGCTAGCCGTAACGCGGGCGCTCGCGCCGCACCTGCGCGTCGGGGACCGCGACGCCGCGACGCCCGAAGACCTGGGCGAGGAGGCGTACGGCCCG
The DNA here is from genome assembly GCA_002120315.1 of Hypoxylon sp. CI-4A. Lineage (NCBI taxonomy): Eukaryota > Fungi > Ascomycota > Sordariomycetes > Xylariales > Hypoxylaceae > Hypoxylon > Hypoxylon sp. CI-4A. Next base: position 52,534 of record KZ111588.1, read on the forward strand.
CTGATCGACCGGGAGCGCGCGTGGGTGGACGAGCACGTGGTGGCCGCGGACAAGCTCGACGTGCCCCTGAACTTTAGCACCACGGCGCCGCCCCACCGCCCCGGCGTCGACCCCGCCACCGTCGACTTCCAGCCCGACGAGTACTCCAACCCCCAGACCGCCGCGTTCTGCGACCTGGTGGGCGTCCCGAATCTCTGGGACGCGACGCCCGAGGAGAGGGCCGCGCGCAAGGCTGCTGGCCCGCCGGCTTCGGAATCTAGGTTTCAGCAGCACCAGGATGGTGGTGGTGGTGGTAGAGGCGACAGAGGTGGGTTTAGAGGAGGAAGAGGGGGTGGGAGAGGGGGAGGTCGAGGTAGGGGACGTGGTGGATGGCGAGGTGGTGGTGGTGGTGGTGGAGGTGGTGGCGGACATCGTGGGAGATGGAATAAGTAGCTTGTTTGCCGTACGAGCTAGTTAAATGGGATTGCACATGGAACGGGACAACGGAGTCGAGACGGCGAGGTGTTGTCTATAGACACTTACAATTATCATGGCTAGGGTCACTCCTGGCATACAAGACGGCGATATTGCAGATTATTGTGGTTGCGAATGAATTTAACACTTCAAAACTCGAGGGCTAGATGTGGCACGAAGACAGCACGATAAATATGCCAAGGATGATTTTATTACCAAACAACTAGATAAATGAAAAATGCATTATAGATGTTTCCCCTCCTAAAAAGCATGGTCTCCACGGAGAAAACACAAGCCACGCAGAGTGACGGGGGAAAGATGAATTAATCTTCCATCCGTTATAGACATTCAACCCACGGTAGAGCTAGAGTTGAACGCATATGCTTAGATGGGGTGTACATGTCACTCAAGGCATGTTGATCAACATGTATTACTTACTTCGACTGCTCAAGAAGTCAGTTTGGTAATGATGAATATCAAATATCATTACGCCTTCCTAAACGCCCTATCCGCTGACCTAGAAATAGAAATCGTCGTAATCATGATTCGTCCTGTGGTGGTATCATATCGTTACGCCGAAGAAAACGCCAGCTAAGTTGCATGTTCCCCAACTTCAGACTTTGTCCGACATGATGGTACAGAAACTACGTTCTGTCTGTTGGGAGAAAGGAGAAAACTCGTAAGCAAGGCGGTACAGAGTGGTACACCAAAGGTTTTTAAGCCTTACTGTCGAGGTTGAGATAGTCGGCTGCCATGAGCAACTCGAGACAGAGCTCGACAGGGATGGGCATGTCCTCGATGTCTTCGCGTTCGCGGTTTTTGTACCAGTAGTGGAAGTACTCGACTACTTTCTCTAGAACCATGCCGCTGTGAATCTGGTTAGTTTCTCTCAGAGCTCATATACGCAGGCCCATGTTATGGTTGCTGACGAATGGTTGAAAGAGAGGGGTGTTGTCTCAGATCAAGTGTAGTTGGCTGTCATTCAGACCATAGGAATATGGTCTGTCAGTAAGAACACAGCGAAATATTGTGATTCATCAACGACGAGGTACAAAGACAATGAGGCGGAAAACGAATGAGAGGTTTGATAGCGAGAGGGTAGACTTACTTGATCTCCTCAAAGACACACCTACCAGTTCTGGCCTCAGAGAATTGACCTGACATAGGTCAGTCCTACTCCTCGATGCAATCTCTGTTCAAACCCAGTAGTGCTTACTCTTGGGATCCAGCATGTTTTTGATGACAGGACTGATAAGTGTCGCCTCTCGAAGCAGCACAAACTCGTAGCCATCACTCGAGACTAGAGTTACGTATTTGTTCTTCTCCAGTTCGTCTGCCATCTTGTCACTTCCTTTCGGTATGAAATGTTGGTTTTAGACTGTTGATGAATTTTTGCTTGCTTGCTTGCTTTTTAGAAGTTGAAGTGAAAAGAAGAGAGAAAATTGTTGAAGTCCATTGCTTTTATCAAAAGAATTTTTAGCTTAGAAGCTAGATGTGGCTTTAGTGGCTAATCTGTCTAGGATACCCGCTGTAAATGTCTTGGAAGTGCACTAAAACATCTGCCTAGCCACAGGTTTTCGGTGCGTTTTTCCTTGTTTTAATTGGTTTATCGTTATGTAGTCCTGTTCGGAAGGTGGGGGCCATGGTCGGTGCAAGCTGAAACATCGGGTTTATCGTGGTTGCCCTGTCGACGCCCCAATGGATTTCTATTATTGACTTTCCGAAGGTCTGACGAAATGCATGAGCCCAATCAACCAACCAGCGCAATCAGCTGAGCCTCAGAAATCCACCTCCTGGTAAACGTTGTTTAACAAACAAGTTCTTACCCTTCTTCTCAAACATCAACCTCGAATCCAATCCAGTCCTCGAGAAAACAAAAGAAAACGTCTCACCTAACATTCCATTCTGTTGCTGCTGTTCCCATTTTACTATTCCATCCTCAAGAGATAATTCACCACAATTATTCGGTTGCCCGAGAATCACCCCTCTTGTTTGATTCGCCTAAATTGGACGACCAATTGAATTGAGACACACACGATTACCAAGCATTACATCCGAACAAAAAAATAATAATAATAATAGGCACTTAAACGCATAGGTTTGCATTTATTCAATACCTACACAACGCGCGCGCCCCGGCAAATGGCAAGTCAATATCGCAGTTCCTACTACGGAGGCAGCAGCCAACCCATGAGCGAGAAGCACGAGAATGGTGTACAGAGAAGGGCGACAGGAAAAGAGCGTAATACGCGGTCGAGCGAAGGCACAGTCAGCACAGTCATGAGCGCGTCAACAGGTAGAGAATCGTCGGCGACGCACGTCACCGACGCACCGGCCTACTCCAAGAAGATCGTCGTGGTTGGTGATGGTGGATGTGGAAAGACTTGCTTGTTGATCAGCTACAGTCAAGGATACTTCCCAGAGGTATGTATGATGTGATTTCCTTCCCCTCTATCCTATGTCCTCGATATGCGCGGATACTAATATCGAATCTAGAAATATGTACCGACAGTCTTCGAAAACTACATCACCTACCCAACTCACCAACCGAGTGGTAAGACGGTCGAGCTCGCGCTATGGGATACCGCCGGACAAGAAGAATACGACAGACTGCGACCGCTGTCCTACCCCGAAACAGATCTAATCTTCGTCTGCTTTGCTATCGACTGTCCCAACTCGTTAGATAATGTCCTAGACAAGGTAAGTCTCTAATATCTCCACCGTCTCGCCGCGAACTCAGATTTGCTGATGCGAAATACAGTGGTACCCGGAAGTTCTGCACTTTTGCCCTTACACACCCCTAATCCTCGTGGGCCTAAAGTCCGACCTGCGACACAAGAAGACGTGCATCGAGATGCTCAAGACGCAAGGTCTGACGCCGGTCTCGACCGAGCAGGGCATGGCGGTGGCCAAGAAGATGGGCGCGCAGTACATGGAGTGCAGCAGCAAGGAGATGACAGGCGTAGACGAGATCTTCGACCGGGCGATCCAGACGGTGGTGGCCAACGACCGACGCAACCTCGAGGTGGCCATGGCCGCAGCACCCACGTCGATCGCGGACGGCCCTTCGTCGGGATCGAAAAGCGGACGCGACAGCGGCGGAATCCCCGGCGTCCGCGCTTTTAAGAAGAAGAAGCGGAACTGCAACTTCTTGTGAAGGGCGACAAGGTAGCAATTCTTTCTTGAGCATCACCACCATCACTACCACCACCACTACTACTACTACTTTGGGGGAGAAGTTGACAGATAATAAAATAATTATCATCATACACCATACACCACAAACCTATGCCACGCTACACCACGCCACGCCATGCCAGCCATACTTGCATATCAAAAGAGAGACGGACAGATAAATGATCTATGACCGGAGGAGAAAAAAAGGGAAAAAGCACCGATAATGACCAGCAACCACCTTTTGCATGAATGATCATGGATATTTCTCATTTCTCCTCTTTTTTCAACGCAACGCAATGACACGTTCTTGTTCATCTTTTTTTTCTGTCACTCAATTCTAGCAACCTAAGAAGGGAAAGAAAAAGGGGGTAAGAACGCCGCTTTTTTTATTCCCCCCCCCCTTTCCCCTCCCTCCTTTACACTTGATGATATTGGAAGATACGCGTACGAGAGAGAGAGAGAGCTTACGAGTATGAAAGCCTTTTTTGCGTCTTCCATTGCATTCAAGATTCTTCGATGTCCGCGGCGTTCTTGCGAATTCCCTTTTTTTGTTATTATCTTTTTTTTGTTCTTCGCACCATTGATTCTTTTTTTTTTCCGCATGCGACTTATGTATAGGGTCTAATGACTAGGGATTAGGAGGGGAGGAAAGGATAGGGGGAGGAAGGGGGGGGGGGTATTGGTGTTTTTTTGTCGTTGACTGTTGGTTGCATCTGGTCTATTTGGCTTGACTGGCTGGCTGGCGAGCCCCCTTTTTGCAAAAAAGTGTAGCTTACATATCTACTACCTACCTAGCTGGCCGAGGACACAAACATATTGTACCGGCTACCTAAGTATGGATGGATGGATATAGCTATATAGGTACCTACCTTTACCTACTACTACATGACCTAGCTTTAGGCAATAGGTAGCTAATAGGCATGGATGCTTTTTGCAATACTTCTAGTTTGAGGGAAGAAATAACAGACCCTGTTTTTTTTTGCATTGCATTTGCTACTTACTACCTGATCTTCGAGGGGAGAAACGTGAGTGAATGGAGTGAGTGGTGTCTGACTTCCGTCATTTAGCATAGCCTAGAATAGGAAATGAAGAAAATTCATAATCATCTTGTCCTCGTTTCGTGTCAAAGTGCAGTAGTAGGCTTATTATCGCTTGCCTAAATAGTTTTTTTCTCTCGCCCGAGTGATATGTATGTGTAGTGTGCCGTGACCTATGTAGGTGTATAGTAGTAGCCGCAGCGGGTATCGTATCGTCATCACCATTGCCTCAATTCTGTCTTCCTCTTAACTCTTAGCATCCCTCTCGCCTTCCCCCTCATGCTGTTGGTGCTGCTGGTGCGTATGACCCTCCCCCTCCCCCTCCTCAGACCCAGCCCTACCGTCGTCCTCCGCCGGGTTATGCGCCATGACGCTCTCGAACTGGGACCACAGCGCCTCCACGGAGGAGAACTCGTTGCCCACTGCTGTTACGGCCTCGAGCGATCGGTTCAGCTTGTTGATGTTGGCGAGGACGTGCTCGAAGCTCTGTTGTCCATTATTATACAAATTAGCTATCTATTTTTTTATTTTTTTATTTATTTGTTTATGTCCCTCGTATAAAAGGGAGAAAGAAGAAGCATATACGCACCATAGCTATCTCGCCGATCAGCGCCTCTCGCTGCTGCTCGAAGTACGTCGTCGTCGTCGTCTTCTCCCGGTCGCGGTCTCGCGTGCTCATCGCTGATATCGAGCGCTGGGGCTGGTTGGTCGACATGTTTGTTTGTTTGCTTGATTAACCGTGGAGAATTTAGATGTGTCTATGTTCTTGGTAGACCTATGCGAATTGTCGCAGATTTGTGACTTTCGTAGTTGAAGGTTCCTAGTACTATGATCTTGCTAAGGGACGCGCCGTTGCGCGCCGACGGATGGATGGGATTGAAATTTGGTGGGGTACGATTGGGGGGGGGGGGGGGGACTTGGGGTAACTAACGGGAACCCCTCGTCTAACGTCACCGCCTGTAGCAGACGCCTGGGCAAACTCGATAGGGGTAAAATTCCATACAAACGCATCACGCAAAGAAGTCGGGTAAGTTTCATCAAAAGAACCTAAAGTATACATTGGATCAAAAACGGCGAGGTCATGCTATCTTCGACTCCCTCCCTACCTACCTACGCAGCATCCCGCCCACCAACGACGACGAGAGCCTCCAAATCGTGACTTACTATACAGACGAACATCGCCTTGCCTCGCCATGCTTCCGCGCAAGAAGAAAAAAAAAAGGGAAACGTTTCTACATTTCCGTGGTCTCGTCGATACCTTTCCGGAAATGAAAATACATGAATGCCTCTCTGCCTCTGCCTTCTGACCTAGCTATCTATATAACCCGTTTCGTATATCCACGTGTGCGTGTGCGTCTCTGTGTTTGTGCCCTTCATTTCCTTTCGTTCCCCCCCCCCCCCCCCCCCCCCCCCCCCTCCTTCATGCATTTATTTCAACCGATATGGAAAGAAGAAGAAAATCATTTGCCAAACGCCTTCGTAATGGTATCAAGAGAGATTTTGGAAATTCGTTACGGATGTGTTTATAATGCAGTTCAGTTACAAGAAGTAATCCGAGGGTCCACGTCTTCCTGCGGGTACGTGCCTCATATCGTCGGGGACGGCTGAGAAGATGCTGAACTTCGGATCTAAGTTCTTATCCACGGACATGATCGACGCAACGTTTCCACAGCGGTAACAGTAGTTGGGTGCAGACCAAACTGTAACGACTGAGTTTTGCGGGAAGTGATACTATTCTTGAGTCAGCAATGGAATCAGCTGTCGTACAGGGGTAGGAAGGATTTACCTTGTAACCTTCGTTAACAAGTTGATGAGCACGCGCAATCAACTTAAGTCCATTGACGTGGTTAAACTCCGTCGCCACTTTGTCGCCAAAGAGCCATCCTGCGCCACGCGGGCTGATAGCCCACGTTTCGACTTCTTCCGGATCGCTCCAGACTAGATCACAAAACGCTCCTTCGTGGGGAATCTCCTGTGCTCTCGCGACGACGCGGATCTGATCGATGGTGCGGATCTCTGGACTCAGTCCTCCGTGAACACATAGGATTTCGCCGTCCACAATAGCTGCCAGGACTAGGAAGTCGAAGACTTGACAACAGGACTTCCAGACGGACGCATTGCCGTACTTCTGCTGGCACTCTTCGTAAAATCCGTATACCTGGGTAATTTGGCGGGATTCGTGGTTGCCGCGAACTAGAACGATTCGATCCGGATATCTATGAATGTGTTAGCAACGGGGGTCCAGACAATAAAACAACCGGGCTATCTTACTTGGCTTTAAGACACATGAGGAGTGTAAATGTCTCGAGACTGAAGTATCCTCGATCCACGAAATCTCCCAAAAACACAAAACGAGTATCGGCATTTTGGACAACGCCCGTGGAATCTGACGAGTTTCGTTGCGAGTTATTCACTGAATCGTTTCCTTCTTCCTCGTCCTCTTCAGCATTGATAGACTCATCGCCAGGAATACCTGGAACATCTCCAGTCGCATTCTTCGGCTTCTTTATCTTCTTCTTAAGTTTAGGGTTGGTGATTTCAGTCGGAGGTTCTATGTCTGCTGAGGTGATCACCGAAGTCGAAGTTGCGGGGGGTTCCGTTGCGGGTTGGCCTGGCATTCCACCACTGACGCGGAATAGCTCGAGAAGATCGTAGAATTGGCCGTGGATGTCGCCACAGATCGTAACGGGAGTGATTACGGGCTGGATGTTGGATTCTGGAACAGGGAGAAGTTAGTGGGAGTTGACCGATTTACTGCAGAGAAACATACCCTCCATAAGGACCTCCTTGACCATCTCGCATAACTCCTTCATCACCGGTTCCGGCAGGTAACGACATTGCTTCGCCTGCTCAAGCCATTCGTCCAAACCAGAGCCCGGAGTCAACTTTGCCGGCCCCGGTTTTGGGACGGCGGGACGAGAGGAGCCCATAGCCTAGGTGTGTGGATGTTTCTCGCGTTTGCGCCTTGACCCGTAGTCAAGCTTATGGATTCACGTCGAACTTCCAATGTAGGTTTTCGACGTAATAGTTGGTGTCTCGAATTGGTAATCCGAAATCTGACTTGGATACCGACTCTTTGCGAGAGCTGTGATTTTAAAGTGTAAATCCGATAAATGCTTAGCGACCGCAGAATAAACTTCCAAATATCGGATTAAAGATTGAAACCCGCACTGAAATCGTTATCTTCAAAAAGAGTTGCTTGCGCGTCGCGATATTTCCGTCACTTTAAGACCAGCTGTGGATCTTCGGTTGCTAGCTTGGTAGCTTGGACCTCTTTCTGTCCTGTGAGAGTGGGTTTGTACTGGGGAATTGAAGAAGTCGTGATTGCAGACAATACTATTTGTCGTTATCATGAGCAGCGTCCCAGTTGAGGAAAGACGTCTATTCGACAAGATGTGGATGGTGCTGGATATTGGTGGTGAATTTGGCTGATAAATGGTCCCTCTTCAGGTTCGGGCGCTAAGTCTAGGAGGCCGATTCTCGAGGTTAAGCACTCTATTCTCGGCTGTATAATTATTCCGGATTCTTGGGGTAAGTTCTCCTTGTGCACGGACTGTGATGTAGGGGTGGGATTACATAATTCTACCCCTTTTTACGGGGAGCCCCTTTATCTGAGTGGGACAAAAGACTCACATACCATTTGATGTTGTACATTGACTCACAATAAACAAATACAGGATATAAAATCATTATAATATGAGCACTTTTACTTTCATCATTCCGGATGGAGCATCTCTTATTTTAGTGTTGTACTCTCAAAGTTGCTTGGCAGTTGACTGAAGACACAGTAGATGATAAAATGATAGATTTATTAGTACCTAGGTGCCACTTGCTCAACTCTGTAGCCGCTCCAATATACCATAAACCCGGCTACTTGGATAGCTTTCTCAAGTTAGGGAGGTACGGTTGGTAAAGTAACCTGTGGAATTGCTGTTATGCATACTAGCTCTCTGCCTCTAGTACGTGCATTCGAGGTTAGTCCATCGCTTGATAGTACATGTGATAACTATTCCTGGCAACTGGCATAATGATTGTATTGCCAGATACGACCCATGTTAATCATCCAATCCCCTATCAATCGGATGTGCAGGGCCAATATATTATAGTAGATACTGCAGTTGGTTAGCCTTCGCAACGATGGGAACTTGACTCGTAGTAGGTATAGAATATCATGATAGTAGATTCGCAGGATCGTCGTGAACGTAAGGTAAATGTTCAGCCAGCACCAGCTGAAGCGCCAGACGCGCCTGGTTTTGGTGCAGGGGATCCAGAAGCTTCGTTTGTAGCATTTGTAGCAGCGCCATTGGCACCACCAGCACCTCCTCCACCACCTCCTCGTCGTCCCCTTCCACGACCACCTCGCTTCGGTCGGTCGGGCGGAGCTTCGTTGGTTGGCTTGTCAGCAGCCGGCTGTGACGGGGTTTGAGCTGATTTCTTAACCACATCCTTTCTTTCTAGCACCTGTACAGTTCCTTGTGCGATGGACACCGGGCTAGCAGTGACAGCCTTTACCAGCCCATCATGGTCGGCAAAGTCAACGTACGCAAACCCTTTCCGCTTGTCGATTTCGACGAATGTAACGGTACCAAAGGTTTCCATGGACTGTTTCAATAACGCCTCCGTGATGCCTTGCGAAGGATTGGCATGCTTTATAAAAGCACGTGTAGCCCCAGTACTAACGGACGGTTGGCTTGATCCTTTCTTCTGTGAAGGACCGGCTTTGTTCGATGAAGCCTTACCAGCTGTAGCCTTAGGGCCGGTGGGTGGCGTCGGGGTTGGGGTAGTTGTGGTGGCTGGGGTGGTTGAAGCTGGACCAGTTGGAGGGTTATCATCCTTTCTCTTAAGGATGACAGGGGTAATTAGAGGTGTTGATTTGGTGGAATTGCTCGAATTGTCTTTGCCCTTGGCTGTATCATTAGAAGCGTTTTGCTTTGTTGCCTTTGCACCTCGAGTTCGACGCGAACTCTCTGTAGACTGCGCTTTCGGAGCAGTTGGGGCAGACGGAGGTGCTAATGAAGTAGATGGAGTTGAAGAAGCTGGAGTTGACGGTGCCGAGTCCTTGTTATCTTTCTCTCCCTTCGAATCAGTCTTAGCGGCAGCTTCGGCCTTCGCAGCATCCTGTCTAGCCCTCCTATGGGCACTTCCAGGGCTGAGACCGAGATCGCGCTGTAAGATCTTGGCTGCAGCTGCAATATTAGCCCGTCGACTCTTAGGTGGTGCTTCTTCAGCGGCCTTGCTTGTAGAAGCTTGAGTAGCGGTAGGCTTAGCAGGTTCACTAGCTTCCTGAGTAGTTGACTTCTTAGTTAGAAGTTTCACCGGCTCTTTAGGCTTCTTTTCATCCTTCTCAGAGCCCTTTTCTGCTTTCTCAGTCTTAGATTCTTTAGATTTCTTCTTCGAGTCTTCCTGACCACCCTTGGACTTCCCCTGCGATTCGTGTCTGCCATGTTTACCGCTACTCTTAGCACTAACAGCTTCCTTTCCCCTGTTGGCCTTCTTTTCCTTGAGGTATTCCACCAAGGGCGTTGTAGTAACCTTAATATCCGTCTTACTGGTTTCTTCGGCGAGCTGCTCTGTATCGACTTCCTTGATAGAGGGATCTAAAGTAAGGCTCTCGAGGAAAGCCATGTAATCCGGATCCTGGTCAATTGTGCCTTGCTTCGAGTCCACACGTCGCTTGGTTGTAGGTATTTTTTGGTAAATGGATAATTCTAGATATGGAGGTCCCATAAGAGCAGGGTCGCTGAAGGACCGTTTCTCATCCTCCCAAACCGCTCTCTGGACAACTTCGGCTAGAGGAGTGACATCTTCGGCTCGGATAACGTGTAGATAACATCGGGCAGGTCTAGAAGGATTTGATGGACTATTTGCGCAATCTGTGTTAGTATCCAGCTCTCGTCAATGCCGGTAGGTAGTAATGAAATAGGACTTACTCTAGGGAGATTTTGCCTTTTTCAAATCTAACATAGTCCGCCTTGCCGGCGCCAGCCTTCCACTCATCGCCTAGTACAGCCCAAAACTCGGTCTCGGTCAATCCAGGTGGTAGGCGACGGACAATAACCTTCTTGCCTCGAACCGGATCTTTCGCCTTTGTAGCTTTCGGTGTATCGTTGGTTGCCGGGGTGGACGCGACGGGCAAAATGCCATTCGCTTTCCGTGGGTTTAACATTGTGGACGAGCTTCCAATGTGATATGTTATAAGAAATAGTGATAGCGAAGATTTAGTCAGAACTTATCATCACTTGCGGAAAGTTCGGTTGGAGAAATGGTTTCGGTTGCACGAAAATGGGAAACGAGTAGAAGTTGAAATGCGACGGGAAACTGCATGTAACTTATAAGTTTAAGGCTGAATTTCACCCCACCATCAAGGTCGGTTAGTAGGCCAAAGCGCTAATTTTGGCAGTGACCTGGAAAGTGCTTGCAGTACGCTAAAGAAGCCACAGAGCCCACTAACCAGTAGGATTAGCTTTTGTCCAACGAATGCTATTTCGTTGCTTTAGCACGATTAGTGTTGATAGTTCATGGCATACAGGCAGGTACAGCGCATACTACTCTTTCTATAAGGTTATACTCATTCAGTGCTTTATTAAAGACTAGAGCTAGCCCGAGAGTATTGAACTTCGAACTTGCTTAAAACAAATATCAATTTCGCGTAAGTGACGTCACCTCTATGTTAAATGACGATGTCGGATTGGTAATTCGTTGTAATCCTCCGAGCGACAGCAGCCTTGAATAAGCTCTCCTGCGTGTTCAAATAGGCAGTTTTGATACACCTTTAAAGTCTGCTCGCAAACTTCGGTAGTTCCGCCTGCGAACATAGCTCCGATATCCGTGCCGTAAACTCCGAGTTATCTTTGTATAAGAAGGCATAGGCGTTCAGGATTCGGCTGTATTCCTCAGCACCGCGGATCTAACACTCTACTTTCCTGTACTATACTCACCCACGTTGTAACTATAATGGCGCGTATCTTCATCACCGGTTCATCAGACGGCCTCGGTCTGCGCTCGGCCAAAGCCCTCACCAAGCGGGGACACGAAGTCTATCTACATGCGCGCAATAGTCAGCGAGCACAGGACGCCCGTGCCCAATGTCCAGATGCCAAAGACGTTTTTGTCGCAGACCTAACTTCAACAGAGGAGACCAAGTCACTAGCAGCAAAGCTCAATCAGACGGGGCCGTGGGATGCCATTGTCCACAATGCAGGGCTCATGCACGGCGTTGCCCATCTCAAGGGAAAGGAGGGCATACCCGCACTCTTCGCCGTCAACACACTAGCGCCGTACATCCTGACGTCTCTCGTGGACCCGCCTCCAAAGCGCTGTGTCTTCGTATCTAGTGGCATGCATCGCGGCGGCGATACCTCACTGCGAAATATCCAGCAAGCTACTTACAGTGACAGCAAGCTCCACAACATTTTGCTAGCTTTCTGGTTTGCGCGGTGCTTCGAAAGCAAGGGCGTTTTGAGCAATGCTCTCAACCCGGGTTGGGTACCTACGAAGATGGGGGGTTGGAGCGCACCGGATGATATCAACGCCGCTATCGACACCTACGTGTTGCTGAGCGAAGGCTCGGGCGCCGCGGAGGGTCAGACTGGACAGTACTGGTACCAGAGACGCGGGGCGTCAGGATCCAGCCGCGATAAAGGTTATTCGAGTGCGGCGGACGATGAGGCGAGGCAAAATCAGTTGATCAAGACGCTTGAGGAGATTTCGGGTATCAAGCCGCCTCAGTGAGCTTACTATGTACCGAACGACTATAGTCGCCATACGCGGGGGCACCCGCAGACGAAGAGAATCGAGAGCAAATTAGTAACGAAGATCTAATCACACCAAAGCTGCCTAGTCGAATCTTTCTAAGAGTTATGGCCGACGTTAACCTCAATGACTACAATACTAAGCTCGGCCTTTAACGTGCTTGGCAAAGCAAAAGGAGATGCATGAGTCTCAGCCCCAAACCCACGATGGTTGGCATATTTGACCAACGGGAAGAGCCCGCGACAGCTTCAAGGATATACTTCTACTCCGAGTATTGGTTTGCTCTGGTGGCTGCCTAGGATATCAGCACATGCACTCTTGTCATACCCGATTGAGAGAAGTGTCAACCAACTCGACCTTCATTGGATGTAACCGCAGCGTTAGAACCTCTTGCTGTATTACACGCAGTTCTGTATAGCCTGGAAACTTGCAAATAGTGATGAGTCGCCTACTCAGCTCCTAGGTGGCGACCACAACCGATCATTAGTACCCACAAAGCTAGAGCCTCGGATTCATTATATCCTATCTATGCAGGAAAAGGTGAAAGACGTCAAAGCAATTCCATCACATGCATTTCCCAGCGGACAAAGCACCATATTCGGGTGTTCGCGGGCTTCAGGTAGGTTGGGCAATACATAAGACCAAGTTTTTGTCTCGTTCCGCAATGCCTTGATCATATGTAACGGCAACTCACCATGTCTAGCAGTCCAGATTCTTCATCAGAGCAGGACAAACTCCCCACGTCGCCAGAAGAGGTTACAGCCTCGTGGTTGAGCAGAGTGATTGGTCAAAAGGTTAAGTCTATTGAGTCCACGAAGACCATCCTCAATGCCACTTCTGGTAAGTTGTTCCTCACCTTGACCTATGACGAGGCGGAGTCTATTGAGGACAACAAGACAGTATGTGCTCCAGTCGCCTATTCCTAACAATGAAGCTCTATCCTGGAGTATATAGTTTAACATCAACCCGCAATAGTCGAGGCCCACCAAGGTTTGCATAAAAGGAGGATTTAACCCAGTCCTCGTTGAGCGATACTCCAATATCGTCATTCCTTTTTATAAGCAGGAGTCTCAGTTCTACAATAAGGTCGCATCACGTCTCGCCCACATCGACCTACCAAAATGCTACTGGTCAGACAGCAACGTCACCCAAGGCATCGCGATCCTAGACGATCTAGAAGCCATCGGAGCCGAATTCGGCGACCCCGTGAACCCATGGCCGGTTGACCGCGTGATCCTAGGTGTTGAACAGCTCGCCGCGCTCCACGCTGGGACCTGGGGCTCACAAACCTCCGACTTCCCGTGGATCCAGCGGGGCTTCTACGACGGCATCATACGGAACCTGCTGGCTCTGTGGGGGAGCCTAGTCCCCGGCGCGCACTGGTCACCTCTCCCGGATATCCTGAAGGACAAGAAGCGCGTCGCAGCGGCATTTGAAAAGTACTTCCAGACCCGGAATCCAAAGTTCCGATGTCTTGTCCACGGCGACGCGCATATCGGCAACACATACGTAGTCCAAGGCCTACCGCGCTTTCTCGACTGGCAGATCATCGGTCTGGCTTCTCCGTTCCAGGACGTCGCGTACTTCGTATCGGGGAGTTTGACTGTGGATGACAGACGAGCTCACGAGATGCGCATTCTCGAGCACTACCTCGACGCGCTGCGTGGATATGGTGGTCCGGCCTTGTCTATCCGTGATGAGGATGTCTTGGTTGAGTATCGCAAGGCGTTGATTACGGGGCATGGCTGGATCATGACGCCTTACGAGGTCCAGAGCGAGGCGCGGGTTCGCGCTATGAGCGAGCGGTATGCGGCGGCCATAATGGATCATAAGACCATCGAGCTTCTTGAGTCCCTGCCTAATGCAGGAGGCGTTGAAGCTGAAGACCCGTCTACGAGTAGGTCTAACTAGAGATTTTATAAGATTCTAGATTGTAGACTATATAGTAGAACTATTTCTTAGCTATTCAAGGACCAGGCATTGGAGATCAAGTGCGTCTTTGAAGCGGAATGTCTATGGGTGTTAGACATCCTTGATACCCAAAGTGCTCTTTATATCTGCCTATAGAGCCACCAATATTCTTATGAGTGGAATACATAGGTATTTACCCACACTAGGTTTTACACATTAGCCAGTACCCTATTCGGCTTAGGTTCATTACAACGAATACAATCTTACTCCAAAGACGATGCACCATAGTGTGGACCCGTCTATATCCTTTCGGATGGACGCATATAGGCCCTACCGGCGGACTAATGCAGGTTGTAGGGCGATTTGTGGTCACATTGTCCAATATCAGGGTGCATACGGCAGCTTAAGCAGGTACTAATGCAGGACAACATAAGGCAAGGGTGTATAGATAGGCAAGCAGGGGAGAGTTCACCTAAGTCCGCCTGGTCCCGAATCTGCTACCTGAAAACATGGTATACACTTGTTTCACAGTAGGTGAACTGAATCTTATACTGATAGGTAGTTATACTGAGCGTCGCTCAAGGCATGCTAAACGCACGATGGCCCCTAATTCTTAAAATCTGAACGCACCGCCGTATCTCAAGATTTGTGTATTATGGTCAAAGTCCTAAACGTCCCTCCCTGATTGCAATGCTGACTCGTTTGATGCCTTAATTCCTTCCATCAAAAGACCTGTTATACCGGCTTGGACAAATTTCTTGGATGGTATACATTTGGGTGCTTGTGCAAGAGCTCTCGGGCTGTTGAGACGTAATTTGGATACGGTAAGCTCTCTGGTAGTCTTAACGACATTGGTATGCTGCTCTACCAGTCACGAATGTGAGACTGTGAAGGCCTACAGCTTGAGGTTGGACACCCGTTGGAAGGTGAAAATCAGGGACTGTTTCCTTTGGCGTACTGCGCTATGCATTTGCGCGGACGTGGCAATTCCTGGCACACGATCCTTAGAAGGTATGAGCTAAGGGATAGCTATTAGTCCATCGACAAGCTCCTTCATCTGGAACGACATTATCACGTACCTGGAGGAAAGGCGTGAGAATGTATGGAGTAAGATGTTTGATTAAAGACCGAGTGGTGGGTGATTGTCATAGGTAGAGAGGTGAGGATGACCAAGAACGTAAGCGCTCGTGCAACCAATTCTAGTCGGTGCCATTGCGAAATCTAGACGGGGAGAGCATCATTCAAGTTCGATAAACTACCAGGGCCTCGTCGAGAATAGCTGAATGCGCAAGTGAGGCAATCCACGTCGACAACCCTCTCGAGCCGAATTCTCTTCGGCAGTCCCGACAGCGCCTCCCGGAACGACATGGCGGTACGCGCATACATTATATGGTTGTCCGCCAGACCAGCCTTCTTGAGATAATCGACGTAGGGCACGAAGCCAAACGCATCCCTCGACAGGCCCCTGATCGGCAAGGGGGCGGCGGCAGCAGCAGCAGCGGCGGGGAGCATGACGTCGGCGAGCGGCACAAGCACAACCAGCAACTCCTCGAGCTCGACCAGCGACTCGAGCACCTCGCGGATCGGATCCGTGGGCCCGAACGGGATCGCCCTGTCGAACTCGCTCTGCGGCACGAGCACGGCCAGCTTCTGCACGCGGTCGCGCCAGCGCACGGTGCGCAGCGACCAGAAGGCCTGCTCGGCGTGCGACACGCAGAGGTACAGCATGTCGCGGTCCCAGTCGACGTAGACGGGGGGCGACTGCTCGTCGTCGCTATGCTCGGTGAACCCAGCAGCCATGTTGTTGTTATTGTTGTTGTTGTTGTTGGCGACGATGTTGGCCGTGATGCGGGTGCGCTGGGAGACCGACTCGGCGAGGTCCTTGCCGAACCGGACGGGCGTCCAGGCGCGCTTGCACGAGAGCGCCACGTGATGCGCCTCGCGGTTGATCAGCGACGAGGGCGGCCGGCCGTCCACCATGACGAGGTTCGTGGCCGAGTCCAGGATCGTGCAGCGGAACAGCAGCACCTCCCGCTTCGGGTTCCGGCTCTGGCTCTCGGGCGCCGGATGCACCACGTGCAGGCGCGCGCTCTCGAAGTGGTACTCCCAGATCAGCAGGCGAAGCTCCTTGGGCAGGTTGTTGAAGCACTTGAATGTGCTGCTGCCAAGAGCGGCGGCCATCTCAGGGTGCGCGCCGCCGTTGCGGGATGGATAGATGGATGCGCTTGCTTACTTACTTGCTTGGCGAAGTAAGTAGGTGACTGGGATGAAGTATTGTATGTACTATGTATGTACGATGTCGTCGTCGAAAACGAAAGGATTGGGGGGGGGGGGTGGAGTACTTGGCTAAAATCGGCCCTCTTTGTGAGAGCTTGGTAACGACGGCGTTTGTTACGCCTTGGCTTTCAGTAACAATATGTGTGATAAAAGTCGTTACCTGGCGAAATTCTTGACGCCCACCTAAAGGAGTAGCAGGAGTTGAGCAGGGGAGCAACAAATCAGAGCTCTGGAAATTGATGGAGAATGTTACGTAAAGTAATAGCTCACATTGGTCGTTTTAAAGCGATAATCTTGGATTTATTATAAGCCTGAGCTTAGAAAGTGTTGTTAACCTAATCCCAGTTGCTATGAATGATAATGGTGACTCTTCTTGTAAATTATGTTTGAGGAGAAGTTGTCACATCACAAACTAAAATCTTAGAGACTGTCGTTGTCATAGGTAATTTGATGGGAAGCCACTATCACATGAAGCCCTCTGTAGATGCATATATACTTGTATATGAATTGTTCAAGTTACACCTAACTTATTTACGTGTATAAGAAAAGGGGGAGCTTGGTCGTCACAATCATAATCACAATCAGAAGGCGTTGGCGCGGGATGTCAAATTGGGAGGATAACGATCATGAGGGCTGCATCCCTTGTCTGCTTATCGTAGCGTCCACCGTTGAATATCGATGCTATACATTTCAGGGGCTAAGTTGTACTGCATGACAAGAACATTACAAGAAACCGCTCCCAATATGAACAACGAAAAGCAACCAACGACAACAAACTTATATGATCTCCAACGTTCGCGAGGGGTATTTCTGGAAGTATTTCAAACCACCGCTCTCTCGGGGCACGGAGTGAAACACTCCCACTCGAAGATACTTCCCCGGATCGGATGTCTGACAGACTATGATGCCGTAAGCGTATCTTTCGTCATCATCACCGTCGTCCTCACTTGGTGATGGGTCGACTCCATGACGGGAAGCGCTCTCAAATTTATTTTTCGCAGTATGTCTATATCGAGGGGAGGATCTCAAATCCGCCATCGCGCTAGCCACGGCGCTTTTCATGGACATCGAACTGGCTGGTATTCCGCCTAGGCCACCAATATCATGATTGCGCAGAGGAAGCACGCCGTAGACAACTCGGTTTCCAGCTGATCCTAATCCGTTCTGGCTGGGTGTTCCGGCGTTTATCCATCTATCCATGAGAGGTGGGAAGCGATCCATACTCAAATTCGTATAAATCAGCGCATCTCCTAGTTGAGGCTTGGGTACTGTTCCTTCGTCCGTAAGCTCGTGCTCGAACACGACTCGCACAGGTTCCCACGGGAGGTCCTTCTCGGCCTTCCGGCTGCCGATGAGCACTAGTAAGAGATCGTCGAAACGCTCGTCGTCGTCGAACACGTTCCAATCGAAGGTCAGGTCAGCAACATAGCTTCCATCGTCGTTGATCCGCCATAGCACATCGCTGGAACCCACCCTCCACAGTTTCTGCACCGGTAGTGTAAGGGGCACGACGGTGCCGTGGAACATGAGAGTTCCGTGCTTTATACCGCCGAAAGGATTCGCGCCGGCTAGTGAAGTCGATGCGGTGAGCACTTCGCACTCAGATCTCACATGAGCAAGGCCTAATTCCCCCAACACGTTGAATCGCCTATCGTAAAATTTGATCGGATGATCCCGACTGGCCCAGCTCCACGAGGGAGCGACGTAGATATTCCAAGCATGCAGTCCGTCGATTAGCGCCGTCCTTGTCACCTGCAACTCAGTCTCGGGGAACGCGGCGGTCCAGAACAGGTCCGCGTGGAGAAATACGTGTCCGGCAGCGAATCGCTTAGAAAATACATCTAGCGACCGACCCGCAAGCGCGGAGATGGCAGCGAGTTTGTCGGTGCGGTGCGTCAGCCGCCGTGCCGAGTAGTCCTCGACAAGCATGAGCCAGTTCATGTATCTGCTTTCCCCGTACCGTGGATTGAGATATCTAGTTCCATGCGTATACTCCGAAGAGTTTCTGACTTCGTTAGATTCTGAATGTGCGCCATGTTCGGTTACGATGTGGATTTTCGTCTGGCCGAAAATCAATGCCCTCTGTGAGAGTTCGTATTCCTGGAGCACCCATCCGCGCAGGGCCCACTGGCTGTGGGAGAGGGCAAAGGATAAGTCGTCTGAAACTACGTGGAACGGATCGGTCACTTCCCCGATAAGTCGGATCACGTAGGATCCGGATACGGCTCGCTTAATCCTAGACTTGAAAGGTAGTCTTGCCATGCTCCAGCTCCTGCTGAGAAATCCTTCTTGACAAGTTGTCGAAGCGGGCGTGCAGATGGTTAGCGTGGAGTTTTGGTATACGAGCGACATTCGCGACGACTCCCTATCCCAATCTTTCAAGTCGTCTTGAACTATACAGACAGCATCTACCCAGAGGTACCTAATCCCGAGGGATCGCGTGACTCGGATGGCATCTCGAAGGACTGGGGAAACCTGTTCAAGCTCAAAACCTGCTATCCTCTCATGTAAAGACCATGTCTCCGTTCTGAATTGCTCGCCAATGTCTCCCCAGCAGTAGCTTAGCGCAGCGAATGGGATATCAGAGGATTCAAGGAGCGTGGCGTCTGAACTTGTTTCCACAAGTCGACATGCTTCTTCTGTTTTGGTTCCAACATGGATGAGTCGAGTTGGATATGTAGTGCCTTCTATGGAAGATTTTGTATGGCTGCTGCGCTCCAGGCTTTCGGAAATCATGCGCATGTTTTCGGTGCAGAGAACCTCGTCTCGAGGACATGATTCGAGTCTCAACCACTGGGCACAGGGGCCTAGGATGAACTTGATTAGTATTGGACTAGTGTTGGCTTTGAGATGCATCGGTGTTCATACCCGGAGGAGAATCAATGCCAAAATTAAACCATGATGACCTGCTCAAGTGGTCACCTAGAGGCCAATATTTAAGCCACTGCCATTCTTCTCGAGATGGAGTAGGCACATACCCTTCTCATCATACCCGATCCACAGTAGTTGAGCAACTAAAGACTTGAGCCCGATGCCTTGACCACCCTCTTCGATCTCATTGAAGGGATACCACTGGTAAAAGAGCGACACAAACACTTGGTCAAAAGAAGGTTTTGCGAATCTCAGAATCGCTTCCTTTAACATCGAACAAAAAGTACACCCATTTTGCGCGGCATCAGAAAGCCAGGGCAATGAGGGCACCGAATCCAGAACGAAATAATCGAGTTTTAGACGGTAGGGATTGGGTTGACCTCCCAAAACTTCGAGATATTCTCCATCTGATTTCGAACCCGCCTTATACGCCCCCGGCCATTTAGAGTCGTTGAATTGAAGAACCTGGCATCTCTCGCAAAGGGTAGCCAATGGAGGGAGAGTGGTAGTCATATTTCTCACTGGAAACATTAATTTGTTGCCGTTTTGATGGTGAGGAGTTGCAACGTCATGGTCGAATCGGCTGTGCTACAATATGCATTAGAATTACGTCTGTAGATTGCCGTACCACTTACTGACATGCATAGGGATTAGCGTATGTCGAATTGAAGGCCTGTTTTCTCCTATCAGTTTTATATTCCGACGGGGATCTTAGTATACATGCTTTGCCCCACTGGCTCTCCCATTATAGGTCTTAGTCAATAGTAGCATGGTTATATTAGATATGAAGCCAAAATTGAGCGATAAATATAGACTTAAATACTATGACATCGCGAGATGTCAGGATGTATTAGAAAGAAAATCCCGCAATTTTTTTAAAGCAAGATTGGTATCCGTGGTCACCCAATTCTCTATAGTCGTTCCCATCCCTGCCAAAATAACACACACTGAAGCCAATACTGAAGATATTCGGCAAGGGAAAAAGGGAAAAAAAGGCAAAGTGTGGCATGTGCTCCGATATCCTCCTCCTAAATTGACTCTGTATATTCAGGTCTCATAAGAAGTTGTCTGTAGCGACCGCACCAATTGTGCTTGGTGAGAAGTAGGACCGCAAGTAATCTTCGAAACCCGTACCGTCGAACTCCATTATCCAAGGTCTTCTCCCTGAGTCTTCGCCAAAGAATATAGACGTGAGTGAACTATCAACAGCCCTTCGATGCACAGTTGGCATACCCATAAAATAATTAGTCTGAGCCTTGGAGACATTCATGGTGTCGCACGGCTGTGTTGATGGCATATACAAGTAAAGAAATCCGTAGAAATATGAGACAAAATCATGATACAGGTTGAAATAATCCAGAAACGTGTGGAACAGAGAAGGTGTCGTGGAAGTGCGACACGCGAGCTCGGTCAGCTGTAGAAGCTGAAGAGATCTGACTTAGGTCTGGGCACCGTAATCGGCCTCGATTTGAGTAGGTGCTGTGTGACTGATTTCGGTATGGTAACGTCTGGGCGATACCGACGATGAGATTTTGGTGGTACACGATGATGCTTCAAGCCGTTTTGAATCCTGGGAACGGCCTCCGTGGTGATGAATAATGGGTTCCACGTTATCAAGAGACGGGTATTGACATCCCTGATGACAGGGATGGTTGCACATCCAATTTCGCATCACTCTTCGTGTTAGTATCGACGTCCACGGGTTTCATACAAAGGATATTCAATGTAATTCCCCGTATCCTGGGTATTGTTGACACCATGATAGGATGACGGAGGTGCATGCGATCGTGGAGTAGAAAGAACTACCGTTTCCATAGAAGGGTTTTGAAGAGCGGTGGTGTAATTGCCGGAGTGCCTTAATTTATCGCGCGGCATTGGCTCAATGTACGGCTTCCTACTGCTCGAGCGGGCGCCTGGCTTTACGCTGGTACTTGGGCTTCGTCGGCGTTGGCGTGTCGTGGGAGGTCTTTCATCCCTGTGCTCTCCTTGTTTCCTACTGACAGTCCTCGATTCTTTGCGGTCCTTGTCGTGCTTGCTTCCTGAGCGTCTTAATCTGGAAGAGGAAGAGTCTCCAGACCCGGCTCTCACAGATGACTCTGCGACGGGGTCTATTAGGCTGTAGTATTTCTGCTCGATATCGTTGCATTTAACTCGTAGGTCATCATAGGCTGCTTGAAGCTCTTTGATTTTATCTGCTTTCGATAGCTTATCCGTTTTAAGCTGGTTGTTAAGTTGCTCTAGTTTTTGATTGTGTTCGCACTCATCACGGTAGAGCTTGTCTGTGTCCCGAGCGATTTTGTGGGCTTTGGATAACTCGTCGTCTAATTCGAGACACTTCTGTTGGAAGTATTCGACCCTCTTATTTGCTTGGCCCAGTGCTTCCTGGAGAGCACCAACATCGTAGAGTTGGCTTTGGAAATCCTCAACTGTGAATCGACGATCAGGTCTTCCACCTATACTAGCCTGTTCACTAGATAACGAACCCACTCCTGAATCATGTGCCAGTTCGCGGCTATGATGGCTTCTCGGTGAGCCTCTAGTCGAGCCTGAGACGAATTTGACGTGCTTGTCCGACATTTTGTCGTAGACACTGCCAATGAAGGCAGCTGGTCTAAGCAGTCTGAGCGGCGTTAAGTAGTAGGGCGACGAGCGACGAACTAGTCGACGAATAGGGATATCGAGAGATCGAGACTGATGGAACTGAGGGTAAGAAGGTTGCGTCGAGTAGCGAAAATGACGAAAGAAGGTAGGATGGTGGGTTTATAAATTATAGATAGGTAGACAATGTGGTATTGTTCAAAAAATGTTGTATAAAGATTGTGGTGGTGAGCACCCCTTACAAAGAGAATAAGACAAAGATATACTAAGAAGGTAAGGTAAGTTTTATACCATGGATTTTGTGGTCTGTGATTCGCGAATGGTTGGTTGTTGCCTTCAGGTAGTAGTCTTCGATAGGTACTTTGTGCATGTATAACACTTGCACCACGAGACTGACGACAACAAAAGTGAATAGGTACGGCAGATACAGTACATATAGGCAGGTATCTGTACCGAATACAAAAAATGCAGCCTGCCGGTTGCCTCTTACTTACACGGAGTCATGTCATAACTTTAGGCAACGGACCCCCCCTAGTCTTAATTCATCCTTCCCGACGGATGAGCCTCATCAAGATCCCAGGGTTGTCTTACCGGGGAAAAAGAGTAAGAATTAGCCAAACTTGGGAGCGCGCCACAGCGGTAACACTCGTTTTCCGCGTTCCTTGCTAATGGAGAACGGCGACCTGGACTCTGCTGACATTTCCAATCCACCCATCGCGTACCATGCGACTACGCGTAACGCGCAATTGTCAAATCGGGGGGGAAGGGCGCATGAAATAGAAAGAAAAAGAGCGCGGCGGAAATGTCTAGCACTCGTTAGACGGACGGCATTCTGTGCTGCCCTCCTTGACATGACTTGGGCTCTGGGCTTCCCAGGTTTACACCGAAAATCAATACGGGGTAATCAGTCTGCCGTGGCCGCCTAGCGGTTCAGCCCCCAAAAATGGTTCGCCAGGAGGTATGAGCTGGGTCGCAATCGATCTGTAGGTCCAGATGGCGCAAAGGACTGGGGGGGAAGGCCGTTCTCAACTGCGATCTTGATTTCAGGTGACCGAACGCAGTAGGTACTGCGCATCTGCGTTGAGAAGAAGTATTACCCGCGTTGGCGCGCAGAAAACGCCTGCAGAACTGCCTGGCCAATCAGGATAGATGGCGGTCGGTTTAATGACATTATCGAAGCCAATCGAGACCATCAGCAGCAGGCATTGGCAAGGGGAATGAAGCACAGCAACGGGCGAGCACAATGACTCACAGCATGCTTGCATTCAAGGGTTGCATGGACCTTCATGCATTTGATACATGACGTTTGATGCCATCGCGATTGTTGGTTGTTCTGCCTGATAAAAAGGAGAGAAACTTGGGTGGGAACCGCCCAGCAGGGCTGAAAGAAGAAACATCCAGGGTCCCGAGTTGCTCCAGTCTTGTACCGTAACTTTGGTACATTACCCAGATAGGTTAAGTGTACATTGATATGCACATAAGAAATGATCTGATGCAATTCATTAAAGCGATGTGGAAAAACCGCGGGGTCATTGCTACCTACCACCAACACTTACGGTATGCGCTCTTCATCGAGACGGGCAGGTCCGTCATCAAAATATAGGTACATGGGTACTTCTATATTTGCATGTGCATTTTGTCTGGGACTGCAGTCTGGCTTAGTCACCACCGCTAAGTTTAGTAATCGAAACACTGCCACTGCGGCTGTTTCTTTATCAACGAGTTATTATCAAGGAACACAATCCTCAAGTCCAGATTTCAAACTAAGCCATCATCAACTAACTATCCAAGTTCGAGGATGGAACAATCTGACGGCCTCTCCCGCGAATAATCAATCTATTGCTCTTACACACCATCATCTACCCAAACCAGCGGTGACCCTTGCCATGCCAACTTGTCACCACATTACTTCTTTCGGAGTTCGTGTAAGTTGCCTCTTCGATGAGGCACAGCTGACAAGCATGAAAACTGCGCAATGCCGGAGATAGTGCGAAGTGCGCCGACGAGAAGATAAGAAATTTTCATTTAATCTGCAGGGAAATGAATGCATCGACGCGAATACATACATAACCTGCATACTACGCGAGAAGGAGCAAAACTGCCTTTTCGCAAGGCGAACAAGCTACGAAACAAACCGGTGCTACCGATGCTGAACTGTCACTGATAGCATTGGCACGGTACCACCCACCCGCGCGCGCAATCGGGTAGAACGGCTCGTGACAGTCGGCCTAAAACTACAGCATATGGAATGTAATGAACCTGGCATTAAGCTACCCCTTGTATACCTATTCCCAACGTCTGGGGCCTAAGAAGATGATGTAGGGTTGCCAAAAATACCCGTTCCCATTAACTTGATTCAGTGGTGTGGCTAGCGGCTGAGAAGATCCTTAGGTCATCAATGAGGCCGCATCCAACCAGGAACCCGGACTTCCATACAACAACCATGGAACTAACTAATAAATATCAATCTATTAACTTAACAAACTACCCATATAGAGCCGCTCAAACGTGTTGGTTGGATCTGGCATCTGACCGCACCATTAAACAGTTATTCTAGGGACTGCCATATGGCAAAGTTACAATATTGACTGGCAAAATAGGAAGCTAGCCAACAATAATTGTAAAGTCGACTCATGGAAGGTTCTCAGCTTTCCCCTCTCGAAAATTCTCACATGCCGCTATTAGGAGCAGTACCCAAGGGTGTTGCTATGGTTGCGGGGAATGAGAATGTTACTCCCACGTCCAGGGGGCGAAGAGTTTTCCGAATGCCTTCCCCTGGAGGAACGTAACTCCTGTAGGACTAGGTAGCAAACCATGAAGGGTGGCAAAACTACATGTCCATCCCCATGCGCGATGCCTAGTCTTTACCAGCTCGAGGCTATACTCTGACGCACGCGTTACAAGGGGGTGGAAGTTTTCTTTCTTTCTCGTTAAGGGGTTAGCGACAACTGGCTACCTCCCTTAAGGCAGCCTTGCCAAGCGATAACACACCCAAAGACTCGCTACGACCAACCCATGAAAATCCTTAGATCTTCCGACTAGTCCTAAGGGCAACAGTCTAGATCCTCGGACACCGTTGACTACCATAACGAACACGAGAAGCTAGTAGCACTGCTCACAAAACGCGTACGCAGCGATGTAAGACGGACGAAAGTGAAAAAATGCACTTTGGGGCACACTTTAGCGTAGTAGAAACTTCTTACGTGGAATGGAGGGACGACTGTATCTCCTTGGATCGGGATCACCAGGCATCTGGTATCAGGTGTTGGTCCAGCTCCACCGTAGGTGTAGGTGTGTGTGGTGGTGCGTGTGTGCCCGTTCAAATAACGCTCACATGATATCGGACTCAGACTGGGTGTTCCACGGGCGAAGAAACACCCGACCGGTTTGATTTAGAAACGCGCACGCCCATTCTCTCATATGGAAGACTTTTACGTAGCCTGCTGAATCATTTTTTTTTTCACATGTCACTGCTATTTTCGAGACGCTTTTTCATCTAGCATCGGTGCAAATTTCAACTGTACCGAGGTAGGAGAACAGAATGCATAGAATGCGGGTATCAATTTTAATGAAATGCGTAGTAAAAATCATATCTAGACATCGTAGATCATCCCTATCCACCTCCAAAATGCGAGAGATTGAAATGACAGACTGTTCTGACCCAGTTCCTAGCCCCATAGCCCCTATACCCATCTACCCCTATTCTGTACAACCCTTGAATTCCAATGCAACGAAACCAAACTAACGTAAAATGAGAAATAACTACATGATATAAGCATTTTTGAATACATTTGTCGAAGTGAAAGATAAACAGTCGTAACAAAACACAAAAGAAACTTACAAGCCGTAGTTCAGGCGTCCCTTCGTAAATACCACCAGATCAATCAACACAATCTTTCAATCACCCTTAAGCGTAAATAGGTAAGGAGGCTTGAAATGTACAACCTCTTAATCATAACGTAAATGAATGCTCTCCACACAATAATATCCCTCAATACCCTTTAACATCCGCTCAGATAAAACTGTACCGTCTCGGCCTCGACGGAATCTTCCCCTCGTACCGCGCCAGCCTACGGCGCTGCTCGTCCACCAGCGCAGCGCTCTCGTCGAGCTCGCGCGCGCGCGCCGCCAGCAGTCTGCGGGCCTTCTCGTAGCGGCCGCGGAAGTCGTCGTACAGACGCTGGAAGTCGTCGGCGGTCTTGCGCCAGTCGGCCAGCTTCGCGGCCAGCTCCTTGACCTGGCGGCCCTGGTCCGACATGGTGTCGGTGATCACCTTGACCCGCGTGGCCAGCGTGCCGTTGTCTTTCTCTAGCAGCCGCACGTCCCGGTCCTTGGCCTCGACCTCGCGGCTCAGCACGGTGATGCGCCGCCGGAGAGCGTCCTCGTGGGATTGCGAGCGGCCCCGCAGCGACGCCGCGTCCTCTGTCAGCTGCAGGTTGGCGGCGACGAGCCGCGCGTTCTCCTCGGTCGACACGCGCAGGTCCGTCTTGAGCGTCTCGTTCTCGCGCGTCAGGACCTCGTTGCTGGCGAGCGTGTCTTTGTTCTGCCGGCACAGGCTGTCCCACTCTTCGAGCGAGACGCCCGCGCAGTCTTCGTAGCACCGCGGGCGTGAGCGCGAGCGCGAGTGGTGGTGGTGGTGGTGGTTTTGGTTTTGGTTATTATGATGATGATGATCATGGTTATGGTGGGTGAAGGAGCGGGATCGAGAAAACGACGGTCGGCCGGGGGAGGAGGGGTATGTCCAGATGTATTCGAACATACTAGGGAGATGTTTTGATATGGCGCCCCTCTTGGATGAAGAGTGAGGGTTGGCGCGCTGTTGTTGTACTTGTTGGTTGAGGTTTGGGGGAAGATGTGACGATCGACAGGGCAGGTATGTGATTTGACTGGACAGGTAAGAAAGCGATGCTTTGGTTCTGTGGAGTACAGATATGCAAGATGCGGAAGCTAGTAGTTATGGGAAACGAATGAGAAAGGGTATCACAGCCAAGGGTTGGTTAGCTGGCTCGACGGGATATGCAGGGGGAGCTTTCATTATAAGCAGACTATACACCAGGCATCAACTTTGATAGGCCTCCCCACGAGGCTATGGTGGGTTCGAGACATAGCAGATGAAGTCGAAAATCCAGGGTCCCTTCGTGTCACGCGGCTTTGAGCTTTGCATCTCATGCCGTTTTCAGTTGACGATGGTGTAATGGAGGGTGAGCACGTTCGGGATGTAGTTTGATTCAAAAAAGCCACCACCGGTGTTTGTGTGAATTACTCACTGTCAGCAACGATGCCCAAGCATGCCCACCACACATTGTTATCGTCCCCAGCCTCGAGAGAGGTGGGCTGTATAGTGAGTGACTGGGAATCGACGAAGGACGTCATCGGACATGACGCGCCTGAAGGTTGGGTCCCTCAGTTGACTTCGCGTTTATTGGTGTGTCTTAGGGAGGACTAGGTCACTTGGGCTGTGTCACCCTCGAACGTTTTAATGTCAATCCTTCAATGTTAGCGAAATCTAAAAGACACAAGTTCGCTCGAAAGATATCTTCCAAAATAGCTAGTTGGAGGGTTTATGCGCCTCGACGAAACTCTTCGAAGATGGATTAGATCATTTCAAGATTAAGATGCATGAACTGGGGAAGGGAAAAAGAAGAACTTCAAAAGTAACGGTAACAACACCGCCGCATCCATGCTTTCTTCATGGATAGGTGCAGCAATAACTGTAAGGTACATGCCTGTTTCTCGAACGCCTATAGGGCTGACAGCCAATCAGACAATGGCATTCTTCTCAGGTGGGGTAAAGTATCTGCAGGTGCTGCCCTATCATGCGCACAGACATCTTCCAGCTGATCCACCAGAACGGGCGACCCGATGAACAGAGTTGGTCCCCTCTTCGGCTCAGCCCCAACAGCCCCAACAGCCCCATCAACTAAAAGCTGCGATGCCCTCAAGGCTGATTTTCCCTCTTCCTATTTCAAGATCGCTAGCCCCCAACTAATTATATCATGATATTTTTTTTTCAAGCTAAAGAATCCTTCTCTCGAGAAGTGTGATGTATGACTGAATAGTGCATCTTTACATAAGAGGCCTCTCACTTCATTCCCCCATCGTATTCATGCTTGGCTTTGACTTTCTGTTTGCCTCTTATCGCACCCCCCCGGTCCTCGTGGACCATGTGTGGCCTACGTCAGTCCGGCTAAGGAGTCGTTGGTATTATTACACTTTTCAAATAAAGAACAAGAATATTCATCAAAACCGCTCATCCGACTTCTGCATTTTGGGACACCAACCTGGTAAGTGGCAAACATCCGGTCAGATAACTTAACCTAGGTATCGAGGCATCCATCCAGGCATCAGCGAAACAAGGGTCACTACAGAAGAAAAAGAGGCATAAAGTAATTGTCATCATAATTCGCCGAGAACGTACGCCCGCACAAAAAGAACTACCTAAGCTATGTGCAAATAAAGTATACACGAGAATCGACAGCCCATGGTCTCAAATTTCCATCCATGCTGGTATCACTGGCCCTGTACAATATTGCAGGTCCTCCCTCATACATCATTCATAGCGAGCAGTATATATCGATTTCATTCCTTCCAAAAAAATACCGACCCTTGATAAAGTATTTCCGATTTGAATTCTTTTTTTCTTTATTTTTTTTCTTCTTCTTCTTCTTCTTCTTCTTCACGTTTAGAATATCGGGCCTGCTAACCGGATCGATACCGACTTGGTCTCGGTGTAGTTGAAGAGAGCCTCCTCTCCCAGCTCGCGGCCGATACCACTCTCGCCAAATCCACCGAACGGTAGCGCGTGCGACAGGAGGTTGTAGCTGTTCACCCAGACGGTACCGGCGCGCAGCTCGTTGCTGACGCGGATGGCTGTGGTGATGTTCTTGGTGTGGACGGCGGCGGCCAATCCGTAGGCGCTGTCGTTGCCGAGTTGGATGACCTCCTCTTCGGTCTTGAACTTGGCGACGGCGACGACGGGACCGAAGATCTCTTCTTGCATGATCTTCATGTCGTTGGTGACGTTGGTGAAGATGGTGGGCTTGATGAAGTAGCCCTTGTCTCCGTGGCGCTCACCACCCACCTCGATGGTGGCTCCCTCCTTCTTACCCTCCTCAATGTAGCCCATGATGCGGTCATATTGCAACTGGCTGACTTGGGGACCCTGGAATGTCTTCTCATCGAAGGGGTCTCCTATGTGGTTCTCTTGCGCACGCTTCTTGAAGGCCTCGATGAACTTGTCGTAGATGCTCTCTTGCACGTAGACACGAGAACCGGCACAGCAGCACTGGCCGTGGTTGAAGTAGATACCGAAGTTGACCCATGAGATGGCGTGCTCAATGTCGGCATCCTCGAAAACGATGTTGGGAGACTTGCCACCAAGCTCAAGAGTCACCTTCTTGAGGTTAGAGGAGGCTGCGGCCTTCATGATGGTGCGGCCAACGGGGGTAGATCCGGTGAAAGCGATCTTGTCAATGTCCATGTGGGAAGACATGGCAGCGCCAGCTACTCGACCGAAACCAGAGATGATGTTGATGACACCAGGGGGGAAGCCAACCTCCTTGATCAAGGTGGCGAGAACGAGAGCAGAGAGAGGAGTCTGTTCAGCACTCTTCAGAACGACGGTGTTACCCGTAGCAACAGCTGGGGCAATCTTCCAGCCCAGCATCAGCAAGGGGAAGTTCCAGGGGATGATTTGACCGCACACTCCGATCTGTACAGCATTAGTATTCTGATCGGACTTTGGGGAACTAATAGGAAACGTACGGGCTCGTGTCGGGTGTAGTGGAAAGATTCGGGGTTGATGTCGATGGTTTTACCCTCGACCTTGTCGGCCCAACCACCGTAGTATCGGAAGGTGTTGATGACGGCACCGACGTCACCACGAGCCATCGTGATGGACTTGCCGTTGTCGAGAGACTCGACGGCGGCTAGCAGGTCTAGGTTCTTCTCACAGATATCGGCGAGTCTGGTCAAGAGGAGACCTCGTTCCAGAGGGGTGGTCTTAGTCCTCCAGGGACCATTGAATGCCTTTCGGGCAGCCGCCACTGCTATGTCGACATCCTTCTCGGTGGCTTCGCTCACGGAGCAGATAACCTCCTCGGTGGTGGGGTTGATGACCTCGAAGGTCTTCTTGTCGGCGCCGTGAACCCATTCGTTGTTGATGAACCTAGAAATCGAGAAGACAGAAGGTTAGTTGTTGCATTAGAATAGCAATTGATGGTTCAATTGGTATGATGATGTTCGGTAGACATTACTCCGGGGTTGAACTTACAAACCAGTGGGCTGGGTGTACTCGCCAGTGATTGGCGTCTTGAGTTGCACAGACAGAGACATCTTGATTGACTAGTGGTTTGTATGTAAGGGGTATAAAGGAACCTGCGTCGATCTGATCTGATCTGATCTGGTGTGAGTGAGTGAGAAGGAGTGTGGTCGGAATAAGAAACAGAGTCCCAAGTCACGTCGGTTTGGGGGGCATTATATGGAAGTCCGAAGAGGTGGTGAGGGGTTGATATTGTTAGTACTGTGGCTGCACGACTTCCAGATAAAAGGCGGGGTAATTAGTAAATAGTGTCATTATGTGGCAATTGCTAGCAGCTACCTAGCTACCTTCATCCCAAAGCGGTGCTAGGTGACACTGCCTCGTCCATTCCTACCATTCAGATATCGATGCAGCTGTGGGACGGAGGATTTCCACTTTGCCGGAAGTATGGGGCTTCGGGGTAACTAGGGGGGGCCCCTATTCAGTTGTACGGAGAAGTCTGGAGTTGCGGGAGTTATTGCCATTGGTTTATAGGACAACTAGACTATCTTAAGTGTGACGCCGCCTTTAGATAGTATGCTTTAGTTTAACGGGACCCAGGGGTTAGTAACGAAGTCTTATGGTCTTTCTTATGGTGGAATTACCTAGTATTAGTTGGCAGCTGACCTAGTTGATTCTTCTCTTTGTTTTTGAACCCCGCATTTGGATAGTTACCTAATGCCAAAGCGTGTTTGTAGAGATTATAGTAACGCGTAACCAATTATATTCAGACATTTACTTCACTAACTTATAAACTATTAGATTGGGTTTAAATGACATCAATATTCTACGTATGCATCGTCTTTTGCCTGTCCTACATGCTAGCCTTAAGAGGCGTACATGACTATATTCTCTCTATCATATATCACATCGCAAACTTACATTTCAGGAGAACTTTCGCCACGGCGCCTAACAAATAGTTGACACGGATCTCACTGCATTAGCTTATTAAGGGGAACAGTCCCCCGTTCCCCGCATTGTGGAGGAGTTGAGTGCTCTTATTGTTTGGGGTTGCTTACGAACCCATCTACTCGACCTGTCGACGAAGCGTAAACGGGGGTTCCCATACGGGCAAACGGAAGACCCATTGAAAGGAGCGAAGAAGAGCCGCGAAGCTTATACTCTTTTGAAGACATCGTCAGTCAATACCGGGGTTATAGCTGCCTTTTTCGGACTTAAGATAGCTTCAGATGTTCGAGCTGTAGGCTTACACGCATGAATTCCTACATGCGCGGTGGTAAAGGGTGGCAAATCGCTGGGGGGATGCATCACACAATAATATCGTATACCCGAACGCTCAACGAATTACGGTTGTTGGGTTTGACTTCGACGCGGACGAACGGTTGTCCATTTACTGTATCACTTCCAGGTTGTGCAACACGCGATGGTTCCACCCGCATTGGCAGCTCTTAGCGTCCTCTCGCCCATTTCATCTTTGCTGTTCTTGCCCCCCACCTACTTCTTTTAGCTCTTACTATCGCGCCGGAGGACAGGAGAAAAACCCCACGTTTACGTAGATGTTGTGTGGGTTGGCTAGGTGAAAGAGTATACGCAACTTTGGCCGCTGAGCCTCAGGCTTAGTTTTGATACTTTCTGTAACATGTGAATGTTTCACTAATCATTTTCAAGTTAGTTTAAAGCATTATGTATGCAGACTCACTTTGATATCTAGGTATATCAGTGTTGAGAACACAGTATAACCTGCAGGTGTCCAATCGGTTAGGACTAAAACGTCATTTCGGGTCAGCATGCAGCGAGCTTTTCCTTACCTGGGCACCTTGAGGGTCCGTTATAGTGAATTGGCATGTACATAACTTGAATTGTTTCTTTTCATAATACTATTATCGGCGCTTGCATTTCCTTGATACCCTTGTCAACTTCATAAGATGGGAATATAACACGAGATAGTTACAATAGAATGCTCAGGCTACTTTTCACCTCCTTCTTTTTCCATGTTGTATCCCCCCGAAGCCATTTCATCAATCATCTTCGAACTAACAAAAGTGTCGACAAACTCAGTCGCACGTTTGATCTTCTTCCCATCGTCGGTGAAATCCAGAAACCAACATACTTCCACAGTCGAGCGTTCGCGGTTATTTATCTTAGCCCAAAGCTCTACCCGGAAACTGGCTCTTTTCGCAGTCGTGTCGATGAGGATACTGTCTAGGACCTTATATCCTGCCTCTTCCATTATCCCTATCTCTCGCTTAAAGTGAGCCTCCTGCTCGGCGACGGACCTCACGGCTTTGAGGAATGGATGTCTAGCTGTGAAGCTGGAGGGTGCTAGATGCCATTCGCATTCTGGCAATAGTGTTGC
This sequence comes from Hypoxylon sp. CI-4A, assembly GCA_002120315.1. Classification (NCBI taxonomy): domain Eukaryota; kingdom Fungi; phylum Ascomycota; class Sordariomycetes; order Xylariales; family Hypoxylaceae; genus Hypoxylon; species Hypoxylon sp. CI-4A. The sequence goes on from KZ111588.1 coordinate 85,226, forward strand.
TAGTAGACGAGAAGTATCTTTCTGGGTAGGTGTAATTGTCTGGCCGTTGAGAAACTCAAACACTGTCGACTCTATAGTGGAGCGGATGTTGTCTGTTGAAGATGCCATGTCGGATGATTCGGATAGGGAACTACGGTGAGTCTAACACTCAATACAGTGCAATTGATATTGGCTCTGGTAATGGGTTTTGACTTCGTCCAAGGAATGTATACGATAGGGTTCCAACTTGTTAACATCTACACTCTGGGACTTCTGAAGTCTTAAATAGCGGTCATGCTGAGCCGTAGAACCCACTACTGTGCTGACACTCCATCTCACGTTACTAACTTGTATGGTTCGACTTAATGCTGGTCCTCCTATGCTATATGGCAGGGAACAACATACAGTATTCCAAATACTGGTTAAGCGTATGACAGTGCCTTTTTGCGAATGTAAATAATACAAATTATTACCGAGAGAACTCTGATATATGTATACAATATATACGATATATACTCTATAGGCACTGTAGGTGAAAAAGAACATGGGATGTAGATATGAACTCGATTTCATATCTCCGCCTCGCCCTAGACAAAATACAATAATAAACATTGCCGTTTTATTTTTAGAACAATCGACATTGAGGACAAAACGGTAACACATGTGTGCCCAGGTACCTCCTTCCTACATGTAGGGACCACCTGCACATACGTAATATGACATAAATTTCTTCACCTCGAGGGGAATTAAAAAAGTTCGGAGGAAAATTGTGTATCATGCCGATCCCAAAGTTTTGGGGCAAGAAATAAGGGCATTTTTCTAATCTTATCGGGGAGCTTTGACTAAATTTTCGCCGTATCATCTTCCAAGACACCGCGAAGTCAGCAGGTCCAGATCCCTTTTACGCCGTCAATCACCCATTCTTTTACTATTTTCTTACCATTGACTTTCCATACCGATGCAACAATTGTCGCGTAGATCGAATTAATCCATGGCTGATGTCGCTGAGGCCATTGCGGCTGCTATGGCTGCGGCCGCGCCGCCGACAAGTAAGTCGCAGCTAACTTTCAATCTTACTTTCGAATGAGCATTGCTTTGCTTTGCTTTGCTTTGCTTTGCTTTGCTTTGCTTTGCTTTGCTTTGCTCTGTAGTTATATGAAGCTTAAGGATTCGTATATTATACTCTCAGCTTCCTACTTCTTGTACCTTGCATCTTACATCTTGCATCTTGTATCATAAAACTCAAGTATAATCATGTATGAGTACCTACTAACACCAAGGAAAAAGGCCCTCAGATAAAATCTGAGCCGCCTGCTAGCGACGCCATGGTCTTAGACCCAGTACCCGAACCGCAATCGCCCCTCAAGAGGCAACGAACCCCCGACGACAATGGCGAACAATCGCGCGATGAGAAGCGACCCAAGATCGAGAACGAAGGTATGAATGAGATGGATGAGCTCGCCCTCCTCGTACAACAGGCCCAAGCCGAGGCTATGCAACATTTCCCTTCCGAAGATCACGACACACACCACGACTTTCTATCTAATAACATTGATCATATCGACCAAACGTCGCACGATACGTCTCATGATATTTCTCACGATATCGCTAGTTTCGAGGAATCTTTTCACCATCAAGAGCCTACCCCGGTCGAGAATACCGAACCGCGACCCGAATCTCTCTGGAGTAACCCTAGAGATTTTACACGCCGAAAGCATATTATACCCGCGCTCGGTAGTCTGGTAAGTTATATAAAGGTCTGGATGGCATGGAAGCGACTAAGGATTGTCAGGCTATTGATATTATAACAACTTGGTCTGAACAGTCTTTGGAGGACACCATTGCGACCCTCACCGGCGATTCAGACTCTGATATTGCGAAAGAGTACGCCGTGTTAAAGTCTGCTTTCGATTCTCAACGAAAGTTACTTTCCGATACCGATCCTTTATTACACCCCGAACAACTTAACGTCACTGGCGAAGCGCGAGAGGTTATCAGAATAGTGAATCTGGCAACTGTTTGCGCAAGCGTCTTCAGCACAAATGAGCTTGGACTAGAAGAGATTAACGACCAGTTTCTACAAATCTTCGTCCCAGAGCATCAAGAAGTACCGCGAGATGCCGCAGAGCTATATCTAGGTCTAAAAACACAGATGTTCTTATCTGTTTTAGAAAGTGACCCCGGAAAGGGAAAAGAGCAACTTCTAGACGACCTTTTCGTTTCGAGACTCGAAGGTCTTTTGCAGGAGCATCACCCTAGTATTCCGTTGACGGACATTGAGCAAGAGTTTGTTGAGAATTCGAGAGCACGAAAAGCAATGCTCTCAAATGAGTCTACTGATCTTGATAACATTCGTATGTTCGCCTGTCTGTTTAGTTATTGCGCGTGTGCTAACTTACTATTAGAAGCACTCAGTAAACAATTTACCTATGAGGCCTTTCTCGACACTTTGAGTACATTTCTCAATGATCATATCGAGGCAATTAGGGCACAGGGTACCGGAAAGATCGAGACTACGACTTCGTTTGATCATTTCGACCACGGAATACACGATGAGCCTATGGAACATGGTCTAGATGACACCTTTGATCTTAATGCTATAATCGCGGAGGCTTCTAGGGCTGCTCAGAGCGGCCTTGAACCAATGGGTGAAACAGCCCACGAATCTCATGGATCTCATGAATTAGATGAATTATCTGCGTTTCTTGCGGAGAATGTCTCCAAGGCGGTGGAGCAGGCTAAGGAGAGCGCCACTAGCACGGAGTTGCCGTCTGCTATTGCATCCGCAGCTGAGAGCGCGTCTAGAGCCACTATGCTGGCATTACAAAGTATTCAGCAGAACCAATATCAGCCTACAGCGCTCCCTCAATCGACAGGTAAACCATTACTCTTCGGCCGTATGAGATATTTACTAACGGAATATAGCGCCGGCTCATTCTTCAAATCACAATAATTATCAGACACAGCAGAACCAACCAGTTCAACCACCTCAACAAGCACAGTCACAACATCAATATTACCATTACCAGCAACATCCTACGACGAATGGGGCACCTGCATATCAAGCACACAATGAGCATCTACCACCCAACCAAAGCGATTCGACCCCTGCGCTCTATGAGCGCGCTCGTCAAGCAGCAGCAGCGCGATCATCAACGCATGCGCGCAGAGAAGGCTCACATTCTACCCGTCGACCGTGGAGCCCCGAAGAGGAAAAAGCTCTTATGATGGGACTTGACATGGTCAAAGGCCCCCATTGGTCTCAAATCTTATCACTATTCGGACCCAGCGGATCTATTAGCAATATCCTTGCGGACCGTACCCAAGTGCAATTGAAGGACAAGGCTAGAAATTTGAAGCTTTTCTTCCTCAAGACGAATTCGGAGATGCCGTACTATCTTCAATGTGTTACTGGGGAGTTGAAGACTCGGGCTCCTACTCAGGCTGCGAGAAAGGAAGCCGAAGAGAAGGCAAGACTTAACTCAGAGGAACAACAAGCCCACGTGAATGGCATATTGACATTGGCTGGTGGACTGCAGAACAATGCTGCACCGAGGCAAAGCCCTTCGACTACGGCGCCCAGAAGCGCAACGCCTAATCACACATTATCTCATCCCAATTCCCAGCCGAGCACACCTGGATTCTCCCAGCAGCAGATCCAAGTCCCGGTACCCGCCCCGGTTTCTCTCCCGCGCCCGGTTATACCCGCGCCACAACCAGTTAGCCTACCTAGTTTCACATCAACAGCTCATCAGCACAACACACCGTCTCCCAACTCACAAACTGAACAAGCAACTCCTGGTGCAGTGCCGTCGGCAATGTCAGTCACCACCTCAGAGTCTACCCAGACACTAGCACCGGTGCCGGTTCCCAGTATAGAGCACGAGCTGGAGAGACACGAACTTAGTAGCGTAGATGAGGCGGTTCTTAATCTGCGAGCTGCACTCGAACGAGAACACGAAAGAGAGAGAGATTCGGAGGCTGCCTCTGCCTCTGGACCGACAGCCCATTCTGAAGAAGGAGGAATGCATTCCACTCATACTTCGGCTACACCCGCGACCACGTCAACATACCAATAGCATTTGTAAGGAGGACAGAAAGCTAGGATACAGCATGATATTTTCAGGCAGGACTATCGACTAACGAGACATACGCGAAGGCACGAATGATTGATTTGATACCCCTGGGTGGTTTCTTTGCGGTTCATACCTCTCTGTATTTAGAGAGGGTTTGGTACAAGGGAGTAGTAGTAGTAGCATAAGGCATCCAGCTCGCATCCTGTGGCATGCAGGACAAACTTTGCTCCTCCTCGCATTGCTGGTTTGAAAGAATACAATTGCTTTCCAGTCATATCTTTTCCCGTCGCTTGTGTGATACAAACTCGCTTTGGCCTCCATTGGATCGTCACACTTCTCCCGGCTGGCAGTTGCTTGCTGTGACGCATCCGGCCGAATCATACGTAGCAACGCCTCTGAGACGCGATTATAGTTCGTAGGTGTTTGCGCTTTTCTTTGGACTCAGCTCAGCCTTATCTGCTACGTAGTAGCAATAATTTCAAGGGTCTTGTAGTATTTTGTCATGGCAGGTCACACTACAAACTGCTGCTGCGGGAAAGCAGCCTATAGTACCCATCAGGCTAGGCTTTAATGTTTAATTCTTTTCATGATACTCATAGTCCTTAGGTGGTTTATGGTATACAATCGTGTGCTACACTTTATAATAAATATTCCTCGTGATATTCCAGGTACATAGCCCAGCAACTAACGCTCTTCTATACTACCTAGTCCGAGATCTCGCTTCCACCCGAACATGACAAACGTACATCAAGATAGATTATTCACCCAGCCGTCAGCCTTACGACGCCTTGCGGGAAGCTGGTCAAACTCGAACTAAGGGCGTAGGAGCATACTACACGTATCAATATGTTTGATTACTTCGAACGGGTGCCGTATGCCCTACATGCCTACCTAAGCCAGACTTCTCGGCCACGTCATGCCGTGTCTTGCCAGTTGGCAGTTGCCTGTCCCGATGTTTGGATTTATCGCCAGGAAGTTGAGGCTCGACTAGACCAAGAGAAGATGTCAACGTTACCAATCCGATCTACACGGGTCTTTTAAATAGAGGAGAAACCGAGAGGCATTGACTCTCTTACACTTTCTCACCTTGGATTCCGACGCGCCCTGCCCTCAATGCGAAGGGGCTGGCGACATGTCGTTATCGCCATGGCAGCTATGCTTCCACGCCGACCTCAAGTGCCGCGTGAAGGCCTGCAACAACAAGAGATTCATCGGCGACTCGGCGTCCTCTCCGTACTGCAGACATCACGCCTGCACTGTTTGCTTCCGGTTCAAGATGTGCGCTCGACGTGGCCATGGGGAGGACGGGTTGTGTAATCACCGTGAGTTTCTCCTTACCCTTTGGCCCTGCACCTGAAAAAGAAATCAGGAGATGATATACGCGAAGGAAAAGAAAAGAGACGAGTACCTAGGTAAATAGGTGGTGGATTTGTTAGACGAATATGATGACCAACGCCGTTTAAATTTTTTCCACACTTAGATAATCGTTGCGAGTATATCTCATCGTCAGGCCGGAGGTGTCACGGCTGGAGAAAGGGGCACGACGTCCGGTTCCCCTTTTGCGCAGAGGAACGTTGGTCTCACCTACTCCTATTTCCGTAATAAGCCACATATCTCAGATACCTTCTTGCCCTCCCTCATCGGACTGACCATCCCTTCGTACACACAGACGGCTGCATCCAAACGCACTGCAAAGAACCCCGATCCAAGCGCCACGCCAACTCGCCCTACTGCCCGCGCCACGCCTGCACAATCAAGGACTGCGACCAGCCGCGCCACAACAACCATCACGGCGGCGGTCTCTGCTGCAAGAAGCACACCTGTCAGAACGCCAACTGCAGCAACTGCATCGACCCATCATCATCCTCCTGCACCTCCTCCTCAACTTCAACCTCAACATCAACTTCTTCCACCAACCAATTCTGCCCCACCCACCAGACCTGCCAAGCACCCACCTGCACCGCGCCGCTATTCCGGGACCCCTCGCACCTCGCAGCCAAGTTCTGCTATCGCCACCACTGCGCGGCAGCGCCCGAGTGCGCGAACCAGCGCGTCGAAGGCGCTTCTTCTTCTTCTTCCTCCACCACCTCCGCAACCGCGTGTCGCAACCACACGTGCGCCTTGTACCCCACCTGCGCGGCCGCCGCCGCGCGCAGGGATGCGGCATCGTCGCGCCACGGCCTGTTCTGCGCCGACCACGAGTGCGCCGACGACGGCTGCCGCAGGCAGACGTACGCCGACGCCAAGTGGTGCGCCGAGCACATGTGCATGGCGGCGCTGACGCGGCGCGAGGACTGCGGGAGCCGACGCGAGGGGTCCCCTGGGAATCCGCTGTTTTGCGCTGATCACCTGGTGTGCGAGGTTGCCGGGTGCGAGGCGTTTCGCGCGGTTAGGGGGAGGGGGAGGAGGTTGGCTAGGTGTGAGGAGCGTGAGTTTGCTTATTTTCCTACTTGACCTGACCTGACCTGTCCATCTATCTATCTATCTATCTATCTATCTATCTAGTATTTCTGTTTCCCTTGGGTTTCTGACATAAGCTACATTTGTAACCTGCAGATCTATCGACCAAATGCGCATTCCCAACCTGCACCCTCGACGCCGAGTCCGACGCCAGCGCATGCCGCTTCCACAAGTGCCGGAGTCCGGGGTGTACGGCGACGCTCTCGCCATCCGTCTACGCGCACAACCTGAACGCGGGTCTCCCTTCTTCGCATCCCGCAATCCCGATCGTTCCCACATCACTAGTCGCGTCCTCGCTATTCTGCGACACCCACCGGTGCGTGATACCCGGATGTCCGCACCCGCGAACAATCGCCATAGCAGCCGCGACGACGACGACAGCGACAGCAACAGTGTTGGGAATCATGTCTCCTCTCGCGGGCTTGGAGACTACTAGTGCCGTGTACTGTGCCGAGCACAGTCGCCGTTTACCAGCTGCTGGACATAATCACCGGCGCGGTCGTAGGGGGCACGGTAGGAATTGTCGATGCTGTAGTGAGATGTGTCTCACTGCGACAGTGGCGGGCGGTGGATGCGGAGGGGGAGGAAGTGGTGGTTGTTGTGAGTGTCCCGGTGGTGACGACGGTGATGACTCAGATAGCGATGTGGATGATTCTATTCCAGATCATGACGAATGTGGGGGCGGACCAGGCGGCGACATGGGAGTAGGAATAGATATAGGGGGTTGCATTCACTGTGGTGTTGCTGATTGTGGAGGCGGTGGTAAGTCGAAGAAATGCTGCAAATGATGGATGCTAATGCAGAGATGAATATTTACCTAATCCAAGATTGTAGTCAAATCTAGTTTCCCCTTTTGGGACCCCCAGGCATCGATGCTCGAGAAATGCAATCGTTGTAGATGCTAGAAGTGCTGGCCCTGCCCCCTCAAAAGTGCTGCTTCCAAATCTTGTATTATCTTTCTCGTGGTACATAGCTCACTTGTAAATAAAAAATAAATGAAATCCTGAATTTGAATTTGCTGCATAAGTTCGTTGAAACGTAATCGACTTCCTTTGGATGCCCCCTCTTATCAATAATAGTACAATCGCTTCATACCCGGAAATATCCAGGAGACCTACCTTAAATTCGTACCCAAATAATGCCGTCTCTTTAACAACCATGCATGAACCCCTTTCCCGATGTAATCTTGTCTTTAAACCATAGCGCTATCTTCTCACATCACCATACAATCCTTTTCTTTCCCACCGGCTGGCTGCACGGAATTCGCGCTGGCAGGTGGTGGCTGGCTAAGTCGGCCTCTCACTGGATTACTGGGTCCAGCCGTGCTCGGTCCGGTGACCGTTGATCTCCTCCCAGTCGTCGTGCTACTTGGGCTGCTTTCGGGGTGGCTCGGATGACCCGCGGGCGGTACGTATGGGGTCGCTTTGGAGGCCTGCTCATAGCTCGGCGGTGCTTCGTCCACGGACTCGGCCGCGGGTCGATGCGTAGTCGAGGCCGGGGGGATTAGGGACCTGACCTGCTGGACCGGTCTTCCTCGACTAGCTAGTGTGCTTGTTGACTGGCTTGCGGAACTACTTCTTGCTGGTGGGACTGGACCATTACCACCCCTGCTAACGGATCCACCACGACCATGGCCCCCGCGTTGAGACGGAGTACCTTGCCGGCCTTGCTGTTCAATAAACTGTTCGGATAGTTGACTCTCACGATTCCGGGCCGCCTGCTCTGCACGGTGGCGCTCCTCTTCTTCTTCCTGGAGTTGCAAGGCCAATGCCAGGTCTCGATCTTCTTGCTCATGCTTCGGCGATAGCGGCGCAAGCGCACCAGGAGCTGGCCCGCTGTTACGATTAGTCCGGCGTCGATTTGGTACTGTTTGCCACTCTCCTTGATTTGCATTACTACTTGACCCTCCATCAGGATACCAAGGAGCTGAACCATTCGAGGACGACTGTTGTTGCTGGGGGCCACCAACTAAACGGAAGTCGCCGGAGTAGAACTCTGTGCATTCACCCCGAACATCCACAAGCGATTCCCAGACAATTTCATCGTGTGTATAATAGCCAGCGTCTGTAACCAGGGTGTAAAGCTTGAGTGTTTGAGGGTGTCGGTATAGAGTTGAAAAGTGATCATTACGAAATAGGATAGATACATCTCCAGGGGGGATGGTTTTAGTGATAACATTCAGGCCCCATGGAGTGAGTTGCGTAGCAAACTGGAGAAGGAAGCCTTTTATGATCATGATGTCTTGGTAAAGTAGCTGCTCTTGCTCGGTGAGGCCACTATCCGAGCTTAGCTTATAGTCGAGCTCTTCCTCTCGGAACAAAATGCTTTGGACATCATCATAAGAGGATGCTTGTCTATTGAAGGATTCGTAAACCGAGTCACTCTTTGGGGGAAGCCAGCCATGTATTAGAGGTATGGAGAAAGTAGCATAAAGCTTCATGTCTCGCGTATCCTCAAATGTCCCAGGAATAAGATCTTCTTGTTCTGCAGGTTTGATGTGAAGTGGTGGTGCCTGCTTGCGAGCTGCTATTGTCTCAGGGGTTGGAATAAAACGTGGATTTACGTTCATGCCTGTGTGGAGACCCCTGAGAAAAGCGTATAGCTCGGACATATCGGGAAGAGATACTTCCGAGTTGGTATGGCGATGGGTCATAAGCTCATCAATGACAGCTTCGAGGAGGAAGTTTAGACTAATCTGCTCGCGAGACCTCAAAGCTTCCACAAGACTTGAGTTGGCTCGTTTGGGAGGGGTGGAAAGTGTGAGAGCGTTGACAAGAGCAACCAGAGGACAGGGTCCATTGGCGTTTTGGACCAGTACAGGTGACTTTCGGGGGTTTTTAGCCGCTCTCGGATCAAACCAATTAATATTCTTGATTTGGTATGTTTCGGATTTATCGGTGGTGGTTGGCGATTTCGGTCTAGGTGGTTTAGCAGGTGGGTTTTCGGTTGAAGTCCGCGGTGGTAAAGCAGGTGGTGTTTCCGTCGTAGCTGGCGCTACTACTTCCTTGGGTCCTTCGTTATCTGCATCCACAAAGTTCTCCCAGGTGCTTTGCTTTGATAAAGTCCCTGGTGCCAAATCTGGGAGGGGCTCATGGTCAATCAGGTTCCATCCATCGACAGTCTCAGCCTGTACATGGGGAGCCCGCAAATCTGGTTGCTTGCCCTTATTGTTAGATCCAATATCATCCCAGGCATGTTGGTCGTCCAAGATTTCTTCTGCCTCTTGGGATCGCCCAGGTAATGGCTGCAGAGAAGGCTTCGGAGGTGTGTCATCCCACGGCTGGTTCTCTCCCTCAACATGTAAAGGTAGAGTTGCAGGTGGGTTCGATATCGCACCTGTAGAAGGGGTCCTAGATGGCAAGCCCGAGTTCCAAACGTTACTCTTAGGTTCCTGGTCGGACAAGGGCGGAGCCGGCTGTAGACTTTGTGAAGGGCCTGGTTCACCGACTAGCGCCGGCTGCCAGGGATTTGTACTCGTCTCCGATTCGGAGATACGTAATTGTGAAAATGCATCTATTGGTGCAGAAGACTGCGGTGGAGAAGGATTTGCAGGTGTGGTGGATGGAGGTTGGATGTCGTGGCTGTTTGTAGTTGTTGGGCCGCTTTGCACAGGCTTCCGTTTGAAAGGATTCGTTTCGAGCCGCGGCCCTCCCGGCCAGAGAGCTTTCGGCATTTCTTCAAGTCTTGACTTAGGTTCAACTGTGTTCTCTATCCCGTCTTTTTTGTTCTGGTCGTTCCAAGGGTTCTCGTCCTGTTGATAGCTCGGAATCTTAGAATCTAGTCCCGGTCTCAGCGCATCGGGAACGTCTGTCAGTGTATTGTCGCTCTCCACATGGTTCGTGGGACGTTGATGCGCTGGTGGAGGGTCCTCTCTCGCCCACACTCTTTCAGAATCTGCGTCGGAATCGCTAGCAGACCACAGTTCTTGTCTTACACCTTGTATACTAACGGCGGGGGCGTGGGTGCTGGTGTTCACCGAAGTCTTGTCGGGAAGCGGCTTTCGTGCGACCATAGTGGTGTTTCGGTGAGGCGAATACGGCCGAATAGTGGTGCTTTTGACGGGTCGCAATGGGTAGAATGTATTCCAAGTTGCGGATCTCGCCAATAATAGGGAACAATCATAGAGCCAGGAATTGCGTCATCACAGAGATGCTCGGATAGGAAGAAACCGTGATACTCAAACGAGGGACAATATAAGATTGGGTAGATCCCCAGTTTGAAATAAAATAATCAACCTCTCTCTTCCTTGGAGTAGCGCAGCTGAATGAGGCGATAGACTGTATGTGTTATGTAGAAATGAGAGTTCAAAAGGTTGTATATAGGTAAGTATGTAGGTAGGTAGGCAGCAAGGTACGGAAAGCTGTGATAGGTGATGATAGGTATTATGGAGATGTCGCGATAGATACTTGCAAGGGTCTATGTTAATTAAAAAGCTGCCTGGTTTGTAGGAGGGAGTATTGTGGCTGTGCAAGTTTAAGCTTGGTTGGGAGGAATGGGTGGGGTTTTAGTACCGGATAAAAGAACTTTTATTCATCAGCGTGAATACGTTATTAATTAGCCACATATGTCTCAGCCACACTTGGCTGGAGCTTTCACTTTTTATGACGCAGCTATCCTTTTTGACTCGGAGTTGATGGGATGATTTGTTAGATCCTTGGTGGCCTCCCAATCTTTTTCGATTTTTAACTTTTTGGTCTAACCGCCAGTACTAGATCGTTCCAGCATCCGTAGTGCTGAATAATTGAATATATCCACCTACCTTAATCAGCTTCAAGCCAACCATATCTTTCCTCAACTGTCCCTCGGTGTCTCACGTACCTGAACATTAGTATTACGTACTACCCCACACTGGGGTCATCTACCCTAATGGAGGCGATGGGAGGGGTCTAACCAGTTGCACTCTAGTCCAATCAAATCTTGTCGGATATTCAATTTTGCCATCCTCCGCTTTCCATCCTTGTTCTGGTACCTCGCTTTACATTGACTGGTTGTTCATCGGTCACGATGTCATGGTTACATTGATGAAATCACTTCATGTTTACTCCTACTCCTACAAAACCCCCTTGTCTTGACAAACTCGCACTTGTATTTTCTGAAATGTTTGTGAACCTAGCTCTGGTCTAGAATTGTCCATCCTCACAAGAATCCATTCTCTCCAATAATATCAACCCATCTAGAATACTAAGTAGTACACCTTCGTGTCACCAACAACAATGGCAATTGTTCAGGATTGGCTTCCTGCAAGCCGGGAAAACTACGACAAGATCTTATTTTGGTGGCAGTTATATCCTCTAGTAAGATTTACCTCAATCAACTCGGAGCCAAACTGACACGACACACAGGTAGCCTCTTTCCAATGGCTCGTTTCATGGTATGGCATGGGGAAGACCTCAGTCCAAAGCAAATTTAATCTGCCCGGAAGGATTGGTTGGATGACGATGGAGGTCCCTGGTTTCACAACCCTCTTATACATCATGACCACGCTCCCTGCCCAGCATGGCATTACCGATTTGCCATGGCAGAACAAAGTGCTTGCTGGCCTCTTTGTCATCCACTACACTTACAGAGCTGTCCTCTTCCCAATTATTCAACCGTCCATGTCACCCATTCATGTACTCGTCTGGGCGAATGCTATCATCTTTCAATTCTGCAACGCGACCTGCATAGGTAGTTGGCTGGCCGCATACGGTCCAACTACCCAGGAAGAGTGGGATGCTCAGAATTGGTCCGTGCTGCAGTTCTCTGTCGGCCTCGTTCTGTTCTATGTTGGGTTAACGGCAAACTACTTCTCCGACGAGGAATTACGTGAGATACGCCGCGGCGAGCTACGACGTCAGGCAAAACTAAGACAGCAAGGCAAAAGCGTTGACAAACACTATGAGGTACCCCAGAATGGACTGTTCAGGTACATGCTTTATCCCCATTATTTCATGGAATGGATTGAATGGTTTGGATATTGGGTCGCTGCCGGCATCGCTTGTACCCCTGCGAGGTCCTTCTTGCTCAACGAATTCTTTGCTATGCTGCCTCGCGCCGTATCTGGTGGGAAATGGTACAAAGAGAAGTTTGGGGAAGAGAAGATCAAGGGCAAATATGTCATTATTCCTGGTCTTTACTAAGGATATCCTCTTAAACCGCTCTCCTTAAGCTTGATTGAGGCATGGGCCCCTTTGTATCGACAACCCCTTTATACTAACAACGCCCTACTCTCGAGAGGACGCCTAATAGATGATTATTCAATGACATGTATTTTTAGCATACCAAGGTAGTTATACGATTACAAGTACTTAATTGGGAGCTTTTCCTGTTTATAATAAGCTGAATCCGGTGACGCGGATCCTAGACCTGATCACAATCATAACCTAGTATACATGAGAGGGTATCAATATAAACACGCAGAGCCGCACTTGGTCCCCTCCTCAAGTACCACACTGTTGTAGGCGAGGTATTAACATTTGCAGAATGTATCCCAAAGCACTTTAGGCAAGAATCGAGTTTTCTTCTCAATGCATAGGTAGGTAGGTAAATAGGTACCTTTGGCTTAACTTCCTATCTACTTGAATAATGAGTACTGAGCCTCCCTGGTTTTCAGCCCCAAAGATAGGGATTTCCGCACATGATGGAATTAGTGGTAGCTGACAGCAATCATCTATAATACGCATACGAATTAATCTACTAACGTATCCTAACCCGAAGGGACCCCCTCAAAATCATAACCAGGGCGTATCCAAAGTCGCAGAATGCGGTGAACTATATCTTTTAGAAACGTCCTCCTAAGAAACTGTTATTCCTCGACGTCCCTTAGGGCTAGATGATTGGATTGTTTCTTGGTTATTGGAAAGAAACTGAGGCATCTGCTAATAATAGGTTTGTAATAACAATGCGCGTTGTATTCAAAAAGACGATACAAAGAATATGTTTTGCTACAAGAAGCAAGATCATGGTACATTGGTGCTGTAATGTAACGATAGTATCATTTACGAGATGTGTAGATAGTATAAGAAGATGGCAGTTTTCAATAGATCTGCGTGATTCCTGTTGAGTGTATCAATAATCAAAATACTTACATACCTACCTACCTACCTACCTACCTACCAACCTATCCATCTATCTAACTCAGGTTCACCTACTCCTAAACCGACAGCATGTTTCCAGCCAGCAATGCTCCATCCAACCCACCTCCAGGCTGGCGGTGGGACGGCAAAGCCCCTCGCACTGCGGGAATTTACGTAGTTCGTCACGCGCAAGCCTCACATAATGTTTCCGGACGGGCTGCCTTCAGGAGAGATACACACCTTACTACCACAGGCCTTCAACAGAGTAAAGATACGGGCAAAATGTTTTACGATTCCAAGATAAGGCTCGACCATATCATCTGCTCGCCTTTGACACGGACCATCCAAACCTGCTCCATGGTTTTCAACACAGCTGTTGCCAGGGGTGTTCCGATCGTCCTAGTTCCCGACCTCCGGGAGACCTCAGACTACCCTTGTAACTACGGGAGATCCCTCAAAGCGCTAGATGGGGAATTCGGCTCCATGATTGACGGCACGGAGTATGCATCGGGCGGGTGGCATGACGAGGCACCTCCTTCTGACCCGGCTGAGATGAAAGAGCGAGGCCGTAGGCTTCGAAACGAGATCCGAAAGAATCTAGCGGCCTACATGGAGAAGGTAGGCGCGCGCCATGTTAACATCGGCATTGTCTCTCATGCCAACATGCTCAGGGAGTTGACTGGGGACTACATCCAGCCATTCTATAACGCGGAGAATAGGTTATACGAGATCCCTAACCTGTTTGACGATAGGTACGACGCCTATTTCCAAGAACCGGACTATGCCATGGAACAACGGAGGCTAGCAAGGAATGATAAAGAGGCATTTCAACCAAAAGACCCAAAGCAACAGGCAGCTCAAGTACGTTATCACCAGAGCATGGCGACCAGGAAGAAGGAAACGGATCTATTGAACGCTCAGCTCGCCCAAAATACAAAGAAGTAAGATAGTTCTAGATCTAGAGTGTCAAGGTAGGTGGACTTCTGAAGCCTGCCAGTCAGTTGTTACTGATAGATAGCGCCACAGCGATACCCTCATTTCATAATTAATTTCCTGTTTCCATATTAGCGTATGAACCTTAGAAAGATGATGAGTGTCCTAACCAGTAGATCTTCTCCTTCGTGTAAGAGGTCCAAATGTTGCCGACGTAACTAGTGCTGGTGAATGGTGTTATTTCACTACCTAGATTCGCTGCTTCGTGAGCGAAACTAGGGAAACCCCCCTATTCGAGTGGATACTAGTTGAAAACTGATTCTAGGCCACGTACGATTATCCATATTTTTACTCGCTGCCCCTGTAATAAGATTCTTGTGCTTGTATATGAGCCTTGACTTGCTTGCTTAGATCTTCGGGTGCATTTCGGGCTCGTCCAAGATTTGGTGTTCTTTTGCGGTAGTTGTGCGAGAGACTTGAGAGCTGAAGAGCCTCGATCAAGGGGCAATTAGTGGGTACCAAGACTGTTTTCCCGGTCCAGATTCCACGGAAGATGTAACTTCTGGGGAAGCACGTGGAGGGCATGTCAGTCTGGAAACTCACCGCCAGGTCTTGCGATGACGCTTCTCTCCTAGCCATTCATCTTGCATTGATATGGGGCCCAGCGTGAGATCTTAGTTTCGATGCTACCTTACCATCCCCGTACTGTCGGAGCGTTAGTAATGAACCGATTTGATTTGTCCGATGCCCTATAAAATCTATAGTTCGTATGAATGTCTAGCCAGATTGATACTAGGACCCTACATGGTAGCTATGTCGTTGATGCACTAGCTCTTATGTCCGGCTATTAGGTATCAACGCTCCAACAGCCGATAGTATAGAGCATTATAGGCAATCGCGGACTTTTGACCAAGAGACAATTTCGTTGCTGACTGAATAAGGCCACTTGAATCATACGAAAAGTCGTAATTGATAGGTAGGTGGGTAGTTGGCGGCTTTAGAAGAATTCCGTGCCGCACACGTATATGAACTTACCGACGCTATGATGTCGATGAGGCATGCGACGCTCTCCATACTACCCAAGATATGGCGAGATGGCTCTCCACCTTGTGTAAGAATTCGTATCTTGCCACGGAAATCTGGCGAAGTAATACTTCGAATGCAACAACACCAAAGATTCGATTGGCTCCAAGCCGCGCTAATCTATCCAAAGGTTGGCAGATGAGGGGGGTACTATAATCTTGAAACATCAGACCTGCCGAAATAAATATGAAGCCTCTTTCCCTGATGTCGCTCTCATGTATGAAATCAATGACTCTCGACTGAAATCGCGTGTCGGTATTTCTCGCGGTAGCCAACCCATCCGAAGAGAATGGACGAAATCTCATTGACCAAACTGCCGCCCACGGCTTTCATTCTTGGCATCCCGTTGGTAACCTACTGTCTTTGGTCGTTATTTGCTTATCTCTCGTCGCCACTGAGGCAATATCCTGGACCGTTCTTAGCACGTAAGATTCTCATGACCCCTCACCTCCAAGACGATCCCGACAGTTAGGACGAGTTGACATGTATCTTGTCATATCCGCTATGCACTGATACCGTCTGTATTGTTTTTTGTGCGCATACTAACTTCTTTTCGTTTTTAGGATGGACGCGGCTCTGGTATCTCTATCATGCCTGGACGGGCAAGATTCACACCGAGATCAAGCGACTTCATGCCAAGCATGGCCCAATCGTCCGCATCACGCCGCACATCCTTGATGTCGATATGCCTGAGATGATCCCGACGATATACAATAGGAAGGAAGACTGGCCGAAGGTTAGTATGGTGCTTTCATCCCCCTTTTTACGTGAATCATATTGACGTCGTGTCATCAGACTGAATTCTACCATGGCAGCAGCGCCTTAGTCGACGGCAAAATAGTTCTGAATCTTTTCAGCGAAACTGATCCAGATAAGCATGCGAGGGAGAGGAAGCCCATCTCAAAGTACTACTCCGTATTGGGCATCACCGGATTCGAGTCGCATATGGATAAGATCATCAACAAGTTCTGCTACGAACTGGAGACGAGATTTATCGATGGCCCAGGCGGGAGTAAGGTATTCGATATCGGAAGATGGATTAACTATTGTGGGTTGAATGCTTCTTCGTGATGGTCGAATGACATGCCTATATGCCAGGGGTACCGGGGCTGACTAAATAGACACGTGGGATGCTGTGGGACAGCTGACGTACTCGAAACCCCTCGGATATCTCGAAAAGGGGCGGGACTTCGACGGCACGCTGAGAAATTCCGAAGTAGCAATGGACTACTTCACCATCGTATCAACCATGCCGTTCCTGGACCACGTGCTTGACAAGAATCGGTTCTATCGAATGGGCCCCCCCGGGTTCAACACCGTCACCAAAATCTCCATCGACTCCCTCGTCGCCCGTTACCAAGGTACCGACAAGGAAACTCACGACGACAACAACCCCGACTTTCTAGACAAGTTCCTCGAGGCGAAGGCAAACGACCCGGACACGATCAACGACGCGCAGATCATCTCGTGGCTGATGAACAACATGATCGCGGGCGCCGACACGACGACCAACACCATCAAGAGCGTCCTGTACCACTCGCTGAAGCACCCACACGCATGGAAGAAGCTCAGCACCGAGATCCTGGCCGCCAACCTCCGCGGGCGAACGCCGCCGCCGGCGTACAAGGACGTGCGCGTGCTCCCGTACGTCGACGCCGTGGTGCGCGAGGCCCTGCGCCTGCTCCCCGGCGTGTGCATGACGCTGGAGCGCCACGTGCCGCGCGGCGGGTACAGCTTCCGCGGCACCCACCTCCCCGAGGGCGTCAAGGTCGGCGTCAACCCGTACATCACGAACCGCAACGCGGCCGTGTACGGCGCCGACGCCGAGCACTTCCGGCCCGAGCGCTGGCTGCGCGACGAGGCCGCGGGCGAGTCCGAGGAGAGCTTCCAGGCGCGTTTGCATCTGATGAATAGGTGCGACATGTCGTTTGGCGGCGGCAGTCGCGTGTGTCTGGGCAAGAATGTGGGCATGTTCGAGACGTACAAAGTCCTTGCGACGTTGGTTACCTTGTATGAGATTGAGTTGGCGGAGGAGCAGGAGGATTGGGAGGTTACTGTTCACTTGTTTCCTAGGCCCGAGGGCGGGCTGAAGGTCAAAATGACTAGGAGGCGGTAGTTTGGGTATCACACGAGCGCCTTGTACTGGAAGGAGTGTAGATATTGGCTCGTGATGTGGTTAAGCACTACGTCGCACGATACCCCTGATGCTACCTGCCCTGAGTCGTGTCGAGAGGATGTGTGTTCAAAGTAACCCGACCATCAAGCTGAAAAGTGGTGCTCCGGGTTGGGTTTGAATTAGTCGGGGTGCTGCTCGCTGTTAGAATATTATGATTTGGGTATAATCATATGCATATAATCTACTTACTTCTTAGAGATGTTGGCTACGACTTCGTTTTGAACCGCAGACTGATCTGGTGGCTCTCGCATGCCTTGAATGCTATCTCGAGGCTTTGATTACTGTCATCGTGTAAGCTTGTCTCATTGATCGACCCGTTTTGAGCTACCGGAGAAAGAGTGGTATCATTACCACCATCGTACTTCGCCGAGCATGGTCCGTTGACAGCGACACTTGTTGTACTCCTATGGCTCAGTCGGAGCCGGTTTGCGGTCGGAGTCGTTAGGCTTCATCGAAGATTGAATGACCGGTGTGCCGCTGTCATGCCGTGTGCAGTGGTATTCTGCCTTAAACCGTCGTGTTGCTCCATCCATTGTCGTATCCCGAATTACCACATGCTAATGCCGCCGCTTTCCTATATCGTCCCGGCCACTTTCGTGCGACAGTTACACCTCACCAATCGGCGAAGATCGTGTGTGTACCGGCATCGGCGGATGTACGGCCAAGGCCATGTGCTCGACTTCCACGACTGATGCTGTGTTATCTTAAATATTGGGCAAACAATCTCTCGTTACACTTTGTGTCTAATGCTCCGTGATACAAGTTTATGCTTAACTGGTGCCCGGGCACACGACGGGAGGCATGTTTTCGGTACTCTCTGGACATGGTATCGAGTTGCCCCTCCTTTTTAGCCAAGCATTATAACGACTCTCGTCCCTTTATCAAAAAACGAATGAGACAACATGGTGTTGTGTCCCTTCACAGAACTCGGCGTAGTTCTGACATGTGTCATCAATTGATGGCGGGAGACGTGATAAAAATCGACGTGGCCAATGGCGTCTTCGAGGTGGCGGTCAATATCAAGTAGCGAAGCTGGGTGACGTTGTTTCTAAGTCTTCTGAGCCGATGGTTTCGTGCCGATGGCGCTGATATGAAAGCGTTTACCTCATATGAAGCTACTGACTGAGTTCATCTGAGTGACGTTCTGACCCGAATAATAAAAATCATCATAGGTAGAGTCGGCAGTACATGCACGTTCGGTAGGTAGGTACCTAGGCTTGGGTGTTGAGTCGGACTTCAGGAGTTGAAATTTAATATCAGCCCAAATCACACAGTGGCCAAGATCGAGAGGTCCTGTTTGTCTAATGTTTGTTGGCTATCCCCGTGTATATCGAAGCATGAAGTTGGTCGTCCATCCCTGTCTTTGTTGGATCATTAAGATGATAAAGAGAAGGATTTAATTGGAGCGCTGAGCCGCTCACGTAAGGCCTCTGCTATCAACATTGGGCTCGATATTCTCCGCGTGTGAGACTTTTGCGGTATGTCTTAGGTAGATCGCGGAAGTACTATCCTGGAATTAGTTGGGTTTAAGTCTGACCCTGACCTTCTAGTTGTTGGAATACTCCCCGTGCTGCGATACCGATCTACCAGTGGTGTCGCTTTCGTTGGTCCAAAATAGGTAGTCATCAATTGTGCCGTCATATGACATGTCTTTTTCTCTTCAGGACTTAGAAGTGACCAAGGATACCAATATGCCATAGATTTTTGACGAGAACGTGTTTTCTTTCCCACCTAATTTTGACTCATGTCAGAAGGTGATCGCACGATATTTGTGAAGGTGATTGATCGCATGGAAGTTCCAAAGGATTGTTTCATGATTCAGCCTTCTGGTACGAAACAGTAGCTGCGAAAGTTCTGCTTATGTTTGAAGCGCGTTCCACGAAAGGAGTTATTAAAGGTGATCAAGTCGCAATATGCGATAGACGGACAATCAGCTATAGGTCTATACACCATGAGCTCATCGTCTCATTGCAGTAAACCGGACCTGAATTTGTCTTTGAGCCACATGGCAGAACAGGGATGATAATGCAGTAAGCCTACTGCATAACCAATCATCGCGAAGTTAACTATATCATCTCCCCCTTAAGAAACATACTATGTATGTCGGCTCTTGTTCATTTATTGAATAGCTACCCAAGCAAGCAGGTAAGATAATTACCTATCGACAGATTATTTGTGATATTCAGAGTTCTCTGACATTGAGATCCTTTTCGAGGTATGGTCTGTGCTCTATGAGGGGTCTGGTCTCAGAGGAAGGACGAAGGAATTACTGGCCCACGACACGGAATGCTACATATACTAAAATACGATCTATGATCACCTGCATAATGCTTGGGTCTTTTATGTTACCTTCGCCGGGTACCCACGCAGCGCGAACGACGCGCACGACGGCCGAGCCCAACAGGGAGGTATGTTAGGTAGGCATGCAATGCATGGTTCACATCCAAGCCATGTGCCTAATACCGAGATCCGCAGCATTATGTCAACATCTAAGGATCGTGCTTGATATTCATTCCTCATATACAGGTATGCTCACCGAAAGTCCTCATGACTACCTAAGAACGCCAACATGGATCCGCTGATATACTGTATCTGCGGGCTTGTTAAAAAAAAAATAAAAAAAGTTGTTGAGTGGCGCGACACAACATATATCGAAGCATGAAAGTCTCACAAACACTGCGTATTACGGCTGTCATGGGCCGTATGGCCAATGCGAGAGTAGATAGTGATACACAAACCCATTTATTCTATCTGTATGGAAATCAGTTTAACTGCATTTGTCATGACGCTTCCTAGCTTGTGCCTGTCTGCATGTAAGTAAGATGAGAATACCATGGCTGTGATTGTATTCCATGCGAGGAGAGAAAAAAGAGAACAGTTAATAACTACCTACCCATAAAGGTGCCTACGCTATTTTAATTTTACGTGTACTGTATGCTATGGATTCAATTGATTTCTCGATAAATAGAACATTCCCTCTCAGCTCAGCTGCCGCAATCCCGTTCCCCCCTGACTGTAGCTAAGAATACATGCTTGGCCATAGCGCTTTGAGCTTCCACATTAGTAAGAAATCTCTTTTGCTATTGGTTAGGGATGATGAACAAGCCTTCTTGGCAGCAAAGTTAAGCATTGCAAGGGGGTACGAGTTGCGGCAATCAATCTTGGTTGATTTATAAGAAAACGAGTTTGCAAAAAACTTTTTAACCATCCAATTATTAAAATTTCTTCACCGTTTTTAAGCCTCCAACTTTTGATATACGCCTCTGCGGTGAAACAATGTCTCTGATTAAACTTGTTTGCTACCTAAAAGTTTGTCTCGGTCTTTTTCGGAAGGTCTGATTACGCATAGGAATCGCAGTATGCCAGTGTACACCGAGCCAAATACCGTTCAGCTATTATATTGAGCTTTTGTTTGGTGCACGATGATCCGTTGCCATCCAAACACGATTCTGGATAGGTCATTGCCATCACATGCAATCTGATGCAATACGACTCTGTTATCCAGGCATTATGGCGACGGCGGCCACGAACCAATAATAGCACCGTTTTTTTTTCTCAGCAAAACCCGGCATCGGCTTTAGGTGATTAGCCAGAGCATGAATAAAATCGACATGTTCGAAATAATTACAGTAGGTACTATTCTGCGGCATTCTGCACATTGGCTACGCACCGCACCTACGCTTTTTGTGGGTGTAGATCCCTTGCTTCATCCCACACGGGAATAAGCGTTCGGCAGGATTTATTTCACGACCTCAAATGATCGTTCCCCACCGCAATCGGACAAGGGACCCGGGTAATTCGTACCTACGTCCATGCAGCTGCTCTGCTGCTCTAGCGGGATCGTTGCGTAAGGGAGCAGGGGGTTTGGGTTACAATCCGCTCCATGTATTGCATGTACCCAGTGACAGGTACTTGGGGTCAGCTCCTACGAAGTGGGCCAGTTCCAGATGAGCTGCTGTAGAATTGTGTTCCGTTGATAGGCACTAACATCCATAATTTCTTCCCCGGCTACGGCTGCGGCTACAGCCCCGGTGAAAGGTTGAGGGGAGAAGCTAAGGTAGAATGGACTAAAGCATTATTATCCCAATGTCGTGAATCTGGTTGGATACGAGCGTCGAAGTGGTGGTTTTAACAGTCTAGATGATAAGTATCTCACGGGTGTTGAGTTGGGATTTTCATCTAGGCTATTGTTGCGTACACATAAGCTGACTTATTCCCGGTGCAATCTTATAGGCAGTTGGCGTGCGATTTATGCTGCTACTATGAATTGCCTTGTACGGTACGTATGACGAATACCGGGGTGCGGGCGCTCGCGTCCTGGGTCGCCATGCGTCGGCTTTATCCATCGCGAGCACATTCCTTTGAAAAAGGTCGGTAGGCCACCTCCGTATAAGCTCTCTTGTATCGGTCAAGTGGATGCATTGTATTTGCTAGGCGATCCCGCTTATACATCATCGGTGTTCTATGCTTGCTTGGTTTGCTTTCTTATTACGACTATCAAGCCCCAGCGGAGCAACCAAGACAATCCAGACGTTCTTTGTCTTCCACAACCTTAACCATGGCGGACCAGAGTGACATATCACACAGCCAACTAGGGCCTCAACTACACCGCGAGAATACAAATGCTTCATCAAAGACCGATACTGAATACTATCGCCCCAGCCGCCGAATCAGTCATGCTAGTTACAACAGCCGAAACAGTTGGACCAACCAATTTTCGGAAATAGTTCAGACTTTAAGCCACCAAGATGTCGAGGCTAGATACTTAGAAGAGGAGGCAGACAACGGGATATCACGAATGGACGATACTACTGACACGGATAACCCTAGTGGTGAGCCGGAGAAGATAATCATATCATGGGAACCCAATGATCCAGAGAACCCTTATAACTGGCCGAAGGTCGGTATCCGAAGCTTTCTTCATGTCGTCTCAGTAATGCTAATATCAGGTTTAGTGGCGGAAAAATCTCATTCTCGTCACGGCCATGTTGACTGTCGGTAATAGTACCATGGGCAGTTCTCTACCCAGCATGGCCATCCCTTTTATAATGAAGGAATGGGGCGTTACCAATTCAACACAGTCCATTCTCCCAATTTCCACATACATAATAGGTTATGTCTTTGGCCCACTCGTGTGTAAGTTACATCTCACGTTTGTGTTGACAATAGCTCCCATCTCAAATTAGGGGTATGCATTATACCCGAATTCAACCATGCTGACACGAACTCATTTTCTCAGGGGGGCCGTTAAGCGAGTATGTCGGACGCCGAATCCTCTCGACAGGTTTATTTTTTATGTTCTTGATATGGACTCTCGCCTGTGCCTTAGCTCCCAGTTGGCCTGTGCTATTGGTATTCCGACTATTCACCGGGACGTGTGCATCAGCACCGATGGCCGTCGTCACCGGAATACTTGCGGACGTATTTGAGGATTCGGTTAGTCGTGGCCGAGCCATGGCTTATTTCATGTGTGTAAGTGCCGAAGTTCTCCACCCGTGCTATCTCCGTTTATCTCAGGCTGACGTTTCCCGAAGACGACTGTATTTGGCCCGTTACTGGCACCGATTATCTCCGGGTTTGCCTCAACCACTATTGGATGGCGGTGGACCTTTTGGATCGCCCTTATTATCGCGGGGGCAAGCTTCTTCCTGGCTGCGATCCTCCCTGAGACCTACGGACCAGTTCTTCTCACCCAGCGGGCACGTAAGATTCGCAAGGCCGATCCAACGGCTCAAGTATACTCCCAAGCGGAGCTAGAGCCCCATGACTTCAAGCAGTTGGCAACTAGAGTTTTGACTCGTCCTATCCGCATGATCCTGACCGAGCTCATCGTGACAGCAACGTGTCTCTACCTTGCATTGGTGTATGCAATCTTTTACATGTCTTTCCAGTCTTTTCCTATCATATTTCAGCAGGTCTATGGCCTATCCCCCGGAGTTACAGGTCTATGCTATATGCCAATCGGAGCTGGTGCCGTTCTTTCACTACCAATCTTCTTTGCCTACGATCACATCCACCGTAACGCTGTGGTCCAAGGGAAACAATGGGCAAAACAGGAGGAATACCGTCGAGTTCCCTTGGCTGTTCTTGGCGGACCTATATTCGGCATATCTTTATTCTGGCTTGGATGGTCAGCGCACCCGAACGTATCGTTTGTGGCACCGCTACTTGCCGGTATCCCTTTTGGTCTAGGCTTCAGTACGTATACTCCAAAACCCATCCATTGATATTAAACTTGCAGAAACATGAATCGAAGGGAAAATAACACTGCCTGAAGCGAGTTGACCACGGTCCTTTGATAAAAGTGCACTGCTAACGTTGACTACTCTAGTGTTGATTTTCATGTCGCTCCTCAACTACATCACGGATGCCTACGACATATTTGCCGCGAGTGCCAACGCAGCAGCTAGTTCTTGTCGGTCTGTATTTGCTGTGGCCCTGCCGTTCGCGACGACCCCCATGTTCACGCGACTCGGAATAGCCGGAGCTTGCAGCTTACTCGGAGGTCTAACCTTTTTAATGTGCGTCATCCCCTTCATCTTCATTTGGAAAGGAGAAGCACTCCGATCAAGGTCCGCGTTTTGCATCGCGCTTCAAGAGCGCAGAGCCGAAATGGAACGGAAGCAGGAGGAGCAAGAGTTGAGAAGAGCTAGAGCCGCAGGCAAGAGCAATACTGCAATCTTTGAAGAGAAGCAGGGCATTGTCTGAACAAAGGTGGGTTACATTGACTGCCGATCGGAACACGAATTTGAATAATTATGCATAGCTATGGAGTTGGAAGGAAAGGATTATAGAGCTATGAGAGTTATGATGCGTATCACTCGGACAGATACCTACTCAAATATTTTAATAGATTGTTAACCAAAGATCAACATGAAGATATGAATGCCCATTTCCTTCAATCACGAAGCCCGACTTTCCAACTTTTATGATTTGACAAATCGGAAACTCAGTCAAGAATCGACAGCGAGTCCATCAGACTCCGGCGGGCCCCGATACACTGTAACAGAGATATGAGCATCATAAACACGAGACATTTAGGTTTAGGCAATACTCACCCTTCCTAGCGTAGATTCCATACCAAATAGCACTCAGTACCATGAACCCAATAAACACCACAATCGCGTAGTTCATGCTGGCTTCGCTCGTAGGGAGTGCGGTTGGCATGGAGAACAAAATCACCTCAAACACAATCCATGCCACCGTGAGAAGGTTAACCACCAGTCCGAGATACCGCCCCATCGTCCACTTAGCGCTGTTTACTTCCTTGCGCTTGTGCATGAGGGAGATGGAGATAGGTATCGCGTACGAGACGGCAAGGGATATCACACCCACCGAAACGAAAGCGAGAAATGCGGATGAAGATCCCAGGTTGATAAGCCCGAGGAGCATCTCAATCAAGGTGGTCAGCGCCAGGGCGAAGATGGGCGTACCATGGCGCTCGTCAATCTTGGACCAGATCCGGGCGAACGGAATCGCGTTATCTCGCGCAAAGGCCCACGTGCACCTTGAAGCGGCGACCGTGATGGAGATCGAGCAGAATAGGGTGATGACGAGGACGAGCACGGTCAGCGCCAGACCACCCCCGGGAGACCCCATCACTCTGCCAAAAATGTACGGCAGCGCTTGACCCACGGGCGCGTCTAGGATGTCTACCAAGTCCGGAAGCGTGGCACAGAGAGGAATTATCTAATCGCGTAGTAAATCTGGATTAGCGGCCGAGAACGCGTAATGGCTGAAAGGGGTCGACCTACGAAGAATAATCCCGCAATACCCCCAACTGGGATACACAGAGAAAGCGCCTTCGGCAGCTTGACGGCTGGGTCTTTACATTCTTCCGCCATGGACGAAATCATACCTATGGCAGAGAATCTGAAACACGGTCAGCTTCTCGCAAGATATGGCACGATACATAAGATGTCAGCGCCAGGGAACTCACGTGTAAGCTGAGGGTAGAATCCCAATAAAGAAGGAAAAACTACCCCATCCGGACAGCGAAGTATCGTAATGCCCCTGAGAACGATGTAAGTCCTTGTCATATTCCTTCCTGGGATTGTTCGCGGTGGGCTAATCTTGCTTACCAGGGTGTAACTTGGCGAGTGTCTGCCCACGTCGGCCTTCACGGAAACGCAGATGCAAGTGACGATGATGCTTATGGCAGTGAATATCGCGCAGAACGTATCCACGAGAGGAAGCATCTTGTTGCCAAATGCCACCAGGAAGAATGTCAGAACGCAGACGGCGTAGAAGATCAGGAGCAGCTGCCATGCGTCCACGGCAAAGTCGGGTTCGTAGAGAGCGACCGCGGCGGCGAGCATGGATGCAAACCCGAAGTTGACGGATAACGTTATGGTCCAGTTCCCGATAAGCCAGGTCCATCCGGTGATGAAGGACAAAACGGTGCGATACTTCGGACTCGCGAGCTGGAACGACCAGTAGTACGGCCCGGCTGACGTGGGGTATCGGGATGCGAGCTCGCCGAGCGATAGCGCGATGCACTCCCCGAGGATCAGGTTCACAATCCAGCCCAAGAACATCGGCAGCTGACCTATAAATGGCGTACGTATTAGCATGGCGAGCTATATATAAGGTGAGCGATCCTTCACCGTACCACCTCCGTAGATTGCGCTGATGAGCGGTCCGCCGAAGCCGTATGGCACCTAACCAGGTTTCAGACACCGATCAACTTAGGTACTTAATGACTCCCAACTTACGGCCGCGATCGCCAACGATTGAAAGAGGAGCGTGAACATCGATCGGTTGCGTCGCAGCTCTGGCGTGTAGCCAAGCATCGTGAGATTTTGAACATCGTGTACCGTTCCGAGCTGAGTATGTCCATTTTCAAAATCCACGGAAGGAGGCAGGCCGCTCTGCGAAATCTTCTCTTTGATGGAACTCATTGTCGTATACCCCAGGTTGTGGTTTGTCGAGATCGTGGATGCGACTTAAGACACCTACCCCTGTACGAGATCTCGTTGGGAAACTCGCTTGACAGAGACGGAGATCTCAAATGAGATATATAAAGCACTGTTCCTGAGTAACGTGCATATTACTGTCCCCGCACGTAGGTATCTATCTCCTGGGGTGCTAGATAGCAGCTCTCCCCTGTATGGGAGTACTGACTTGGCTCGTGTAGGATCGCACTGGCCAATCATGTCAGCCAATCTTGGCCATCTAGACACTTCGAGAGACTTTCTATTGGAACGGTGGTAACGAATGACGGCACTGTATCGACTTTGCAAGGGGTAACCTGCTATCTAGCACTCTAGACAATATCTACATGTGTTTACCTATGGTGAACCTTATCGTGAGACTATGAACCACTTGCGGGGGTTCGGGAAGTGGTATAGATAAGGGTGTTTACGTATACGTTGGCAGGGTCATTATCTCCAAAGAACTAGAACTAGATTTGTTTCAGAACATCAACCCGTGGAGTGATGGAGATCTTCTTCAGCTAGTCTCACGCCTTTCCTTTTCCTCTTCGATATTCTTGGCGATGCTGGGCCTTATCACCACTCCTGGTTCCGTTCCTGGCATTGGTATGGAGACGTGCATATGCGTGCAGATAACGCCCGTCAAGGCGTATGGCCGATCGGATTGATAAGAGAAATAGAGCTGAGATAAGTATATGTAATAAATTTTACGTCCCTCCCATCTCATATATCCAAGTCGACTAATTTCAAAACAGATACTGGAATAACTGACGATGGCTTCAATTGAACTCTTGCACAGCGTAATGCCGCTACACGTCCGGAAGACTCTTCTGCTGCTCGAGCACGGCAGGATGCGAGATCACCCCAGGCTGTATACCGCCGAAATCTAGATTGACACCACTCTCGATGTCTGGATAAGGACCAAGTGGTGTAATGGAAAGCGGATTGATGTCATGATGGCTTTTGGTGTACTACACGTGTGTTAGCCACAGAGTAACACGTTACTCCTACGCATTTCTAGAGCGATGTGATGCACTTACGTTCTCCTTGATATGTTTGAAGTTGGTAGTCTCACGGAATCCCCTCACGTTCCAGTACAGGTTCTTCAGCCACTCGTGGATGATGGGATAATCATGGCGGATGGTACCGAGATTGCACTTGAAGTGCTGCACGTAGACGACATCGAACCGAATCGCCGTCGCATACGACAGAATATCCAGCTCCGTGAGCTCTTTCCCGAGGACATATGGCCCTCCATTCTTATGGATCAATTTCTCCAATTGATTCAAAGCTGCGAACACAGGTATCACACCCTTCTCGTACCCGGCTTGATCCCTCGCGAACCCCGCCTTGTAAACGCCACTGTTGAGATTGCGCGTCAGCCACTGAGTCACCTCGTCGATCTTCGGTCGCAGGTGTTCCGGGTACAATGTGAGGTTCCTCTCCGGACTTCCCTCTGGCAAGATGTCGTTGAATCCCGTCTGGAACCATCGCAACATCTCTAAACTTTCGTTATTCACCGCGGTGTCACCTTTGATGTCCCAAAGAAGAGGGACACTGTACTTCCCCTTATAATCTGGGTCTGCGCGAAAGTAGACCTCGTGGAGATACTTGGAGCCAAACAACTTGTCCGGAGTAGACCCCTCGTAGGTATCATCTGGGCCGTTTGCTCCAGGAAATGACCATCCCTTTTCTCCTTTCGGATATGCCTTGACGACTGAAATATCGATTGCTGAATCCAGTCCTTTTAGAACGCGCGCTAGATTGACGCGATGTGCAAAAGGGCAGAAATAGCCGATGTAAAGATGGTACCGCCCGGACTCCGGAGCGAAGCGTGATCCGGGTGCAACAATTCCGTGCCATCCATCCTCCGGGCCAGCGTGCACCGGTTTGTTCTGATCGTATGCCATTTTCAACTAGAGGATGATGATAACCGCCGATTGTTTTTGCGGATGATATCCAGGGTTTGTAGAAGAGGAAGATGTATTTGCGGGGAGGCCGGCTCCAAGTTAGCTAGTCGAAGTACGGAGCCGATAGAAACCGGCGAATCATCGTCAAATCTTCTCCCTACGTTGAAATGGTGTCATTGACTGCTATATTGCACGACATATTCTTAGTAACTACAAGGTCACTATTTGACGGCTTCATAACCGTATCTTTGCTTCGAATTGAACAGGCCTGGATTTTGATGCAATTTTCAATGTGCAAGCTCGCTGCGTACTCCTATTTAAATCTGGTCATTCGGCTCGATCCACTTTTAAAAAGGGGGTAACTTCATGAGGCCTGAAAAGGGGTAACAATAAAACCATCCAAAGAAGGGAGAGAGTATCCTTGGATAGCATTTGAATCGTCGGTTGAGTGCAGGTGATTTGTTTCTATCATGACCTAAAGCGATGCAAAAACGTAGTCGGGAGATCATTCTTCGAAGTCATCGATGTAAATCCCAAGGGCGCCGTGATCAGTGACCAATTTGAAGGACTTCAAAAGACATTTATAATTAATTATAATAAGTGAGGGTAGTTACTTGTTCAATTAATAAAAACATCATTGTCGAGTTGCATGCATGGTTGGGCGCGACCAGAAATGCGACAGCGAAAGCGCAGAAAAAAAAAAAAAAAAAAAAGGCAATAAAAAATGGTTTCGAATCCAGGACCTCCAGATGACAAAAAAGCTCGGGGACGCGTGACTTCTTAACTGTCCCTTACGAAAAACCCCTTTGGATTTTTCTACCCGCCTGGCAACTCGGCACCTATGTCCCATGACCAATGCATCTCAGAAGGACACAATGGCTACTCAATAGGGACTACATGCGCAGGTACTGGTTTGACTGTTGTTGGGCCATATATGTCTACTATCGGTTCAATGTTTGCCGGTAATACGCCGAGCGATGCCTGAAGAGATATGTGAATACCTGATTTACTTATCGATGGCTGTATCTGCCAGTCTAATCAATCGCATCTACGCCCTGGGCAACGAGATGTCAATATAAACCCAGAACTTAGCATTCAATGAGGGCTGTCACCCCTGATGACACAAGACATCTAGCCAATATCCCCTGGCCATGAACCCATATCTTATAACCAAGATAAACCCCAATGGAACGGCAATATCAAATACAATGTAGGCTAACTTCTGATTTTCTCGACAAAGTCCTGCACCGTGTTGACAAGACCATCAGTCCAGGTCAAATGAGGTGAATGGCCACTTGGACAGCGATATACTGTGAACTCGTCAGTCTCCTGAGCTTGAGCAGCTACCATTCCTTCCTGATATTCCTTGGGCAACGTGCGGTCTTTTTCAAGAACCAAGTAAGCACAAGGTAGCGCTGCATACGCGTCGTTGGTTATCTTTGAGCTCAAGATTGGAGATCTGGTCAGAGTTGCTTTCCATTTTTCAGCTTCGGCCTGGTCAATCCCATTGAACAGGAAAACTTCGGGTTGAACCATAGTACCAAGTCCATCTATACCACGCTTCTGTGCAAGGGCTCAGCTATTAGCAACTGGCTGACTAGTAACCTTGTGTCAAGATTCTACAAGAATGAGTCGGAAGACACTATTCTAAAGATGTACTTACGTGAAAGCGCATGAGTGGCGGTGTTATGGGGTTGCTACCCTCGGGCTGGAAGAAGCCGTTAATGGATTGGCCAACGGGAATGATGAAGGCACCTATGAAGAAAACCCCAATGATACCGCCCTTCAATCCTTTGTCCTTCCATGATTTTGCTTGAAGATTGGGTTGTGCTGCTTCCGCGGCATCCCAGCTGCCGGCGTGATGACCAACTATGAGAACCTCCTTCCCCTGGCTAACCAGAGGGCGAAGGACGTCCAGGAGGGCTTCCAAGTTTCTCCTTTCCTTGCGGATAACCCCCAGAGGGAGGCCCATAGGGCGCCGGAGTATAGTAGCTTCCATGGCAAACGACGGCCGCGAGATCTGAGACTGAAGACATAGCGCTGGCATCACCGAAAAACCGAGGCCCTTGCAACAATTCGAGTTCTAGGACTCGCCCTTGCCCCCCCTTCAATACCCGCCTTGGTCAAACCAACAAAGAAACGCGCGCTGTCACCATAGAGGAGAAGGCGCTTAAGAAGCTTCGCTATATAATATACATACGTCGTACCTAAAAACCGAACAGCCGCCCCTTGCTCTATAGCGGAATCATAAGTACCTCAACCAGAAGCGCACATAATGACTTGGTAGTTGACTGGCTATATTGAGGGACTCTCTTACGCGATAGGTGCTGCCAATTTTATTGGATGTGGTTTAATGTACCAAAAGACTGCCGTACTGATGAAAATTGCGTTGAAAGGGACGCCATGCTCCGAATCATTCTCAACACTTAGGTAGTTGATGACTTCTTACCTGCTTTTCATTGGCATTACCAAAGTCAACTACTATCTGGTCAAAGCGATAATGCGACAAATATCACGCTGATAGCACGTACGATACTGGAATAGAAGCCAAGATGCCGTCGCATTATCCCTTTTACCTATTATCGGGGAGTATGTCACTCAATTATTCACATAGTAACAATTTACAATATTCAAAGTTTCATCGACATAATCTAGTACAGCTTATTCCTCTATAGAAGTTCCATGAATGAGTAATTAAAATGCCTACCAGGGAGAATTGTGTGGGTAGGTAGGTAGACAGTAGGATATGAATTAGGCGCATGGGTTGCTAGCCCCTTTTTGAATGATGCAGAAAAAACCATATCACCATAATGCTGCCATCGGGCATTTTCCGGGAAGTTACATCTCATTTTAAACAATGGGATCCATGTCTCATCTTCATGCGTCATCGAGGGTTCAGGAAAAGCTTGCCTTGTACAAGTTCGGGATGACATGGCAGTTTGTTGTTCTGCGGCACGGCAACGCTGTGAGATGTCGGTCGCGCCAACCTTTCCAGATGCTGCGCTGGACGTACCTTACACGCCTGACGTCCTGATTGTTTTGATTACATACCTACCTAGATAGGCAGACATCTATCTAATCTCCATCTTACAGTCCTGCATCTTCATCACAAGGATCGCATGCAAAACCATGGAGTTAAGAATCGTCGCGCCTGTTTTCTGTTACCTATCTGCCGCCGGGTTTGCGACTGCGGATAGTGTACTTAAACTCAAACCTTCAGCAAGCCCTCCGCCAGACATCTCCTTGCCGGTTGATGCATCGTATGCAGGTTTCGGCATAGAGCCTTCCAACCTCTTCTCATTCATGGGTGCCGCGGAGCCCAATTCCTTCACTCTCAACCTCTTCAACAATCTTGCGAGCTATGCTGGAAAGCCTCCGCATATTCGCCTCGGCGGGAACACTCAGGATTACATGATATATCAGGAGGCGCAGAACGAATGGACGTGGATCGAGAACCAAAATGCGGCTGGACAAGGGCAGACCAAGTCGGACAGCATGCTCATCGGACCGCGTTTCTTCGAGGCGGCGAACCGACTGCCAAATGGCACAACTGTCACCTGGGGTTTAAATTTGGCGTATGAATTGGACGATCATATCGAACAGATCACGACGATGGCGAGGCTGGCTCTGTCCAAGTGTCCGAATCTGAATATCACATCATTTGAGGTGGGCAACGAGCCGGACCTCTACACTCAAAACGGCTTCCGAAGCGGCCAATGGGGCGGCCAAATGTACACCCAACAGTGGCTCGAGCGAGCATCCGCGATACACGAGCAGGTGTTAGAGCCGAACGGAATCGGGAGCAACTTCTTCGAAGCCGCGGCGACAGCATCCACAATCGGCACCGACTTCCAGATCGTTAATCTTATGCAGTTCAACATCGGCACGGGAGCCTATCTAAGCGGCTGGAACCAGCACGACTACTACTATTACATCGGCGTCTCGGGGTACCCGGTGACCCTTGAACATCTGATGGAGTTGCAGACCACGGAAGACCAGTTCGAAGCCTGGATGGAGCAAGTCAAGCAAGCGCAGCAGACGCCCTACCCCTACGCCCTGCGAGAAATGGGCGTCGTCGGTCCCATTGGTCTGGAGGGCGTAACCGACGTCTTCGGCACCGCGCTCTGGACCCTGAACTTCCTGCTGTACACGGCGAGCATCGGAGTGTCATCCATCGGCTTCCACATGACCGACAACTCGAACGCCAGCGCCTGGCAGCCCGTCGCGATGTACAACCAACCACCGCACGTGCGGCCGCTATACTACGGCGTCGCGGCCTTCGACCAGATCATCGGCCCCTCCTGCGGCGCGCGCATCGCCCAGTACCAAATCACCGACATCCCGGCGGAGTACACCGCGTACGTCCGCGCGTACGCCATATACGAGCAGGACCAACTGTCCTCCGTCGTCGTCGTCAACGGCAGGCTGGCCAACAGCACACAAGTGTCCAAACCCAGCATCACCATACAGCTGCAACTCCCCGGCTCGTACGCGGGCGGCCGGACGGCGCATTTGGCGTACCTGACGAACGCCGGCGCGGACGCTACATCCAACACCACGTGGAACGGCCTGAGCTTCGAGCGCACCGGCGACGGCACGCCCAAGCAGATCTCGGGCGACGAGCTCACGGCGCGCGTCAACGCCGACGGCACGGCGAGTTTTTCGTTGCGCGACTCGGAAGCCGTAGCCGTGAGTCTGAACGGGAAGGTGGGCGGTGGCGGCGGGGCGTCCTGTCGCAACTCAACCGCCGCGGGGACGGGGACGGGGACGCCGAGTCAGGGCCAACCGACGGCATCCCCATCGTCGTCGGCTGGGACGGGCGATTCCGATAAATCGGGCGGCGGATCCCAATCTTCGGCGAAGGACGCGGCTGCTGCTGCTCGTCTGCTCTCCTGTGCGGGTTTCTGGTTGGTTGTGGGGGTTCTGATGTTTTAGGTTGGCATCGTCTCTTGCTAGGCTAGGCTAGGAAATGAAATAGGGGGGAAGGGACCAGATAGGAGGGTGTATGAAATAGCTTAAGGATTGATTGGCTAGCATTGGATACTTGCTGTTTGCTATAGCATCTTGTACTAATGCCTGGATTGTCATGATAGGTAGCTTATGATTTATGAGAAATGCTTCGTTACTGTTACGTACCTAGGTGACAGCATTATCTTGGGTGCATAATTCCAAGAAAACCGGCTCTATATCAAGAACCGAGCTTGAAACTCACCACTATCAGAACAGACCATTAGCGAATGAACACATGGAGGATCCGGAGATATTTTGGTTACACTTGTGGTCGCTGTATCGACTTGACTCGCTGTATGACCCCCTCTTCTCGGCCATCTATGTCCAGTTTCAATAATTTCAAGGTCCAGTTCATCGAGACATGGAATTACCAGTGAAGTCACTTGCATCAGTGTATGAATTCTGCGTAAGTAGTAAAATCATGGGGAATTACGCCAGTCTATTGTGTTTTTGCTCACGAAGGCGCCTCTATGACTTAACTGGCCGCCCCTAGAGCTATATGCTCAAATAACCAGCTCTAGCGAAACTAGATTCGAATATCTAACCTCCGGGCATACATAACAGTGGGCTAGGGAATCACCTTTAAACCATTTCATAAATATTGATCATCTTCGCTTTCTCCGCACTCAGAGAAGAAATCCGTGACTCATATACCACCGACTCCGTTTAACCCTGGAACTCCTTGATTCCGCTCTCCTCCCATTTGCCGGGGACGAGTGCTAGAGGTACGATACCGGAAACGTGCATCTCAGGGCCGAAGATCTTAGCGTCAAGGCCGAGTTCTTGTGTCGCGGCTCTCATGTTCTTAAGACCCTCCTGGTAGTTGGGACCAGCACGACGGACCCAGATCTTGACACCGTGCTCGTTCAGTGTCGTCGCGTATTCGCGTAGTGCCCGGATAACACCCTTGAATGTGGAAGCGACGTTTGTGAAGTTGGCAATACCACCACCGATGAATAGGACCTTGCCCTGGGGGCTCATGGGAGCGCGCAGCATCAGGTCCAAAACGGTTCGTGCGTAGTAGAAAGTTTGAGACTCGGTGGGAGCACCAGAGTATTCACCGTAGTTGGCCAAGTCATCAGCGAAGCCAGCAGATGCGATGGCATCGGCGTAGACGACGGAAGCACCACCACCAGCGACCAAAGTCCAGATGCGACCATTGGGGTTTAATACTGTGAGCTTCAAAGAAGCACCAGTCTTAGCATCCAACTCAGCAATGTAGGCTTCCTCCTTGGAAAGCTCACGGCCGAAGGGCGCGGGGAACTCCATCGGGGGGCCAGCATCAACGCTGACCTTGTCGCCTGCGCTTGACACAGCAGTGATGCCTAGGTTGGTAGGAGATCGTGCAATAGCCCACTTGACACCGCACTCGAAGTCGGCAGTCTGATCTAACTTGGCAGCAAGATCCAGGAAGTGGACATCGGCAGATGTGGCGTCAGCATTGGGGATGACGACTAGGGGGTTGATCTCAAGGTAGGTGAATTGGCAGTCAACGTACACCGCGTACAAGCGGGTGATGAAGTCGACCAAAACATTGTGAACACCCTGGGGAACCTTCTTCAGAAGCGTGCTGGCAATCTCCTCGTTGGAGGGATATTGCGAAAGGTCAACGGGAATTAGGAGCTTCTCGGCCTTGGCATCAACATCACCAACGTCAACACCACCTTCGTGAGTGAAGAGAATCCAGTCACCCTATGATTGATATGTTAGTAGTGTCAAACTAATTGGTCATGAATGATATTTAGATGATGTTTAGGAGGTTAGACAGGCGAAGGATGGCGGGGAGGTTGGATGAAAGGAGGGTGAAAGTGGATGCAACAGAAGTGCATGCGGTTTAGTCTCCGTTCGCCCGTGAGCACCGGATCGGTCTTGTATTTCCGAATCAAATAAGAATACGGGAACAACCAACTCGGTGCGCACGTTCTTATGATAAGGACACACAACCGGACACACAACCTCTCCCAACTTTCTCCCGAAAACCTCCTTGTCCTTTTTCATACTACCCCAATTTTGAAGTTTACTACACTTCATCATCTACCACTGGACTCTCATCTTTTTTTCTTCCAACCATGCACTAGCTTGGTCGCAGTTGTACTGTTTGCCCGATTGGGATGGGTATCGGACATAAAATAAAGCTCGACAAGACAATGCCGGGGGGCTTTAAAGGGAAAACGCTGCACTTACATCTCGAACCGAGTTGATGTTGATGTAGTATTCAGTACCTTCGGGGTGAGGAACGAAAGGCTCTACCAGAAACTGGCGTAGAACACCCTCGGTGTGCTCGACCTTCTGGGTCTTGCCGGCGCGCTCAGCAACCCAAGCCTTCGCCTCGGGCCAGGTCTTGTTCAGGGCGAGGAGACCACTCTTGCCTCGTCTCTTGATCAGCTGGTCAGGCTTTGCGACGAACTTGGAACCGCTGTGAAGAAGCCACGGGTAGGTGATCTCGGCCTGGTCAAGCACGGCATTGACATCAGCGTCCTCGGGGAAGTACAGCGATGCCAATCTCGGGGGAGGGTTGTGCGTCGTCGGCTTGGGAAGAGGACTCGGCTTGATGACGGGAGCACGAGTGAGGTGGTAGTTGAGGATGGCCTTGCCGTCGGCCTCGAAGATGGACTTGGCTGACATTGTGACGAGGGAGAGAGGATAAGAGTCAAATGGAAGAGAAGAGGTATGTGCTCAGTTCAGTTCCTGTACTGTTCGAATCTATTCAGCAAGAAAGTCAGCAATCTCGTCTTCTCTTTCTCTCTCTCTCTGGTTTCAAGTGGAATCACAAGTGTAAAAGAAAAAAAAAAGAGGGAAAAGGAACCAAAAGTTTGGACTTCAAGGAAGGGACAGGAGTTGAAAGACGAATAATGTACATGTAGGATCCGGCGTAAAAAAGCGTCAGACCTGCAGAATGCAAGAATTGAGGGATTGAGATTGGGATTTGGATTGGGAATTGGGATGGTAACAACAGGGTATCCCGCCTTTCTTCTCCTCTTCTTTTCCTTACCTTGTCGCAATTGAATTTCTCTCAAGCGTGAGATTTCCGAAATCAGTTACAATCCGACCAAAAGTTATTGGTTGAGAGAATTGCCAGGTTTTGGATTGCAGGAAGACACAATTGTTGGTTGCAGCGGCAAGAATGAGGAGGATTGAGGATTGGATCACTCGAAAATCTTGTGAAGTGAGTGAGTTCGGTGCGGTGCGGTGCGGTGCGTTGCGAAGCTCCCACCAAAGAATAAGGTCCCTCTTTTTTTTCTCGACCGGAACCCCTCTGCACCTACCTAACCTTATGCCCCCTTGACCTTGGTCCTTGCTCCTTTAGGTACACAAGGCTTTGGCTTTGGCCTTGGCCTATACCCAACTAAAACTCTAACGGGGCTTTCCATCTTAGTGGGTGAGAGAGTGGGTACCTGAATTGACTTTTGGAGGGGCGCTAGAGAACTAGAGCCAGTAGAGCAATACGCGGAGAACGCTATCTGGTTTAACTCACAACTCACAACACACACAACACACACCCCGCCAAAACCATTGGGGGACCATTCTCAACTGGTCTACCTTCCGGTCAGCATCCGAGTCTGCAGATGTACTGGTACCCCAACACCAACAACCAGCGATCGTACCCTCGATACGACCAAGTACCTGCTTATCCTGCCATCCTGTTTGCGCCATCGTTTCCGTTACATGTCACCATATTCCATACGCATCTCCGTACTGGTTCGGGATGAATCACTTTCCATGTATTACAAACTTGAATATTGAAGGCTGAGGCTGATTCATTGGATATTTCTAGATCATCTATCGATAACTTCCTGTTGCTGTTTATGGGACTGACTTCTGGGGTGCGTACGGAGACTACGTGAATTGGCAACTTCCTGGGGTATTACCGTCATCCTGTGTCCTCCGGCCTTGGGATCTGACTTAAAACGTCCTCTTATCGAAAACAGATCGGATCCTCATCTATAATTGGCAAGTCTTGCTTATCACCTCGGGGCTTCTTTTCCAGCATGTGGTCAGCATTGCTGCATGGAAATGTTCGAATTGTTTCTTCTCTTGTCTGCTTCGAAGATCCCGAGATCCCATTGCTAGTGCAAGTAAGCTACGGGATACGCCCCGAGCTGAGGGACGGAGTATCTGTCGATGCGATGCAATGCGATCATTTACACTGCCGTGCCGTCGGTCATAAGATGTTACACAAGGCGAAACATTCTTCAATATGAATTCCCCCCGGAGTTGGATATTGGGGACTATCCGGCAAAAATATGTCAATGTGAAAGTTGACGTTGCTGTCAATATCCTTCTCCGGAGATGGTGGGTCGATCAAAGGGGTGCAGTACCTAGATCCCGTTCGAGTGAAGGGGGTTTGATCTGTGTACCCTTCAGCGCTACCCTTGCATTACCACCCTTATGGCATTCTGCATGTAGGTTTGGTATTGTTTCATATTCTTTTCGATAGTCATCAAGACGATGACGACGATACGCCGACGACTTATCAGTTCACATGTTCTATTTCTTTTCTTTAAACTCGTCTCATTGTGGTTATTGTTGATACACCACCTGGCTGATCGGGAAGGAGAAAAGACGATTGACTTACGCGTGCTATGTGGATTAGGTGAGATCGATGAGACGAAAGGTAACATGGTGTTGATGGAGGGGCGCAAAGCTGATGTTAAGGTCCGAAGTACCGGTACTCAATGATGAGAGAGGCGGGGACGGCAGCGTCTACCTGGTACCTTGTGCCTATCAATGTCAGCCCAGGCTCGCCTGGTGGGGTAGCTTTAATCGGGGACTTAGACCCAACCAGCAAATCCCCAGTCGCCAACATACTCAGGATTGCGCAGGATCAACAGGGCCATCCAAGCAAGCGGAAGTCAAAAATGCACCACAATTGGACCAACAAGGCAATACCGA
Source organism: Hypoxylon sp. CI-4A (assembly GCA_002120315.1). Classification (NCBI taxonomy): domain Eukaryota; kingdom Fungi; phylum Ascomycota; class Sordariomycetes; order Xylariales; family Hypoxylaceae; genus Hypoxylon; species Hypoxylon sp. CI-4A. The sequence continues at coordinate 123,734 of KZ111588.1, forward strand.
CCAAATAGTCTAAGGCTTGTCAAGTACTGGCTGGCTTGCGAAAGAAAAAGGGGTCCAAGTTCAACAACGCCTCATAAAAATTTACCCCAACTAATCCGATCGAGTCCTTTTTTTTTGTTCGGACATTCTGTGGGCTCCTTTTTTCACGTCGCGATAGCAACCGCACAAACTATTGAACCACCTACCATTTGAAGAAGTGGAAAAAAAAGGTGTGAAGACAGGATCAAATTGTGCTGCAATATCTCTCTCACCACCATTTTCAAGTTTTATTGAGGTACGTATGCTAGGTATGATTACCTAACTGATTCATCTCAGACCTCTTTCCCTAGCTGTTTAGTGCGAGTCTAAACCCTGCCGGCCCTTTGCTGGGTCTTTCTCTCACTGGCGGTGATGGTGGATGGTGGGAAGGTGGGAGAATGGTGGGGCGGGGCATTCATAGCAATCCAAGCTGGGTTCACTTCTTTCCCACCTGAGAAAAATAATCCCCATCATCGTCAAAGCTCACCAAACCGCTTCTTTCCTCCCCCTCCTTTCACTTACACCTCTCCATTCCATTCCAATATCCATATACCCAATTCTCCTCGGGATATCTCTCGCCATTAATCTCGCGATTGCATTCTGGTCTAATACCTCGAGCAGTCACTGGTGCGAGCAAAAACCAAGACGGTCGGTTAGATTCACGAACTGTCAATTCTGAGGTATGTCAAAGTCTACAACAACGACAACCCCAGACATCTTTCCCCATTACATCAGTTATTCCTGGGGTTGGGTAAAAGCAGCATCAGTTTAGCCTTACATTGGTGAGATTCAATTGGTTTTGTTCGGCTTCGGGGCTGACAGGGCTTCATGAATCCTTGGATCCTTCAAATGCGGCATTCAACTGAATGGGATTTCTTTTGGGGAAAACACTGAGATACCACTACCCAGCCCTTCCCCGTCATTGAACCACCCCAATAGTCCCTTTCCTTTCACAAGACTATTCTCCTAATTGTGTCGCGTGACCTGGTATTGGGCTATTCAAGAGCTAACTTGACTACCTCACTCTTAGAGAAAAGTTGCGAAATTCACACAATCGCAATGTCTTCCAACGGTGTCAACGGCGCCTCGGGCGGGCTGTCTGCTAACGACAACATCACCCGCTTTGCTGCTCCCAGCCGACCCCTCAGTCCTCTTCCTGCGCACGCCCTCTTCAACAGCAAGACGAGATGTTTCGTCTACGGTCTGCAGAACCGAGCCGTCCAGGGCATGCTGGATTTCGACTTCATCTGCAAGCGACCAACACCCTCAGTAGCGGGCATTATCTACACTTTCGGTGGACAGTTCGTTAGCAAGATGTACTGGGGAACCAGCGAGACTCTTCTCCCGGTTTACCAGGAGACGGCCAAGGCGGTGGCCAAGCACCCTGACGTTGACGTAGTGGTCAACTTTGCCTCCTCGCGAAGTGTCTACAGCTCAACACTGGAGTTGATGCAATTCCCCCAGATTAAGACCATTGCTATTATTGCAGAGGGTGTACCCGAGCGAGTAAGTAATCACTACTTGTCTTGGGAATAATGAATTTCACTGACATGTATACCGAATAGCGTGCGCGAGAAATCGCCCACATTGCGCGCCAGAAGGGTGTCACAATTATCGGCCCCGCCACCGTTGGTGGTATCAAGCCTGGCAGCTTCAAGATTGGTAACACTGGTGGTATGATGGACAACATTGTAGCCTCTAAGCTGTACCGAAAGGGTTCCGTCGGCTACGTCTCCAAGTCTGGTGGTATGTCGAACGAGCTTAACAACATCATCTCCCAAAACACAGATGGTGTCTACGAGGGTATTGCCATTGGTGGTGACAGATATCCGGGAACCACCTTCATTGATCACCTACTCAGATACCAACAAGATCCGGAGTGCAAGATTCTTGTACTTCTCGGTGAAGTTGGTGGTGTCGAGGAGTACAAGGTCATTGATGCCGTAAAGCAAGGTGTTATTACCAAGCCAATTGTCGCGTGGGCCATCGGTACTTGCGCAAGCATGTTCAAGACCGAGGTTCAGTTCGGTCATGCTGGTTCTTTCGCCAACTCACAGCTCGAGACCGCTGCCATGAAGAACAAGCAGATGAGAGAGGCTGGTTTCCACGTTCCCGACACGTTCGAGGATCTCCCCCAGACCCTCGCCGCTGTCTACAAGAAGCTTGTTGAGGATAAGACTATCGTTCCCCAGGCTGAGCCCGTTGTGCCTAAGATTCCCATCGACTACTCCTGGGCTCAGGAACTTGGTCTCATCCGAAAGCCTGCTGCTTTCATCTCCACCATCTCCGACGACCGTGGCCAGGAGCTCTTGTATGCTGGCATGCCCATCTCGGACGTCTTCAAAGAGGATATTGGTATTGGTGGTGTCATGTCTCTTCTATGGTTCCGCCGTCGTCTACCAGACTACGCCTCCAAGTTCCTGGAGATGGTACTTATGCTTACTGCCGACCACGGTCCCGCCGTGTCCGGTGCCATGAACACCATCATCACTACCCGAGCTGGCAAGGACCTCATTAGCTCTTTAGTCTCTGGTCTCCTCACCATTGGTTCTCGTTTTGGTGGTGCTCTTGACGGCGCCGCGGAGGAATTCTCCAAGGCAGCGGATAACGGTCTCAGCCCCCGTGAGTTCGTAGACACGATGCGCAAGCAGAACAAGCTCATCCCGGGTATTGGTCACCGTATCAAGTCCCGAAACAACCCCGATCTTCGTGTAGAGCTGGTCAAGGAATACGTCTTGGCCAAGTTCCCCAGCCACAAGCTGCTCGACTATGCCTTGGCCGTCGAGAGTGTAACAACCTCCAAGAAGGACAACCTCATCCTGAACGTCGATGGTTGTGTCGCCGTCTGCTTCGTTGACTTGATGCGAAGCTGCGGTGCCTTCAGCCCCGAGGAGGCTGAGGACTACATGAAGATGGGTGTCCTCAACGGTCTCTTCGTCTTGGGTCGCAGCATCGGTTTGATTGCCCACTACCTAGACCAGAAGAGACTACGCACCAGCTTGTACAGACATCCTTGGGATGACATCACCTACCTACTCCCCACCCTAGCAAACACGGGGCCGGTTGGAGAGAGCAGAGTGGAGGTCGAGGTGAAATAAATAGACCGCAGTTGCATTCCGAGGCGTACTTAGAGAGGTATTCAATCGCGTTTCTTTTCCGTAGGAAAGGATGGACGTGTATCTTATGATTTGGAACAGGGGGCCGAGGTTACAACCTTAGAACTCGAGGGTTTTCACTGCTATGTATGAAACTGAAGATTAACATTGAGCCCGGTTGAGGCGCAATTCGAGCAATAATACCAATGATCGTATAAGCTTCCTGTGATCTCTCTCTCTTGTGCATGCGTGATGAATAATCCAACTAAGTGGAATTTTATTATATAATATCGATTACCTACTTAAGTTTCAACTTCTGTGAAGATTCCAGCTTACGTGATGTAAAATTTCAATTCTTGTATACAGATTTTTACATGCTTGTACCGCGGTAGATTACCAATGGAATAAAGATGATGCTCCAAACAGAACATATTCGTCTAGCAATGAGAATATCCGAGGTCCCTTGCTCTAAATGCTGTCTCAATGTTTTTCTAGACCTTTTAAAACGTAGGAATCACAGCTATCACCTCCTTAAATCATTAATAAATTTTGTGGCCGTTTTGCCTATTTATGTTGCAATTGTGACAAGAGCAGTGGAAAGTGAGTTATCGTACAAAGGGGGCGTGTAATTAGTCGATTGCTGCATTTACCAATTCTAAAATCACCAGCTCGCACATAGTAGTGTCACCACATTACATAAGCGCCTGAGGACCCGCTTGAAAATTAATCGATATCGATCTTTCCAAATCGCGACGTCAAGATCCAACCTAACCCCCGAAATCCAATTGACACTTGAAGCGCGGAAGTAGTTGAGTGCGAGGAACAGGTGTGTATTTCTTCTTAGAGGTATTGAAGCTATTATCAAGCATTAGCTAGCTATTGGACTTGCTTTGCCGAGATTAAGAAGATTTGCAGCTAACACCCCACGTCCAGTCAAGCGGTTCAGCGCATACGAGACGAGACCAAACGAGACGGAACATTACTTCTGAGGCCAATCGAGCGGCTCATCTACTTCCCACAGCGCTTGGACAGCTATTTCCCCCACCGCAGGTCGTCGCTATCTGTTGAGCGAACAATACTCTCCCCGCCATCTATCTACCACCCCGCGACACCGGAAACCAAGATGTCCTTCTTCCGCATAACACTCCACCGCTCCGCCATCGGCTTGCCAGAGCGCACGCGGGGCGTCCTGGCCGCGCTCGGCTTGCGCAAGCGCTCGCAGACCGTCTTCCACCCCGTATCCGCCCAGTCCGCCGGTATGATTCTGAAAGTCAAGGAGCTGGTCAAGGTGTCCGAGGTCGAGAAGGCGTTGTCACCACAGGAGATGCGCGAGGAGAGGAGACCGGAGCCGGGGTTCTGGGTTGAGAAGGCGGTTCCTAGGTGAGGCTGAGTGAGTTGCGGAGAGAAAAGATGGACATGTTTCGGCCGTGGGAAAGACTTAAGAGAGTGGAAGAGATGCCTTTACCGATGGGAACCGAGAGGTATGGATACAGGCATGCTGCTGGATGGTCTTGATGGACATGGAGGCTACGAAGTACGGAATGCGCCTGGGACATAACGAAGCCTGCGGAACGGGAATTGATGTTATTACTGGTAGTCCCGATTGCTGCTTGGGGAGATTCATAAGCGGTTTAGCTTGTCTCATGAAATCATTGAGACTCATATCATTATGTACAACCAATGTACAATCAATGTCGTGAAATTTACATACTGTTTTGCTTGTGAAGAGGGCATTTCTACCTAGGTACGTATCCATATTGTGTTGGTTTACCAGGTAAGCATGAATATATTGAACCTTCTGTTAACTACTCTATAGATGGGTTCACTATAGGGGATATTAGTAAGAAAATTACGTAAGAAATCCTATAGATATTTGATGCAACCTCCAATTCAACTTGCAACTTGGCTACCTATTTCGATGTCGATTTGATTTACAACTCATTGAAACCAATCCTGTATCCTTTTTACCCTGTATTTCGTTCACACTTTGCATGAACGGTTTCAATTTTCGTGTACTTGCCAGAACAGCGTCAAAATTCACCGCCAACGTGCGAGCAACACTAACAAGTACTGTCTTCTGAGCCGCCTGAAGAGGATGCTATCTGATAGTTCCTGCCCGCACTGTGGGGGAGAATTCTGACGCCTTTCTGCTTGCTTAACTAACCCATTGCCTTGACTCTTGACAGAGAGCACAACTAGCATCATGTACTCAGCTGCCTTCAAAGGTTTCTACCGCTATTAGAAACACTTCCGACAAAACAGCAATGGCGTGTGTCGATGTAGGAAGCACCAATCCAGACATCGCGGGGCTTGGAGTATGTAGCTCGTAACTCAGACAAGTGCCATCTCAAGCTACAACAGCTGACGATCAGAGTTAGATTTTGCTTGCCTTCGCAATACAAGCCGGTCTTTCGTTCCTTCTCTCGCTTTGGTCCATAGGTTTAGATATACGGCTTTACTGGCTTAATTCTGTCCGATACCAAACCCCAGCCAGAGATATACTCGATATACTAAGCAATGGAAGTGGCCAAGAGGGGCTGCTCGCTCCTCTCAGGAGAAAGTATATCAAACATTATTCTGACATTGGACCAGCACAATGCGGCATCTTAAAGGACAAAATGGAACATAAGTCTCGGCTGGTCAGTCAAGTACTGGAGAAAATTAGCGGAGCACAAATACTTAACGGTCTGTCACGAGAAGGGAGCAATAAGTATTTTTCATCTAATTATTAGTCTAGGTATCTCACTTTTAATTGGCACATTCGCTCAACACGATACGTTAGATCTCTATCATTACCACATCATTTATGATACGGTCAGCCTCACGGGGTAAGACAGTGACACTGGATATCAAGGTGCCTATCATTAATCAATCACAGAGTATCAGCTGCTGCTGGCTTGATGACCACCTTCAGTAAACGCGATGACACATACATCCGAGAGTCATTGATAATCGTATTTATCATCCTCCATCTTGCTTTCGTTGTGTTGTTTGATCGAAAGCTCCAGTCCTGGGACGACGATGTACCTGGATCCTGTTTTAATACAAGCAATATTTCCACACCAGAAGCGACGCATCCCTATGTGGACAGGATTTACCTCTCCCTCACTTCCCTCTACTTCTACGCGATCTTCCTTTCCTGCATACCGACTGTGACAAGTAAGTCGCGAGCAGCCACGAGCATCTCCGCCTCACCACGCACGGGGCAGCGTAAACGACGTAGGCCGGATTTAGATCACTTCATGGGCTTGATGTTAGGTATAACAGAAGGTAATCATCGCTATCCGCCCCCTCAGACCGATACTATACTGACAAGGGGAATCAGGGACGTCGGGACGGTCAACTCTCAATGCCCAAACTATCGGGCAATTGACCTTCAGCATGTCTGTGCTACTTGTTGCAATACTGCAATTCCCTCTTCATACTTACATGCTCTTTACTCTTCGCAATTCCAACGAGGGGTATCTATCAGGGGATTCGGAAAATGTGTGGGGTTTCGGGCAAGTGGTCGCGCTGGCTCTCGTTGCATCAGTGCTTTTGGAGTGTGTCCAGGCGTTTGTTGGTAAGATTGAGATGTATCAAACCTAAAGCATTTGAAGAAGGCTAATATGATTGTAGAATATAAGAGAAGTGACTAAATTGGCCGGGGCGACGCTGTATAACGCCGTGTCTTTGGTGATGATACGAAGTCTCACCTATAAACAGGGGCATCCGAATAATCCAAAGCGAGTACTGCGCTGATTGACCGAGGAATGATTTAGCTACCCACTTGGCGATTTTAACCCTTTTTCTTATTAGGCACCTATTGTTATTTAGAAACAGTGCTCGAATTTACAACATACAAGCCGTTGGGGAATTTTAGTCATACTCCTATATCCAAGAGCAGTCAGGGCTGAGGCGAACCTGGGAGTTATATCTGGTTCCTTCTATCTGCCTACATCCATTGAAGATAAAACGGACGAATCCGGTGCTATGTCAACCACTAGGGGGGATGGCTGCTCCCGAAAGGGGTAAGTACTTTTCATGCCCTTAGTACCCAAAACCAAATACTAGTGAGTTAATAAGGCTGGGAACATAATCCTTTCGTAACAGGGAATTCTCAGATGTATTCTACATTTTCTAGTTTAGCTCTAAGCTAACATTTATGATATCTGCTTCTCTTAGCTACCTATTAGCTCCGTGTGCATACCCCGTCTCGGCCTTTAGAAGAGTAAAGGTGTGCTCTACCTTCTATGACCAATTGAGTTCCATGCTATTACACACTTTTCTTTGATTTAAATCGTTCTTGCTGTCCTAGAAACTTTAGTGATTGTCGGCATACCCATTGTCCCTGATATCTATTACTCCAAAAGTACTCCGTAGGTACTCCTTGTTCACTTCGTGTCTACTCACTTCTCGAGATGGGTACATGACCTAACCCGTCTGGTATCTATGATTACTCCATATGCATATTCATACCTCACATAGTTCCTATGCCGCATCTTAAGGTAAGCATATTCTCCCTCCAGTTCCCTTTACCCTAGTTTTGAGCCCCATAGGGATCTTGCCCCTGATCTTTCTTGTTTTGTGTATCTTTTCTCCTAAAATTGTATTCTTTTCTCAAGACCACAAGCAGTATGAAATCCATATTTCTTCTACTTTTATGATTAACACTAGCTTACGACCTCTCAATTACTAAGGCTCTTAATACACGGGATACATGAGCAGTCCTCCCCATTTTGACTTAGGTATTCGAATTCCACAAAAGAAAACAAAACAACAAAAACAACAACCCATATTACTATACCTACCACATCTTTCAATATCATTTTTAATCCCTCTACGGCGACTAAGCTTCTTCCTATCCCTCCTATGATCTTTCCCGACTCCCACCGCTGGAACCAACTACCTGCCTCTCGTAGGTATATCATGCGACGAAGAAAAGGTCTCAATCGCTTCAACTCTTCTTCCAATCTATCCTAGTCCTCGCGTAGCAATAAAATGCTTCTACATGTTTCCATAGGTATAGCACCGCTCTATTTCTCGTCTTGTCTGCTTTTATCATGCCCCTAACGAAGCCCAATCGGATCATTTATTTCCTTCGCCTCTCCCATTTTAATCTACTCAGATCGGATGACTGTATTCTATCATGAACTAATTGATCTTTTCAGGAGCGCTGTTACTATACGAGTTCGAAGTACGCCTAAGGCCTGGGCTGTCCAGCTACACAACCCAAACCAATACCTATCAAGTATTACCCCAATGTCTTCGCGAGTTCGAATGCCGGAAACTTGCTAGTCGAGTTGAAGACTAAATATGGCCGAACCATATCGGAATCCAGTGCTGGACTTTGGAAGGGTGTGCGTCCTGGCATGACGTTAAAAGGCTATCTTCACATTGACTTGCTCGACCCAACTGCGGTGACGGACCGGGATTTTCTCTGTGAGAACTCGGCTCGTTAACGCCTCCAACCTTCAACTATATATACTTCGTTTTACGATTCACGCACACATAACTGAATGCGTTCCCAAGTCTGATTATGGACTCTACAGGGTTCGAGAGCGATGTCTTGTTAGGCTGTCCGATCTGTTGAATACAGACCCGACGTTCCAGTGGCAAATCCAATGCCAATACTTGGAGCAGCATACCGAGTGCAACTATGTGTTGGACAAGACGAATCCTCATGTTAGGATACAGGATACTGGAGTAAGCGGGCTCAACGTGTCTCTAAGAACGAATAGGCCTCGTTCTCTATGGTCAACAGCGCTTCATCGTTCAGAAAATGAGCGAAGCTCAGGCAAAAGCATTTAGCTTTCGCCGGTGCTCCTGTGAGTAGTATCACTCTTAAAACCTCTTAACATTATCAGCTATAAAGTCTAACATTTGCCTAGGTGCCATTGCTTAGATTAGACCACAGGCGAGGCACCAAATAAATCACGGGCCTCTCCCATCCTATCGAGGAGCACATCACTTCACCGTCGCATAAGTAGATTCGATACTGTGGATTCTAGAATGCCGAGAGCCTTCAACCTCACTTTGGTTAGCACGGCATATACATGTGATGTTGCATTGTTGGGCATGGCTTTCCGGTCCGGTCTGTGGCGCGGCCCAGCTGGGGGCCCCTTTCAACCTGGCGAAAAGATACCGCAATGCTTAACAGCCTATACGATGCTCGTCAGGTTCCTGATGATTTCTGGGACTATCTGATCACCGGTATGACGAATGCTGCAATCGAATTGTTGCATTACGATATATCATTCATCTCATTGATGCTTTCATTTCCGCTGACGCGGAAACGCCCTACAGCCGCTAAATTTGGGGTACCTTAGTCACTACAGTTCGGGGCGGCTACCCACTACCTTCACTAAGGGTATAGTGCACTTGAGCCCCCGTTCTAAAAAAAGGGGGTGCTCAAATGAGAAGGGTTAGAGAAACCCAGAAGGCAACGGAGAGAAGGAAAGGGAGAAAGAGGGTTTAACCCCGCCACCCTCCATTACACTCGCGGTCGCCGCCAAGTTCACATCTTGGCATTCTTAACGAATGCTCCATTAAACAAGGAGCTATCAATATTTCCTACAGCAGGAACACGTTCCGAGCCCGGAACCGGAAGATCCGGGTTGGCCCGGGCCGTGGTATTACCCCCTCGGATACCACTACGACTATCATCAGCTCCGGGAGCCAACCCCCATGCTGACATCATCTTCCTGCAGAGGACAAGGTCTGCTTTAGTTTATCCTACATGGCCTTATACATATTTACCTATAAAATCGACAAAAACCGATTCGAACCACCAACCAAGGAGACTGGTGCGCCAGATCAACCGCCTCTACGTCTCATTCACAGCTCAAGCGGCTGAGACGTTCCGTCGTTTCCAAGAGACAAGTTTTTTTAAGCAGGCTCATGGTAATAGACTTTATACGGAAAGCTTAAGCACAATGCAAATTCACCCTGGTCACTTTCTGTTATTTGCTACCTCCGGAAGCTTTAACTGGCCAGGCTAGTAACGACTTACCCCTGAACCAAATAATTCGATCGTGTGCGACCACAAGGCGGAGAAACTATGGTTAGTCAACAATGACACCAGCAACAACGGCACTGACGAGGAGCAAGACGTTATCACCGGAAAGCAGCAGGATGCTGAAGATATCGCGTTGGAGGATGATGGTTTCTCCGACAGCGACAGCAGCGTGGCGGCACCTAGACGATCTCATTTTACCGCAACGAGAGAGGTGCCTCGTCTTTATTACTCTCGGCAGCTTTAAGCATCGCAGATCTTTGGATCCAAATGCTGCTGAGCGGGAACAACTCACTTCCGTTGCCCCAACTGTGCTCGGCGAAGCCGAGAAAGCTCGGTTTGTAGCATGTTGGGGCCCGCGATATAACTTCAATTCGTACGGCCTGTGAAAAGGAGGAAGACAACTAGAGGAATGTGTACCTATGTAACCCTGAGATAGTCTTAAAAATAATTTCGAGACCTCTACAAGTTGATGTGCAGGTCGATTGATTATCGAGCTATCTGCCAAGCTACATCGTAAGCTAAGTGAACCCAAGCGATGTTACTTTTACAAGGAACTATGCCGTGGAGGCGCATCTAGGGATCTAGGCCTCTCCAGGTGGACATCGTATACACCTCCTTTAGGTAGATCTAGAGACTTGGCTTTGCGCTTTGGAAAATCTGAGAGAGCGGTAATTGGCGGTGATGTTTGTGATTCGTTTTGAGGCTCTTCTATGGTGATCGCTTTTTCTCCCTGCATGCCTCTCTTGTGTTTGTCCACTTTGTAAGCGAGCGGCAAGCGTATATTTCTCAACGGTCGCAATCTGTCAAATAGCCGATTAAGTTTCTTCAGGTGGCTTTTGTTGTTCGGCGTTGGTAGTGAACCAGGCCATACGGGAAAGACTTGTAGAGTTAGTGACATTAAGTCCGAGAAATTCATTGGCACTAGCTGTAGACTCACAAAAAAGAAGTTTGGACAAATCCATGATGTTATAGAAAAGGATCGGAGCAAGCCAGAAGACCACACATAGAGGTAGGCATATGACTCCTATCACAATATGGATCCAACTAGTCCAGCGTGGTTCAGGAGCTCTTAGAATGTCGTATGCGACAACCACCCTTCGTACGGGGAGCTCGAGGATAATGTAGGCTATTAGAAACCAGAATCGAGATATCTTCCCTATTCCGACGTTCTGGGGCGCGGAGGGCCCACGTGAGCCTCCATCATACTGATCGGTAGAGTAGCCGTCGGAACGTTGTTCATCGTATCGCTGCTCTAAGTCGTCTTCGTTAGATTTACCCAGGCTATACAGGCCCTCTTCGTTTCCCAAGATGAGAACACTGCGGCTCATCTTTGTTTCGGAATATTTCTTGACGAGACTCATCACTCTTCGAACGAGATGCCCCAGTATCTTCGCATTGAATAGAGCCAAGATTGTGATGACGAGGGCGACGATGGAGCATACTACCAAGTTGGTAACAAGATATGCTGGAGGCGTCCCATTCATGCTGAATATGCTGGCTGCGAATCCAAGAGGTAAGAATATCACTGTCACGTATGTGAAAAGCCGGATATCTTCAGAACCGTACAGTGATATGTCGGCGCGTGACTGTTCATGCCTTCTCGTCAGGGTATTTCGTAATGACTCCACGCTGGTGTGGACGCTATGCAGGTTCCTTATCTGTTTATCCGTCGAAACTAGGAGTTTCTTGATGATCCCCCCGTACTTGCGCTCGTCGTTTCGAGTCCATCGAGGTTTCTCTTGCCCGCGATCTTTCTCACGAGATAGCCACTTTGAGACTTCTAGTTCCACTTCCACAAGTTTCTCATCTACAGCCTGTAGGATGTCGTAGGAAGTTTGCCATTTGGCACTGGTGGAGAAGTAGTCCTCAGTGTTCAAAATGGTAGTTGAAGAGGCACCCTTCCCTTGTCTCTCTTCAAGCCTCCTCTTAACATCTTCGTATATCGTACGAGTAGATCTCACTACCGTGGATAGGATGTGCTCAAAGAGATAAAGCTCGAGTATCTTTCTCTGCCTCCAGCCCTTCTCCTTGTCCCTCTCTACAAATGGAGGGATCCACTCGAATTTTGGATTCAACGTTGGAGCATCCTCTATGAGGTGGCAAGTCCAGTAACGATCAAAAAGATCATCCCAAAATCGGAATCCCATGGAAACTTTTGAGATGCCCGGTTCTGGATACAAGGTAATGCCATCACTCGACGTCCTCACACCTCCTGTCTCCGAAAGGTGTAAAAAGCTTAAATGAAGCTCCGTTTCCCACGTATTCAACACCATGGTCGTATCATCGAGAAAATAATCGTCCCGACGCCAGTGGCGATCAAAAAATGCACTGATTGCAGACCGTTCTGATTCGGTACTACCAATATAACATATGAAGGCCGTTGATGGATTGGTGTCTTGGAGCCAAACGAAACGTTTTTTCGCATTTGTTGCATTGCGATGTTGAATGAGCTTCTCGTACAAGGACTCGTTATTGCAGGGGCGATGTCTGATGTGAAATGGCAAGTCTAAGTTCTGGCTGGGATGCTCGTCTATCCTCCTCTCCTTCTTTCTACTCCACTTCGTTTTGGGCACGTCAACCATAAGTGATCTTGAGATCCCATCATTTTCGAACCGCAACTTCTCAAATTTATTATCTTCAAACTCTTGAAATCGTTTGATGTCCATTGCTCCCGAGACCACCATATTTCCAATGACGTCTACGCTCGAGTCTTGGCTCAATGCCAGGATTATGTTTCTAGCATCATCGTCCGTTATTCCCTTCTCGTCTGACAAGAATGATGGATAGTTATATAACCATTCTTCTTCCATATCAATGATACTGTTTGAATCGAGGAGGCGACTGAATGGGACCGTCTTTTTTATGAAGCCGGGCTGACGAGCTGCTTCTTCGTTTAGGATATGCTGCTTCTGCTGAGGCATTTGCTCCCATGACCGCTCGACTGCCGCTGAGCTGTTTTGTGGGGAAGCAGAGCGAACTTGGTAGTGTTTACCCTTCCTCCTAGTACATGTTTCGACGATTCGAGTTGCATCGGTGAGAAGAATGTAAGGTACTTCGAAACTAGCATGAAAGTAGTTGTCCCGATCTTCTTCATTAGTAAAGAGGACTGGCTCTTTGGTAATCTCGTTAAGCTCCCCCGCAAAGAGCCCATTTACTTCCGTGCCCTTGAGTAGAGACTGAAGACAGTACCTTGCCGTATCATCTGGGGAATCATAGTTGATTCTATATCCAGATATGCTCATCATGATAGCTAAGGCATACCGAAGTGTGTTGTGCCAAGTCGTGTCTTGATTGTCTTCGTGTAGCGGTTGCGCCAGGAGAGTGTTTTCCCATATCGGTTGCTGAAGAAAAAAGCCCCATTGGTGCCCATAGAACATGACTGTATCTCGTGCGTGAAATAAGAATCGAGTCTCTCGTGAGGACCGTGTGACAGCCAGTGTCCTTTTCTTTGAAGTCTCGTTTTCAGTCGTGAAATGGCGGAGAATATCCTGTTGGACTTTTCGAGGAGGTCCTATTATCTTTCCATCGCCTTTCTCATAAGGCCACAGACCGTTGTCTTCAATTGTCTTTAATGCCTTCCAGATCCATATGTGATCGTCTAAGCGGAAAGCATACGTTCCCGCCTGTTAGGTATGTGGCCACGCCGAGAAGTATCTTCTGTCGCGGTTCTTCAAGTTGTCTATCCAAGGCTTACATACCATTTCAATCAACCTTCTCGCTGCGTCAGGGTCGCTTTTATCACCGCAAAGCTCAGCATATTGACCTGCCTTAATAATCTGGTATGCAGTGTCGGTTAAAGAGTTCACCGGCTGCCAAGAAGAGCTGTTCGACGCGATTGCTGACCCTGTAGCCCAGTAATTGGCCACAAAACAGCCTTGATTTTTCTCTGCACTATTAGAAAGCCATATGAGATGGCCTCTACAAACAGCAGAAATCCTGCCCAATAGATATTCGATGTATTTGTGTTCGTTGGTATTTTGCTTTAGCGACTCTAATTGAATCGCGAACCGGAGAAGAAACTGGAATGCAAAGCTATGTTGGCAATAATCAGTCTTAAGCCTAGAGCATGAGACACTTACAAGCTAGCTGAGATACAAATACGATGGCCCGACATATCCCCGCATGTCAAAGCAACAGGAGCTAAGTTACTTGAAGGCCGAGTAACATCTGGGCCTTCGATCTCAAGTTTTGGTTGCCTTAAGGGGATAGAGCAAACAGACAGTATGTGCTCAAGGTTTCGGCGAATAACAAACTCGATATGGTCGCGAGGTGAAGAATGGTCTTTCGGTATTCCACTAGGGTTTCCATCATTTTTCATCATGTCTTGCTGCGAATTCGCTGCATTATGACTTTGTGTCTTGTTGCCAGCCATGCAGGTATAGAAGGTGGAGAATGGAGTGTTTCGCAGGAACTTGTTCACATCTGTCAACTCGGCCGGGATTAAGAAGTCGTCCCAGGGAAGCCTCGAACTGTTCAGACACATCATGCGGTATGCGGTCACGATCTCCATTGAAGAATCCTTGGTATTTTTACCTCCAAGCTTTTTCATCCATTGCTTCGTCCAGTCTTTCGCCTTGCCATCAAGGAATACCGACACGACTACTGCAGCATAGTCCGCTTCTTCCGAAGCACTTGAGAATTCTCCGTGCTCTTGGTTAGCTGACTCAGATTCGTCGATGAAGACCTTGGCTGATTTGTCAACATCGGATTCTGGTTTGAGCTTATGCATTAACCACCAAGAGTAGTTGTAGAGGCCATGGCCTGTGGAATACTCTTCGTAGTACTCATTGAACAAGTTGGCTGGGTTTATATGGTCGAGGTCACGAATCCACATGGACTTTTCGTTATTTCGGAACTTGAACGGAACTTCGACGCTAGCATCTCCGAAGTTTCTCAAGATGCATTGTTGTAGGACCACCCCGCTGTGAACCATCCACTGAATCGTAAGTTTCAGATCTCCAGGTAGATGGTATTCGTATCGGGGCCAGCGATAATCCAGGTAGGTCATCTTTGGTGGCCCGCTGAATTCGATTCCCTGAAACTGGAGGCCATAAGTTTGTGACTCGTCGACGTCGAGCGTCCGTCTTCTGCTCAACCGATCTAGCGTTGATGCCCTCGAGCATATCAGGTAAGGCTCATCCATGATTCCTTGATCAGCAGATAGCATGCCAGATTCACCTACGCCAAGGTATGCGCCGAATTGCATAATGTCCCCATACATATTAACAGTTGCTGTCGTACCCTCATCTCCAAATGATGAACAGGCTCCCACATCTGGAGCTTTATCCCAAGCCTTGCATCTATCGCTGGTGGGGTTGAAGGTACCAGACGGATTTTCTATATCTCCTATGTTTCCTATAACCAGCATAAGTGGTGGAAGAGTAGCTTGCAAGGGTCAACTAACGTGTGATGAACTTCTGGAATACACCATCTTCCTCCTTAGGTACCCCTTGAAATTGAGACATGATATACATACAGTACCGTCCTGGGGTGCGGTACTGCTGACAACCAACTCTGGGATTAGTGCTGTTTATGGTGCTTATTAGTCTTTATCTGCCGATGGTTTCATTTCGTCTGGATGATGTATCAGAAGATGCGATTTTAATATTTAAGCTTGAACCGAAACGACCTATATATTTACAAAATTTTCAGCGGCTGCCACAGCCACGCATAGATGCCGGACATCTCCATTCAGCAAGCCTCGAAAACGGCAAATCTGTAATTAAAGCAGGTAGCTGACAAACAGGAGAGGATACTGGAGGTAAGCAAGCACACCTAGGCGAGGACCTACATATGCGGCTGATATACTGAACTAGCGATTGGCGGAATAGGTGAAGATACATCATCCTATAGGCCACAGTTCACAGCCTTGTCTATATGTCTTACGGCCGTCGGTGAGCATACAAGGATTTGGACGGCGAGGTTCAGGGAGGGGGAGAGGAGGGGTTACATTACAGAGACCATGATTACGCGCTGATTCTTCCGATATTACTCAAAAACTGCACTTTCTTATCTTCCCCCTTTACTTTCTGTGCTGTGGTTCTCCTCGAATCGGCAATGATTGATGGCATGCCTGGTGCAGCTTTAAGCCAAGAGCCTGGCAATAGAGGCCATAGATATCGTCTTTTGGGGAGTAAAAAAGCCTCATATGACAAATACCAGAAATTGAGAGAGACGGGGATGGAGCTCGATTGACTTGGAAGAGCTCATCAAACGGTCGTGGTCCGCAACCGCTTTTTAGGCCATGATATCGATTACAGCTCACGGTATTCGAGGCGGCATACCTTGCTATGAACTATGGTATTCTGGGCACTTTTACATTCGAGGTGACCTGAGGTAAGTGGCTTAGATTAGTAACGAGCTGCAGGGGTCGAGAGTGGCTGAGTGGTTACATCGATACAAGGGCTGTGCACTCCCTCCCGGCGGTGGACGAGAAGGTACAAACTGACCAAGCCGACTTTCCTAAAAATGTATGGATAGACATGTCCTATGGCTAAGTTTCGAGTATGATAGATGGTCAATATCATTGAGAGGTACCTGGCAGTCAGAAGAAACCGAAATGATGTATTCGCAATATTAAGTACAGAAAAAGACCATCGCAACGCCAGTATAACCCGATAGGTACAGCAGAGGAGATGATTGGCCAGGTATATGAATATCTTGGCGAAATGTAATCAGTCTCTTGCGTAAATAACCATAGAAGCGATGCTGGGATTAGCCAGCAAACATAACCCTACTGCGTATTCCCTGTGGCGATGACCATTATTCCCTATTAGTACAGCATCTTGCGAAAAGTAGTCATTTCAGACTAGAGGTTGCGAAGGGGGGGGGGGACCCGGATAGCCTCGGCCATTCTGAGGGAACCTGTCGAAGATGCGCGCAGAAAATCGGAGCGAACCGCCCAGATTTAGTCCTTCGCCTTTTGGATGTAGTCATTGGGAGGTGACTCGTAGTGACTGACGAAGTACTCCGTGGTGTTCTTAGCCAGCCACGTGCAGAACTTGACCATCTCCTCACGCAGGCGATTAACCGATTGCTGGTCCATGTTTGTCTGAGCAATAAGTTCAGGGAGGGAGACTAGAAGACATTAGCCATATCGCTTCTTCAATCAGTGCAGACGAGAAATGACTTACCCAAGAGTCGCATTAAGTGCTCAGCACCATAGGTATCGCTAGCAGTCTTACCCTGATACTCAGGGTCGTCCGAGTTCCACTTCTTGTACATCTCCGCGTACTGGGCGCGTTCGAAGCTACTCACAATTAGTTGATGCTTTCTAAGTTATGAGTTAGGCAACATACCGGTAAAGGAGGATGCGACCGAGTGACTTGTCAAAGTACTCCTTTAGACCAGCCAGAGTCTCCTCAAGGATGTCGACGTGGGACGAACCAGCGGGGCGCTTGGGAGCCTCATAGGCGGTATAATCCTCAAGGATCTTGGTGACTGGATGAGGGTGGGGGACGGGAACCAGCTGGTTATTCTTGGTTACATTCTCCCAGTCATCGACCAGCATTGCCTTAAGAACGTCCGGAATGATGAGTTTGATCGACGGTCTTGTGTGGAAGACGTCCTCCTGGAAAATAATTAGTACCAAACCTTTATAGGGCATCAAGAAATAGCTTTAGATATACAGGACGAGTTGTCTTCTTTGACTCAGCCTTGGGCTTGGGCTTGGGCTTGGATGCGCGCTTCTTGGGCGCTGGCTTAGGCACCTCTTGGACATCTTGCGATTTGGATCGGGTAGAATATTTGTGCTTGCGCTGATCAAGAGATTCCTCGCAAATGCGATTGGTATCAGGCCCAAAGCTAGGGATTTCAGAGGATTCCTGATTCGCCATTTCGATGGTAATCTTGAAGAGATAGAGCTTGAAGATGATATTTGATAGAAGATGGAGGGGAAATGATGATGAATTGGTAGGTTTCAGAAGAAGAAGCAGTGCATGAAAGTGTGGGAGGGGGGAGAAAAAGTGCAGTGCAGCTGGACGCAAGCTACACGGTAAATAAAAGAAAGATCGAAAAGCCCTATCGTGTGAATATCGCTTTCCCCGGTGCCGTGACCACTTAGCCCTGGTATTTTGTTGATGAAGGGGTATTAAGCAAACAACAGATAGTCACTCGACATTTTACTGTTTTTCCCAACCCCTATTTCTCGTGGTGTGTACTATTCAATCGAATTTCGACCAAACTCTATCCACAACCACGCCAAAATGGGGCCTAACAACGGTGCCACACGGGAATCCAAAAGTAGGTACATTTTAAGAAAACCAAAGCATGGTATGTGGTTTAATTGAAGATTGGATCGCACCCATTTCTGGCCGCTGACATTGTAGGTCCTCAGAGGGAAAATGGTTGGCAAATTGAAGGTGACTGAGTATGACGAAAAGACTGCAAAGCGACAATAAAAAGGGGGATTAAAAAAAGAGATGCAACCTACGTTCTCAAGTTCATAGTCCCGACCTCGTCGCGGACCACGACCGCCAAAGCTGGAGGAACCCGCAACGCGCTCTTCACTACCTCGAGCGGAGCTCATCTCGGAACCGTTAGCTTTGATGCCCTTCTTGCCACTCTTGGGACCCTGCGTTCGCATTCTGGCTTGAGCCTGGAGTTGGCTGGCAAGCTGCTTGTTGTCGTCGGTGAACTTGCGGATGCGATCTTGCGAGACCCAGTCGTCCCAGCTTGCCTTCCAACCTTTATAGTGAATGCGATACTGCGCATCCTCGGGCTTCTGACCCGGCTTGACAGAGACTTCGATGACTTTGGCTTCATACATCAAGTCACCGTGAAAGCACAATACCTTCTCATCCTTCGCGTAGGGAGGCGCTTGGTTCTGTCGCGAGGGAGCCATGATTGGCTAGCTCAGATATCTGCCTCTGTTTGGTGTCTGTGTGGCGATGGATGTTGAGGCGAACAGAAAGATAGATTCGGGATACTCCGATAATATCACGTGAAGAGGATGATTTTATGGTGATGAATTGATTTGCGAAAGGATAATAGTCGAAGCTTCTCTCTCGCTAAAAATCCCGAAGCTGCGTGAGGACGTAAAGGTTAATTTTAGTCGCTAGATGAGATGAGATTGAGGAAGGTCCCTTGGCGACGTGAGGTACAAGATACTAATGAGCTCGGACGCGTTTTCTGACGCGCTTTCCTTAAAGTGAAATTTCCTAATCCACACCCCGGGTGCCTCAACCATAACTACATGTATTATTGTACTAGGTATCCTTCAATTAATTCGTCATTGCTACAACAATTCTGCCGCAAAGGATATACTCGGAGTACAATTCAAATAGCCAGATATTGTACACGTCTTTCAAGTCTTTCAGTTATTCTAGTCGGGAATCTCCGCAATCATGGCTACAAACGAAGCCACAATCCTCCGCAATTACCTGCTTCTCCCGTCCCGTTTGCCCACCATCATCTCTTTGCAAGAATTCACCGCTTTGTTTCCCAAATCGCAGCAATCCTCCCCACAGATTCGATCCCTCTACCGAGATCTCCAACAGCAGCGGAACGTGATAGTAGACGGTGTATCCCAGAATATCGAAGCACAGATCAGACAGGGAAAGGCTCTACGTCGAGAAGTCATCAAGGCACGGCGAGAGGCAGAGCTGGAGGAGCAAGATGACGAGATTGAGATCGAGCGAATGGTGTGTGATGTACTAATCTCTCGAAGCGCAACCATGATCTGACACAATCTACAGCTGTTCGGGAATACGTCCAATACGATGCAACCGAAGCGACATACCCTGATGACCATCCTACCCGACATGGATGAGGCCGTTACTGACATGGAACACGAGATACAGGCCATAGAGCAGGAAGAAGCCGCCCTTCTCGAATCCATTAGGAAAGACGTCGGCGACTTGAGCGATCTTCGATACGGTCGATTTTCCAATACCAAACTAAAAGACGAAGTGCTCGATGGTTTACAACGCATTCAAGATGTGTGTGAGCGCAAGACATAAACCACACCAGAAACCCATTCGTTATACCACTACTTAGCTACGTGACCATCCAACGATGCATAGTGCTACATGAGGAAATTTCCGAGTAGTATCCCATCCCATCACCACGTCCTATATGTTGCCCATATAACCAACCAATCTTACAATAAACATTCATAATATATTGGCAAATTATGTGCGAGGGACAGCTTGGCCAGCGGCAGGAGGTCGTCGGCCAGCGTCCTGCTGGTTCATCCTGTTGCCCCTACAATGATGTTAGTTATTTGTGGTTCGGAGATGGGGATGGAGGTGTTCACATACATAATAGTTCGGCTGAAGATGGAAACGAGGATCATGAATGCCCAGCTAGGGAGCAAGTTAAAGACCCACAGAACCCATCCAGCAGGAATGGCAAGACCATTCTTTGCGAGAGTGCCGTCAAAGGGGTGGAAGAGTCCATCGTGCAGCTTGGCAACAGACTTGTATCCCTCCGTCTGTAGCTCGGCAATGTCATCGGAGGTAACGGTTGTCATGTTGAATCGCTTCGTCCAGATGTTGACAGGTGCCGGCTCGGGAAGCACCTCGAAGATCCAAATAGCACCAACTGGGGCAGACCACGAGTTACAAAGAACAGGCTGGTCCTCGCAGTTGACGATAGCAGTATGCGGCGAGCCGGGTGTAACAGCCCATTTTCCGGCGGTTTCGTTGAATGCAGTCTCGATTTGACCGCAGTGGCCTGGTTCAATTTACAGCATTAGGATCAATCTCTATCAAAGTCGCACAATCGAGGTTCTTCTTACCAAAGCAAGTTTTGTTGCCGCCCGTGATCAAAACCCACCACTCCTCCGGCTCGGTGTTCTCGGGTTTTACGGGGCGGTAAAGTGTCTCCTTCCAGTTGTTCAAGGATAAGATATCCAAGTTTAATTCGCCAGCCTTAGCTTCAGCAGCAGCGACGGGGTCATGTCTGTTAGGATGAGGGATCTTGGATGTGACCTTGCCCAAGAAGCTCTGCGCTTGGCCTAGGTAGTTATCAAACTGAGCCTGGTAATCCGGAACATCAGCAGCAGCTGCTAGAAGCGGCAAGCCAACAATGGCTGAAGCTGTAGAAAATCGCATTTTGCTCTAGGAGTATATGAAATGTGAAGCACAGCTAGATCCGAATCTCTCCAATAGGTGACGAGACTGCAAATTGGAATAGATTGGTGGCGGGATGATGTAATTTTCCTGTGCAGTACTGGGAGAACGGGAACGGACAATTGGCGATTAAAAAAAGTAGCTTGGAGAAAATGTCAAAGTTTGAACTCTAGAAGATGACAACAATGCTAAAAGTACGGAATACAAGCTACGATACCCGGCTTGTCTTAACCCGATACGGTGTCCACTCAACTAAAGTCGCAGAAAAAATAATAATCGAGAAGGAAAAAAAAGATGGTTAACAGCAGGTTGCCCTTTGGTGGACGCGTCCTAGTCCTCCAACAGCTGCTTCCCTAGATGCGCTGAGATGAGCAAATCCCATCCTCTCAACCCTTCCCTGTAGTGCCCTTGCCAAGCCTACCATCTCCACCCGTAGCGGTGCTTTGGGGTGACTTTATTTTGTTGACTGTCAGGGAAGCTTCCCACGCTACCCTACATTAGTGCGGCTACCCCGTAATCCCTGTCCGGAATCCCAGCACCCCCGCTTCTCATGTGCCACAGATCCCCTAACCATTAGCCACAATTTTACCTAACACGATAAGAAATACGTCAACTGCGATAAGACGATAACAATCGCTAATGAAATCAAGACAGCAACATCAATAGACCTTGGAGCTGGTATAATAAAATTGCGATTCGGAGCCATGGTGCGTGGGCTCTCACTGTCTTATTGTCTAACCCTAACAAATCCCAGGCACCAGAAACTGCAAACCAAAAACGCAAGCGAGGTCGTCCTACAAACGCGTCTCGCGACGATGGCGACGCGTCGGGAACCCAGACCCAACTCACGAGACAAGGCCAGATAGCTACAACCTCGGAGAATCCAAGAGAATCAGATGTTGACGACTCTTCGCGTCCCAAAAAGCGCGGACGTCGAACAAACGCCGAAACACAATCTCAAGCGCAGCCCGAGCCCGAGCCTGAAGAGCCACGAAGACCTAGGAGAAAGCGCGGCCCGTCTCCAACCATGAGTGCCAACGGCGACAATGATGCTGCGAACGAAAGGCCCGAGGATGTTCCTGTCGAACGCAAAAGACGTGGTCGACCTAGACTCTCGGGTGAAAACGGCGAGGCGAACAGGGTTGAAGAGCAAAGTCAGTCAAACGCAGCGAACGAGAACCCGCCACCAAAGAAGCGTGGTAGACCAGCCAAGGGAGCCGAATCGCCTAAAGGAAATGAAGGTGAAGCAGACGAAGCGGACGATGAAAATGAGGGCAATTCAAGTCTATTTCGAAGGAGTGGTCGAGTTCGCCGGTCCCCCAATACATCAAATAAAGAAGCACAGGAGGTAGTTAAACCGACTGACAAACAGAGGCCGAATAAGCAAAAGCCAAAGGGCCAAGAGAAGAAAGGACGATCTAGAGTCAATGAACAAGGACCCGAGGAGGCAGACCCAGAGACTATCCCTCAACCAAAGAAGAAGCGAGGTCGTCCCTCGTTAACCGACCAATCAATCCCAGAGGCAGAGGTAGTGGCCGACCCCAAACCTCAAAAGGGTTCTAAGAAGCGTGGTCGCTTGTCTTCATCTGGTGAAAAAGCTGCATTATCTAGAAAACAAACGGCAAATCAATCCCAAGACCAGCCATCACAAGACCTCGAAGAGAGACAGGAACGAGAGCAAGAACAGGAAAAAGAGAGCTCAAGAAGAGGTAGACCCCGACATTCCAACAAAGCATCAACAGGACAAAGACAACATAGACGATCATCCGACAATCAAGACCGCGAATCATCCCCGGACTCTGGCGCCACACCACCACCACGGTACCGGCATCTCGCGACGCGGACACGTCGCGTCCCTCGTAACGTGATAGAGTCGAAATGGACATCACTTGAGGCTCCCGCAATAAACAGTGTATCTACACTCCTTCAATCAGCATCACGGCCAGTACTCCTTCGCCTTAATAATCCACAAAAGCATGCCCAAGCTCAGGCCGCCTTAACCGCTGTCAGCAACAGGCTACGCTCAAAAATATCACGTGGTTTACCATTCCCTCCCGCAACCACGTCAATCCGGCGCGAGGATGAGTTCGAATATGAGCGCACAGTGTCCGGCATCCAGGCTCTAGAGTCACAGCTCGATCCACTGCTACACAGCGTCGAGTTGCTGAAACGGGAGAAGGACCGCGCGGAAAAGGACCTCGATAATGAGTATAAGGCGCTCAGACGTCTTGGTTCCAACGCGCACGCCGAGGCGAGGGAGAGGAGAGAACGGATGCGGAAGATGCATGTTTTGGTTCCTGATAAGCCGCCGGGTGAGTCCGTCTCGACTGAGGAGATGGTTACTGCGGGAGAAGATAGTGGGAAGGTGTTCTCGGATCTTAAGGATGATGATGATTTGCTCGGCTTAGCAGGCCAGATTGCGAATCATATGGAGAGCATGCGAGGGAATTTGCAGCAGATCGATGGCGTTGTACCGGCTATTGCGAGAAGTAAAGGCCTGTTGAGGGCCGCGCTGCAGTCACGGTTAGATGAGGAGGTCTTGGAGAATGTCATACTTGGGTAGGCTCAGGGGTAGTATGTCAATCGACGAGATTGTAGGATTGTGTACTTGACATTAATGAATAATGAACAATGACCTAATGAACACCCTATCCCAAGTCGACCCTCCTTAGCTACCTCCTATACTTTAAGTGTCTGGTGCAATTTCGAAGTCCCACGAATCAAATTCCAATTTCGAAGACAATTAGGAGTTACACAAAAACATAAGATAACAATGAACTACTTGATTCAAGTCGAGCCATTTTAAGCTTGTATCATCCCATTAATATCCGGTTTTAACGACAATAAGGAATGTTATTCTTGGTATCTTCTCTTTGAGCAAGCTATGTGACTCGATAGGTACATCGTCATGCTTTGTATACTTGAGAGTCATGGGTAGTACGAGTCTATTTTAGACATCATAAAATAATATGCTTTGAGCTACTGTATAAACTGCTGTGGTAGAGTGCCCTCGGTATCAAGCATTACGACGGTGCTTCACCAGTAAGTGGTATAAATATACAAAGCTTGGAGTATCCAAACCATATTCCCCTTTAACCCAGACCCCAAAATCGCATCAAATACTAGAATTATCACCGGATCTTTCCTTTTTAATTACTTATTCCACTTTCAGCTTATCAGACCTAAGACTACATATACATCAGATCCATCATGGACAAAAGTGAATCGCCACGACCGCTCCCGAAATGGGCCCGATGGTACGGAACCAACACGTTGTCGTATCACTCTCTCACACACGACCCCGGGGACCGTCAGGAAAGCTTTTACCGATGGCCACCAGAGAGTATCAATGATCCTGAAGTCAATGTATCTAGCACCCGAAAATACAACGTCCATCGTCGTAGCCGACACGGAGAGTCCTCGAGCACCCATCGTTTCCCCGATTCGCTTTCTCCATCATTTCAACCTAGCCACCTTGATCAGCATTCCGACTCTCATTCTAGCGGCAACATCTCTCCGGGCTCATATACGCGCCGTCGCCAGCAAGGAGGGAGAAGAACACCAACACCTCTGAGTGAAAGCATAGTGGGCGATGGCGATAATGCATCTACCAATTCACGTTCAATCTCAAGCTCGGATATCTTTTCAAGTTCTGATATTTTTTATAAAGCTCCCGAAGACTCACCCTTGGCAGCCGAATCCGAGCAAATTCCAGACGCTCCTGTGCAAGATACAAATAGCGATGTTCAGTCGCCAAGGAGCGTTCGACCTTCTAGTCAACGAAGGGACGAAAAACAGCCGCAGAGGCCGCACACAATAGCAAGAGAGGAGGCTGTGATAGATGAGACGGAATACGAAGACGATTACATCCCGCTATATCCGAGTGGCAGTATTTTGCAGGTAGCATCAGATAGAGTAACTCAGTGGGTAAACCAGCAAGCCCCCTTGCAGTGGCGTGAACAGGAGAGACGTCGCAGGAGTCATGCTGACAAGCACCGCCAAGCGCAGCTGGAAGAGTCTATCGACACCACCATGGAAGACCTAAACAGGCGAATCGAAGATCTTAGAGCGGAAGTAGTCGAGGAGTCGCCGTTTCCAGAGACGCGTCGCTCGCCCTCCCCTCCACGACATGAGCATCGTAGAAGAAGCGCTCGACCCTCAAGTCATCATAGCGGAACAGAGACTAAATCGTCAAATCATCGTAAAAAGAGTAGTACTCATTCCTCGAGCCATCATAAAAGGAGTAGTACCCAAGCGGAATCATCCCGCCGGCCATCAAGTCCAACACCCCCAGCATCAACATCAACACCACCCCTGGATATAGCGACTCCCCCCAGCAAGAGACGAAGCATGATGGAGCCAGNCTCATCGCGAAGGCACCCACGACACAGACACGAGAAAGCAGCAGAACCATCGCGACGAGCCTCAAGCTTTATCAAGCCGCGCACGCCCCCACCACCACCAGCATCCCAGCGACCCAAATCCAGCATCATCCCCGATCTAGCTCCTCCTACGAGTCCGCAAAGACGCAGCAGTCGCGTCGAGGCACCTCCGACATCGCCAAAACAGCCACACCGGCCCCGCCCGAGCGCCGGCGCACCCGAGGATCTGCGGCGGAGGGCTATGGACAACAGCCACCAGCGCAGCCACTCGCACTCGCAGCACCCACACCTCCACCGCCACCACCACCACCACCACCAACGCACGCACTCGTGGACCATCCACCCCGAAGGCGGTCTGTCCACCGTCTTCGAGTCCGAGCCCGAACCGCAGTCTCAACTGGAGCAGCAGCAGCAGCAGCAGCGCCCGTCCCCCAGACGCAGCAGCAGCACCAGCGACCAGCAACTCCCACGTCCCTCCACGTCGATCCCAACCCCCAGCCCCGTCATCCACCACCGACTCAGCGAGTCCAAGCTAAGAGCCCTGATCATAGCCAGCGGCGGCACGCCACCACCGCCTCGTCGTCGTCGTCGTCGACGGAGTAGCAGCGACTCCTCCTCCTCCTCCGACATGGACGTCGAGATCCACGACAACGCGAAGACTCATCGGCGGCGCGGGGAGGAGCAAGAGAAGAGGGATCGACGGCGGCGGAAACATGATCGGTTGATGGAGGAGGAGGAGGAGGAGGATCGCCGGGCGTTGGAGGAGGAGGAGGAGGAGGAGGAGGAGAGGAGACGGCGGAAGAGGGGGACTAAGGGTAAGTTTGTGGATTTTGTTTTGGGTCGGTAGGTCGGGGCGTATAACCCCTGAGGGGTTGGTTGGTAGGTGGGCTTTGTTTTTGGTTTTGGTTGAGTATGTTAGGTGTTCCGGTGGTCGGTCTGTCTGTCTGATTTTTCGGCATGGTGTCCTTTAGGTGGGAGGATGGATATGATTTATTATGTGCCTCGGTTGTATGATTTTATTTGGTTTGGCGTAGGGGGCGTCATGCTCGGGATTAATGGTGTAAGAGCGCGTAGGAGGTGGTTTTAGCTATTGAAGCTGGTCTTTAAATTGTACTCCCCAGGTTCAGGGGTAGATCAATGAATTGATAGAAATATTATGCCGTACTGCCGGAGCTAAGTTAATAACAGACCGTGATTGCTTGCCGTCCTTATCCGTTTGGATATACTCCTGGGTTAGGGTCTCCCTCAAAATATATTGCAGAAAGAGACCGTACGGAGGTAACCAACTTCCCGCTCTTGTCATTTTCGATACCCACGCTTCTGTCTGTAAGGTTACCGGGGCTGTGTCGAACTGACACATGTTTGGCCTTCAGCTTAGAGCATAACGCAACCAAGATGATGAAAAGAGTTGCGCGATGACGATCAGGGTCTGAGTGATAGAGGCCGAGGACAATATGGTTTGGTGCTTATTTTATATGACACTTCGCACAACTTTCTTGGCCCTAGTAACCCCAAAAATTGATGACCTCGGCGATGGAATGGGTACCCCCCTTGACGCCTCGTGGGAGCGTTAAACGCCTTAACGCACAAGATTCCAATAGAGAGGAGGTAATACTGCGAAGAGAACTGTACCGATTCCTTTATTGAGTGTCGTTTACAAGGTCGGTGAGGCACACATCGCGACAACGACGTGGGTTACCGTACGCCTAGCCGGTACAGGTACGACCGGGTAGAATTTCAAGGGGGCAGGCTTAGGGCAACACCGATGCTCGTCGGCTCCGTCTTCATGGTGTGTTATGATATAATATAATCCGTGAAGACTGCGGTGCACTGCCTTAGCGAGACTTATGACAGCTATCTGTTAGTGAGCTCTTAGTATCACCGTGAAGCGATTTCTTGGGCGTTGAGCAAGTGCGCAGTTGATTACCGAAATCTTTATTCGGATGATGGAGTAATCCCTTCCTCTCATATCGTCTCGATTACCAACCGGATTAATATACTTCTGTTTTCCTGTGACCCCGGGCCCTTATCATACCGACGTTGAACGAGTTATTTTCCGCATTCAAGGCCGGCTAATCCCGTTTTTTTAGTAAGAGTCTTGTGATCTTGTGCTGATCAAGACTATATTTCGTCTCGGGGGTTAGAGAAGAAAGAATCTGTTCCACCTGCAGTGAATATGCTTCCTCTTAGATGTTAAGGAGGCAGCAACAAGACGAGTCCCCATAAAGGAGCGATAGTATAAGTTAGCTCGCATAGGCAGATAGTCATTCCCTTCAGTCGAATGTGCCACACCCCCCCAGAATGGTGTTCCCGAGTCTCCCATACAACTTAGGTTCGTTCTTTCTAACGACAAGCTCATCCACCCCTGGTCGATCCCATCGCCACCATATGAGCGCTGGTTGAGTCGTAATTTTGATAGGAAATCCAATCTAAACATCTTGAGATGTTTTGGCATCTTCGTCTGCCGTCAGGAGAGTAAAGAGGAACGACCAGTGGCATCTCGCCTAAGCACGGGATTCCCACTCAAATAATAGAGGTGCAATAATAGGGAAGCTGCCATTCGCGTGGCCGTCATCACCGGGACAAACTGCGGCTTGCAGAATCTCTTCTGTCGATACATGCCTCCCGATCCCGAGTTAGAAGAGGGCGAAGGTGATAACTATTGGACTAGCAGGTGATCCTCAAATCAGTGCACAAGGCTTCTACGCCAACCACGAGATCCAGTGTGCCGATCGTAAGTACAGGTATCTTTAAATTACGTGGTATCCTGGGAATTGAATCGTGCGCTTTTGGCTTGGGCTTATGGTTGTCGGCCTTGTTATTCTTCTTATTTTGTAAATGACTTTAACAGAGAAAAGGATGACCCCGCCGAAAAGGAGTTTGACAGGGATAGCTATCAGAGACTCTTCACAGACCAACATCGGATTTACCCTTATTTATGGTATACACCAGTGAGTATACAATGTATCCGTGATCTCCTAATGGTGGTCGAGGCGACGGGCTTACTTCACCTCACTGGAGTCATATTGCGACGCCAACGGGGTCGATTCGGAGGCGGCAGGAAATCGAATGCTCTGGAAAGCCTTTAGGAAGTATGAGGGGGGAGTGTTTCTTGAACACCTATATATTGACTTGCTCGCTGCGTTTTGTGCAGGATTGAGGCCGAGAGCATACGCGGTCGAGGACGCTCGATTTAATTAAAAGAGAATGATTGTAAAACCTTGGAGGCACAGGAGTCTCAGGATCCCGTATTAGACTTAGGGGCTGGTGAGGCTATTCAGAGATCCTCACTACTATCGGGGAGGATCAGGGATGGTGTCGGGGTTTCTGGAGACTGGTGCATACGCCGCTTTTCTTTAAATGCTGGGCTGGGATGGTACTTCTTGAGTGTAAGTGCGCTTGTTCGAGGAGCCATGCGACGACGCGTCTATGCTTTTTGGAACTGTCGCGAGGCAAACATGATGGAAGACATGGTGGCAGCTGGTCGTGGGCTAAAACATAGCTACACAGTGCAGGTGGCCAAGTTTACAGGTGTCAACACTTAACACTTGCGACATGAGGTTAAATAGAATAATAGCACACCAGAATTTTAACCAGTGACCGTATCAATGCTCCGGGAAGCGAGACTCATAGGCCTGGGAGTAAAAGCGTCAGAGGGGTGGACTGGCGAAGTGGCGTAAAGTGCTGCTTCCATTCAACAGTTCAGTTCTTGGCTTTTCGCGGACTTGTCAGGAGGCTGATGAACGGTTTCATGCCGTGCCACCGGGTCTGTTTTTTTGCCATTTTATTTTTCTCGAGGTCGCGCGTTCGATTCCCTCCGCGACTTTTTTGTTTCTGCAATTCCGCCAATACAACGAACTGGGTCTATTTGGAGCTGTTGATACTGAGCTGGCAGGAGACTGTTGTAGTAAACAGCATCGTCAGATTGTAGGGACTCGAAGCCTAGCTTCTTCATGATGCTTTTGGTTTTGGTCTGCCACGCTCCTCCTGACTGTTTTAGTCCATACAAGGGTAACTTGATCTGTAAGATCTTGTCAGGGGAATACTTCCCCCCCTGGCTTTCCAGGTTCAAACCATTCTTTCAAGAAAGGGAATTGGTGCATGAATAAGTCTTTAAGTCGCCAAACAGGTATGCTCCCACAACATCAGTCTGAAGTATGCACCAACCCTTCGGTGCGGCTAGTGCAAAGATCAGTCTCCAGGATGATGCTGCCTCCCCGCAGTGCAAAGCGAAAACCTTCAAAATGGCAGTCCAAATTCCATCCAGCTTCCGCAAACCCGGTTCGGCAATCAGTCAGGCGAAATCAATTGAAATGACAAATCCACAAGTAAGCAGCGAATCATGCGATAGACCCTGTCAAACCCAGCAGCAGGCACCATATGAGATTATGCGATGAACCATGATGGAATCAACTTATGAAGTGCTCCCGAGATTATTCCCCCGGGCAGGATGATCCAGAATGTTTTCTCCGAATCTTTCGTAGCCCTGCTCGGGGTGAAACGCAAGCGTTGAAGAGGATACGCTACTATACAAGCAGGATAGGATAGGTGCTGTAAGCTGTGAGTTCAATATGCGGCTGGGGCTGTATGAGCGACTTGGCTTCGATAGAAACTTGTCGTGCGCAGTAGACCCAGACTGCTCGATCTTTTCATCAAAAGCCGAAGGATTCCTTAACCGGATTACAGGTTGCAGCAAGAAGAGGCAGGTCGGGTGTCAAGGAAACCTCTCGCAGGCACATAACATGTGCACATAACTTATTTAGGTTCGGGTTATGTTACAATTAATTGCGTATGGCTCTCTGCTGGGCTTTACTCGGGCGATGGGTATGTTGAATCGGTAATAAGGTGCGCCTAGACTTTTCTCTGGTATGGCTCGCTAGAGTCCTCGTCGCCTTATTCCTCACGATGTCGTGGATGCGGGTCATCGATAGCTCACAGGCTTTTATCATACTGACGTTAAAGTGCTCCCTAGAATGCGACATGTTACAGCACATCCTAGTTTTTCCAGGAAGGCGATATGGTGAAATCGTTCGGTTTTAGTAGGAATTACGAAGGACTGATTAGAACACCACAGGCCCGGCCCAGGGTCAGTTATCCGGGGAAGCCTCCATTGCGCTTGGGATATACACGGAAGGTTAAAGATCCAGGTTTTAAATTGAGTACAACCAACCATCACACGAAGATCACATGGATCTACCACAATGGTGAAGGCGGCATCGCAGGGCGGGGCTTCATCACCCGTTCTTCGTCATAAAGAGATCGCCCGTATTTAATCCCACCTCGCGAACGAGTTAAGAGAAGCGGCACAGTTGCACCTATTTCTTCTCTGGTGGTTTACGGGTTCCCTGGCGAGTATCCGTTGTAGGAGATAGCCGAGGTTGCGAGCGTTACAGGATTCGTGTGTTAGAATCTGTAGGGAAATGCTAGACAGTGTGTCTGTGATAGACGCAGACGCCACTGCAAAGTGTTTTCCGCACGCCCCTGTCGAAGTTGAGCATTCTGGCAGAGTGCTTGCTGGCCGACTCTCGTGCGATTGAAATGTTATGTAAGAGTGGCCCCAAGATGAAATGATGAAGTGTTGAGAAGTATGGTATTATATACGATGGTGATGATGGGTCGAGTAAAGACAAGAAAATCGACCACTCAACTCTCCCCCGGAGTGTATCGGCCGTCATCAGCTAAAGTTGACTATGAGGGGTAGACGAAGTAATTTGATTTTGGAGGACCTAGTAGCTGTGCCGGTAGAAACAGTACCGTATTACACTACCGATGAGGCCTCATGAGCCACGTCAGGTCAGGCTGGTGAGGCTTTAGCTTCCGAGCTTCAGATTAGTGGCGGTATCATCATCCGAGAACCCGTCCGAGGAATCGGCTGGGGTGTGTGTCCACTTTCCCCCTTCCACTACGGTATCCAAAGAGCAACCGGGTCTTTGCAGCTTTTATTGACCTTCTCCAAGATCAATCTATCGATTGATGGGGGGAATGTCGTACAGGCGTAGGATAGTGTGGGTTAAGAGTGAGTATGGATCGTGTATCTGCGGTCAATCCAGTGCTGGCTATTGGTTACTTAGTGTGTATGATGCAGGGTGTGGTGATAGGGTGTGCTATCGATAGTTACTTCTTGTCGATCCGGAGAAAGTGTGTAAAACTCGAAAAGAGCGCTCTTCCAGCGAAGCGGACTTGGCGGAGAATGAAAGACGATACTTGAGGGCATGCCGAAACGAGATCGACTGCGCGAGTTATGCTGCTCCAGAAAGGCGGGAGGACTAGACTTCCGCTCAAGCCAAACAATCAAGGACCTGAACATCATCCGTTATGAGTAAGAAACATCGACAAGGGGTCGGAAGCATCGATCGCACGGAAGATCAAAAGAAGAAATTAGATCTCCGAGTCGTTGACTGATACGATTCCCTCAAGTTAGAGGTCCGCCGACAAGCCGGACATGTGCTCCCACTCGTGGTTAGTACGCCGGACGGGAGGTAGCGAGTATCCTGCATTCTAGAAGATGACAAATGCCGAGGAGCAACGGTTTGTCGACTAACGAAACCCAGGTCGATATATTGTCGAAGATTCTGTTACGGAATCTAACAATGGATCGTAAAAAAGAGATAGCAGACGAATATTGCGGAACGCCGTGTGAAGGACCAAGAAGGGGAAGCCAGGCTAGCGCGTCTGCTTGGTGTGCATAGACGGGAAGCTGTATCCGTGGACACCGTGAGCGCAACCAAAGTTGATGGTCGAAAGCGGAAGCCGATTGCCTAGAGGCCGTTCTGATCCACCTTATCGTGGCGAGAAGGGCATCGCTCCCTGCTTCCGGTGGTTGAAAGTCGTCTTTTTTTCGCATGCAAGCAAGGCGGAAAGCTGGGTTGACCTGCCTCAACTGTACGGCCAAAGCATCATCCTATGTATTTCGTATGGATGGGAATGCCTGCGCCAGAAACCCAGGACTGTCACTTACAGACAGGTCCATTGGAGGCCGGAATCTCACCTTTGGCGGTTCTTTCATCCAAATGGCAAGACATCCAGGCCGATACACGCGGTGCTTCTGCTGTGCCGCAACGAAGAGCACCTCAACAAATGGGGGGAGACAGAAAACACGCTCGCTCCACCCTTGATGGATGATGAATGACGGTGATAGGAAAGTGTGGCTGCTGGTTGGAAAATTGATGTTGAAGAGAAAAGGAAAGGTGTATTCTTGTGTTTTTGATTCGGTATATATAATAGAATAGGAGGAAATCCGTTGAGCTTGGGGGTAGATGACTTGATGAGAGAGAGGAATGAAGAATTGGAAAGTTGCCCAGAGGAAAGTCGACTCTATATAGACGAGGATATGAAAGAAGACCCCCCAGATATCCAACTTCACACTGAGACGGTAATTCTGTTTCTTTCAGCGGTTTCTGCCCGATGTGTTCAGTTTTATGTCCTAGATGACGATATGACCTGAAGGCAGCATGCAGATACGATGTCTCATGCGGAGGGACATGGCTGCTTATTCCATGATTAGACGAATTGACTTATCAATCTGCATATACCCGACTGATGACATCACGACTTCTTGCTGTCGGTGTTTCAATTTCATCAAGACCAGAGTCTAGATTCAGAACTGACAGGAAGTGAGATGAACAACTCAAGAAACGGTATGCGGTGCGACGGCAACATGCACTATACCCCTCTTCAAAAAAAAGGGATGTCTGAAACAGCATCACGACCTAACAGAACATCTCACACTGACACATCACAAGACACGCGAGGAATCAGAGGCAAGTAGTCTCAACACCAAAATCTCCATTCAAAATACAGCAGCAGCCATCTAAATACCTGACACAACACTACATACACTAGAATCGAACGAAGGCGCAGCACCACAAAAGCAGGCAGGCGTCCCAACACATGCATGTCTGATGTCTGTAGGTTACCTACCTAGGTAATCAGTCATACACGGCGAGCCCATCACCATCACCATCCCCCTTTCACCTATCCAACGAACCAACCCAAGTGTAAGTGACCAGCCTTCTCTCCGAGTCCCGGCAACCAGACCAAGAAACCCGAAGTGACATCTTCCCATCCTCCTCCAAAAAAAGATGATTCTCCTCCCCTGTCCCACAATCAATCAAGATACCAAACAAAGTGAAGTAGTAGTAGTAAGTAGTTTTTTCAGTGACGCTTGCTCCAATCCCCTCCTCCCACCAAAAAAGGCTTGTTTCGTCGTTCGTGCGTTGCATTCATCCCTCGTCATACTTGTGGTTGCTATGATACAGTAACTGTATGTACCTATGTATGCATGTATGTAAAAGATTTTCGGGTAGGGCAGGTAAAGTAGGGGAGGTCTTAGTAGGTCGTGGTTACAGAACGGTGGAAGTCTTTTAAGTAAGAGTGGAACTCTTCTTATTCCGTATCCTTGTGTCACGCTTAGTGCTTGAGGTTGACGGTGGGGATGGCGGCGACGCCGCTGGCGGTCGGGTAGCCGCCCGTGCCGTTGTTGTTGATGGGGTAGGGGACGACGGTGGCGGTGGCGGTGGCGGTCACGACCTCGGGCTCCTCGGTCGTGCAGTCGTCCTCCTCAGAGTCATCGCCGGAGCTGCTGCTGTCGTCACCGGTGGAGGCGATGGCAGTGGTGGTGGAAGCGGCCTCAGAGGTGACGGCCTTGGCGCCGGTGGCAGTGACGGCGGGCGCGGTGGCGGTGATGTAGACGGTGCTGGCGGCCTGGGTCTCGGTGACGGTCACGGTGGTGGCAACGCAGTTCTCAGAGCCAGAGTTGGATCCAGAGTCGGATCCAGAGTCAGAGCCGGAGCTGGAGCCAGATCCAGATCCAGTGTTGGAGCCAGATCCAGAGCTGGAAGAACCAGTCTCGGTGGCGGCACCGCTGGAAGAAGCAGGGATGATGGTGACGGTACGGGTGCCAGTGGAAGTGGCAGTAGTGGTGGTGGTACCCTCGCTGCTGCTGGCCTCAACGACAACCTCAGAGCTGGAACCGGCATCAGAGCCAGAGCCAGAGCCGTTACCACTGCCAGCGGCGGTGGAAGAGGAAGCGACGGGAACAGCGGTGACGGTGATGAGCTGAGTGTAGGTAGACTTGAGGGTGGTGACCTGGACGGTGCGAGAGCTCTCGGGTCCGATGGTCATGGTGACGACCTGGTCGGTGGTACCGACGGAGGGGTAGACGGAAGCACCAGCACCAGCGCCAGGAGCGGTGGTTCCCTCAGAGGAGGAACCGCTGGTGGCGGCGGTAGGAGTGGCAGTGACGGTTCGGGTGGAACCGGGGATGAGACCGCTGCTGTGAGCGCCAACAACCGAGCTCGACACGGAGGAAGCCTCAGTGACGGGGCAGACGGTGGTGGTCAGGTCGATGACCTCGGTGACAACGGCGGAGCCAGTGCCGTTGGCGGCAGCGGCCGGGCAGTTGGTCACGGTGGGAGCGCAAGACGTGATGGTGTGGACCGAAGTGACCTGAACAGTCAGGGTGGTGGAAGCAGCAGCGGTCTCATTTCGTCGCCAGTAGGGGTTGTGGAAGTGGCGAGGGTGGTGGTAAGAGGCCGAGGCCATACCGGCGAAGAGGCCGAATGCGACAGTTGCGGACTTCATCTTGTATGTGGGTATTTGGTTTTAAAGGATGTTATTTCTAATAATAATTCCGTTCGTTTTTTACCTCGATGTGTGTTTTGGCTCGATTCAAGGTAGTCTAGATCTCGGGAGAGTTATGTACTTCGTTGCTGTCGAAAGAGCGGACGTATGCAGAATATGCAATGCTATTTGTTCAATGAGCGAAAGTCGATTTCGCGATCTTTTTGTTTTTGCTTCAGCAGACACAGTTGCCGTTTAAAGAATGTTAACGTATGTGTTGAGAATTGAAAAAGGCTGCTGGCGATGCAGGAAATGGACTGATGGACCGACAGACGGCGAAGAAAAAAAGAGGGACTGTTGAGATAGACTCGAAAAGAGAGAAACGCGTAGATGGTGAAGAAGGGAAGGGAAGAAAAAAAAGAGAGACATCCCACGACAACGGAGGGTGGTGAGCCTTTTTACACGCCGGCGCTCCCTTACCTTGGAAATTAGCGTGGAAGAGCCCTGAAAGAGAACTTCTTCAAACACACACCCTAGTCCTTTCATGGTCCCTAATCGACCATCATGTTGTTAACGATCCCTTGACGGCCCTCCTTCTATTGGGGAGGACCATCGTTGACCCACAGGTTATGAGGACCCATAAGATGGCCGGACTGATCTAGCGGGGACTTGGGGTGCCCATCCAACATGGTCTGGTCGACAGTCCGCCTGGGGGACTAGGATGAAAGTGACAAGAGGAAGGGGAAGAAATTGGACACGAAGGCGAGAGATGGTAGCATTGACGGGCTTCATTGGCTTTGCCCCTGAGCCCCACGCACCATTACAACAGACCCCTGTCGATGAAGACGCAGGTACAACGCTGTGAAACCGGTAGAGGAGCCAATAAGAAATCACGGATGGAGGAGAAGAGCAGAGAATTTCGTGGCAAAGCACTTTTTCAGGTCAGAGACAAGGCATTAGTACGCAGCTGTGTGTGGGACGACAAAATTATTCAAATTCCCAAGCGGCGCGTTGCATAGTTTCTCTCAACGGGACGATGGAATTCTTCTTCCACACATCACGCGTCTCGTCTCCAGATTCTTTTCGTCTGATCTGAAAATAAAAAATAAAAATAAAAATAAAAATAGGGCTACTAGATAGGTAGGTAAATAATCGGCGCAGGGTTGGCAAGAGCTGTTCGGAAGAATTACAGACGTGGACGATCTAATCACAACCCATCTTTTTCTTCGATTAGGTTGGGGTGATCTGCGATGTAAGCGCCGTGTCTGGAAGCTCGCTGGCTCCGTCGGTTCTCGTAAGTGGCTGCATTTGGGTAATATAAAATTTATTACGTGCTAGCTAGCTAAGCAAACAAACAAAGCTGAAGCCCTATTCCTCATTGCCTCGGCGCCGGAAAGTGGACGAATACTATTCTTTTCTCGTTGGTGATGGAGCCCAATCCGCTTATGGTAGTTGCCATTAATACATACTAACTGACTAGGATTTTTCATTTCATTTCACCGCAGTACTACTGTATTTAGAATAATCACTAGCAACGTTGAATGAACATGAGTCTACTGGCTGATGGACTCCGTAGAACGGATGCACAAAGCCGCAACTATTTGACTCTGGAATCCGCATCTGCGAGACGATGCACAAGAATCCATCACGGCCTGTATATAGTCCTATCAAAACTACATAACGCTGCACGAAATCCGTGGAACGCCACGCCGGTTGAGAGGCGGATACGTATCAATTTCGTAATCCTACACCGTCTGGTTAAAAAAAGGAGTCGTTGAATCTCGCTTCCGAGAAGAGAAAAAAAAAGATACATAACCTGACCATGTCCGCCAAGAAGAACCGCGGCGCCGGGAGAAGATGAGAAAACTTGGAAGAATCGAAGCTGCACAGGCAGACAGGGAGCAAGCATGCTTCAAGGGCGGCTCATGAAGTTCGATTTAATATCGAGCAGGAGGGCATCAAGGGATATTAACCCCATAATGCACTTTGGTCGTCTGAACTTCTAGACCAAGGCCAGCCGGGGGAAGAATTTCAAAACAACACCCTTGGCGCCACGACCGTCCTTGTAATATACTTATTACCTACTGCAATATGTTTACTGTAGTACGTATCGCAGGAGCCCACAGCGGCACGATACGATATATTACATCAATTGCAGAACATTCCACGATCCTTGCCACGTTTTTTTTGCATAAGGTGAAAAAAGAAACTTTGAAGAAAAAGAAATCATACTCGCCATTCTGTATCACAGAAACAACCTGTTTCCTGTCGTGACGTCCTGTCGTCATACAAAAAGGTGAGATAAATTACCAACATGCAGAACAGAAAACCTGGTGATGCGCAAGCCTCCCTAAACACGGCATATCAAGCGCCGCCCATCCGTTCCACCCTCCTCCTCTGTACCTACTTAAGCAGGGAACAACTCCCCATCACCCAATCCAGATAAAATGAGACTATTCGCGAAGCTGAATCGAGCAATACCCGCGGGAGCTAGGGTAATTAAGGCTTGTGTGAAATCAGGAGATTCGGGGAGAAAAAAGAAAGATACAACAGTAATAAAGACAGACCGCTTTATTACCTAGGGGCGCCGGGCACATAAACCTGAAGAAGGCTGTTTCACTAGCACGGGCGTCTGAGCGCTGATTCGACCGCACCAGAAGAAGCCGTTCAGCCCATCCAAGAATTCGCCATGCCGCCGCTAATCCTTCGTCTCATCATTCTTTTCATGGAACGCCCTTGAAGAAATTCCATTAGGGCACAATTTAGTCACACCCGGTGGCGCGATCAATTAATTGGATGATGGAGGCTCTAAGTGACGTCCACACACACGTCAGCTCTCAGCTCCATATCACTAAGTGATATTTGCATGAAAACTATTTTTCGCCTAGAATACGCGTATTTCATTCTTCACATTGGAAGATGCATGTGGAAATCGCCGATGCATGGATTTTGTTCGAAAGATTCAATTCTTCCTATGCAAATAACTCATCGCCCAGTTGAATTGGGACTGATTGCTCATACATCTACGTACATCATTTGATCGCAAGTACGATCCCCTCCTTCAAAGAGAGGGAATCAAGATGCCATAAAAACGCCAGCTACTCCCCGATAGGCCCGGTTGATGGACCATGTGGTATAATACTTCCCTTACCCTTAAAATGCCGAATGTTGAATGCTTTCCATTCCCGCCAGTCTTTCCTGTAGAACTTTTTTGGTATAGATCCCCCTTTGAGAACCCGTTCCATAAAACGCCGATGTTGAAATCGATTATGCAGCTCCCGTGGAAATTTTAGCAGGCAACTTCCCCCCTCGTCCTCATGCAATCATCATCAACTTTCGTAATAAAACAAATTGGAAAATTAGCGAGCCAATTATTTGGCGTACTTGGCGCGGAAGAACTTGGCGGCGTTGACAAGGTTGACCAACGCGGCCTTGGTCTCCTTCCACTGGCGGGTCTTGAGACCGCAGTCGGGGTTGATCCAGAGCTGCTCAGGCTTGAGGTACTGAAGCATCTCCTCGATGCGGTCCTTGATCTCCTGCTCGCTGGGGACACGGGGCGAGTGGATGTCGTAAACACCGGGACCAATGTGACGGGGGTAGGCCGAGTCAACGAAGACGCTCAGCAGCTTCGAGTCGGACTTGCTGTTCTCGATGGACAGCACGTCAGCGTCGAGAGCGGCGATGGCGTGGAAGAAGTCTTGGAACTCAGAGTAGCAGAAGTGAGAGTGGATCTGAGTAGAGTCCTCAACACCGACGGTGGAGAGCTTGAAAGCCTTGACGGCCCAGTCAAGGTAAGCCTCACGCTCCTTGCCGGATCGGAGAGGCAGACCCTCACGAAGGGCGGGCTCGTCAACCTGGATGACGTCAATGCCGGCCTTCTCGAGGTCGACGACCTCATCACGGAGAGCCAAGGCAAGCTGCTCAGCCTGGACGGACTGGTGGACGTCGTCACGAGGGAAAGACCATCGCAAGCAAGTAACGGGACCAGTCAACATACCCTTCATGGGCTTCTTGGAAACTGACACGGCGTACTTGGACTCCTTGACAGTCATGGGAGCCGGGCGAGAGATGTCACCAACGATGATAGGAGGTCGCACGCAGCGAGAACCGTAGCTCTGAACCCAAGCGTGCGTGGTGAAAGCATAGCCGTCTAGACGCTCACCGAAGTACTGCACCATGTCATTTCGCTCAGGCTCACCATGGACGTAGACATCAAGCTCGAGCTCAGCCTGGATCTTGACGTTCATGTCAATCTCCTGCTCAATGAACTTGTCATACTGAGCCTCGGTGATTTCACCCTTGGTGAACTTGTTTCGTTGGATTCGGATCTCCTTGGTCTGGGGGAATGAACCGATGGTGGTGGTGGGGAAGAGAGGAAGGTTGAGCTTCTTTTGTTGTTGAGAAATTCTCAAGGGGAACTCAGACTTGCGCTGGTAATATGCGGGGGTGATCTTGGATTGTCTCTCCTTGACCTGGGGGTTGTTGGTTCGCTTGGAAGTGGCGCGAGCGTTCAGGGACTTGGCGTTGGCCTCTAGAGCCTCACGGACGGAGGCAGGTCCCTCAGTCACAGCCTTAGCAATGACGGCGACTTCAACGGCCTTCTCAGAGGCGAAAGAGAACCAATCGGCGATCTCGGGGTCCAGCTTCTTCTCGCTGGCAAGAGTGTGGGGGGTGTGGAGAAGGGAGCTGGAAGTAGCGACGATGACACGGTCCTTGCCAAGCTTCTGGATGGCAGTCTCGGCAACCTCGATGGCGCGCTTGAAGTTGGTCTTCCAGATGTTTCGGCCATCGACAACACCGACGGAGAGAACAGTCTTGGGGCCTAGGGCGCCAAGGACGGTCTGAAGTTGCTCGGGGTTGCGGACAAGGTCGATGTGGACAGCATAGACATCCTTGGGGAGGAGGTCAAGGTTGTGCACGATATCACCGAAGTAGGTGGTGAAGACAAGGTTGGGGATCTTGCCAGCCAGGCTGGCGAGCTTCTCGTAAGCAGGCTTGAAGGCAGCCTTGGTCTTGGCGGGAAGGTCGAAGACAAGAACAGGCTCGTCAATCTGGACGGATTCAGCACCAGCCTCCTTCAGCTTGGTGAGGAGCTCCTCATAGACAGGCAAAAGCTTCTCGAGGAGGTCAATGGGCTGGACACTCTGGCCACGGTCGGCCTTACCCAGGTGAAGGAAGGAGACGGGACCAAGTAGGACAGGTCGAGTAGGAATACCGGCTTCCTTGGCCTCGACGAACTCGACGACGGCCTTGGGGCTGGATGCCAACTTGAAGGTCTGGTTGTCTTGTAGGGTAGGCTTGACGTAGTGGTAGTTGGAGTCAAACCATTTGACCATCTCTAAACTGGGAACATCGACACCGCCCTTCTGGTGGCCACGGCCCATGGCAAAGTATTCATCGACACGGTCGAGGCCAGCGTTGGAGTATCGCTCAGGGACAGCCTATTGCAATTCCATGTTAGCCCACTGTCAAGGTCCGAAAGGGGTGGCAATTGGCAACTTACACCGAAGTCCTGGATGTGGGAGAGGACTTGGTCGTAGAGAGCAAAGTCGTTGCTGGGGATGATGTCGACACCGGCATCCTTCTGGATCTTCCAGTGGGCAAGACGCAGACGCTTGGCCTCAACGAGAAGATCGGCTTGGGAAAGGTTACCAGCCCAGTCTTGAGAACATAGTCAGCAATGAAGTTCTGATTGACGTTGTCCGGATTGGTCCGGAAGGGCCGGTAGAGAGAGAGAGGGAGCGAATACTCACAAGCTTCAGTGGCCTTCTTCAGGTCACGGTTCACACCCATGCGGGGGAAACCCAGAACTGCGGATTGAACCATCCTGACGGTGATTCTGTTTATCTGGGAGGAAAAGAAATACTTTCTAAGACAATTGTCAATAATCATATACTTTCTCGAGAGGTCCAGTTTTCGATGGTGGGGTTAGACTGACGAATAAATCA
The DNA here is from genome assembly GCA_002120315.1 of Hypoxylon sp. CI-4A. NCBI lineage: Eukaryota > Fungi > Ascomycota > Sordariomycetes > Xylariales > Hypoxylaceae > Hypoxylon > Hypoxylon sp. CI-4A. The sequence goes on from KZ111588.1 coordinate 164,807, forward strand.
GAGTGTTACTTTCCACACTCTTACTCTCTAATATTGATTGATGCGTAAAAACAACAATCAATCGATAGAGAGATATGAAGAAGAGAAATAATGTTTAGGAAGGAAAGAGGATGGGGGAGGAAAGAAGGAATTATAAGCAGCAAAGTTAAGCGGTGAAGGAGGGGGGGTTCTTATGTGTTGCTTTGAAGCTCAGTGGACTAGCTCAGTGGACTTTGCATGCAGTACAAGTATGAGCAGCACCTGGCTCCTTCTCCTTACCAATTAGAGCTATAGGATTCAATGAGGGGTTAACAATTTTTTCAGATTGTCGTGCTATGAGCTAACCATCCCACTAACCAACAGGAGGCCATTCAGGGTCCGAGAGCGGGGGGTCGGATACTCCATTGGTTCATTTGTTCTTTCCTTTCAGTTACTGCCAGCTGTTGCTGTGCCCCTCCAACGCTTTAGTGGGGGGGAGTTAGGCGGTGTTAATCACTCATGTACTACTTTTGTCTAGATGCTTTCTATACAAGCTATTTAAATACTATCTAGGTACAATCTGGGTACTTTTACCACTAATTCATTCTTTCCCCAGTGTCCGGAGTTCTTCTTTAAAAGGTGCAATTGCGAGTAACTGCCCGCCATGTGCGTCTTCGGCCAGCATCCTGTGAAAGCTATTCGCCGAATCGTACAAGCGACCCTTTGTTTGTTTCTCCGGAACCACGCAAACTCGGCCACTTGGTGCGTGGTATTAGCTAAGATACTCACAACACAGCTGCTAAGGCGGCATCCTTGTCTGCATGTAACCCATCTGTTGATTTCGCCGTGACCGAGCCAAATCGTTGGATGTCTGCCCTATCATCGCCGTAACATCCCGTTTATTAGAGTCGTACTAGCTTGCAGGCAACTCCCGGACTAATTGCTACCATCATCAGCTAGCTCCCAGCCGCGTAGGATCGACGCATAATAGCGAGTCGCCGCCAAGTCTATCAGTCTAGACTTTGAACCCTAATAAGTGGGGTTTTGACAACTTCTCGACAAGAAAATTTTACCATTGACCTCAGCTTCGGCGTCATCCTGTACGGTTGCTGTCCTGATTGCATCTCTTGAATGTGTTACTTCTTCAAGAGGCACTTTTTAATCACATGCTAAAATCGCAGGTGTTTATTTTAGCTTGTCTAGTCCAGATTTACCTCGACCCAAGTTCGTGGGGTATGGGAAGTGTGAGATCTGATATGCTGAAGAAACAATCTGATCTATCACCCAGCCACAGTAACATAAGTTATGAACATGTTTTCCGGTTCAGCTTAATATATCTAGCTCGGCAGTTTTCAGGTATATGGGAGGACAGGCAGTTTACATCTGTGATAATAGGAAGGCGAGAGCTGTGAGCATGGGTAGGTACCTACTCATCTATCGACTTCAAGTCATACCAAAGTAACGTAGCGATGGAAGTTATACTTAACTCTAGATAAATCCAAGCTATAAAACCCATCGTTGGATCTATAAGACAGCGAGGCAGTGAGCCATCTTTTGGCTGAATAGATGAATCTTAGACTATCGTCAGTGATGACCCACCTCACATCTGACTAAACCTGGGTCCTGAATTCATGTGACAAAAATGAGGCAGGCGAGTTAAGGATAATAAAAAAGAAGAAAAAGCAAAAGATGATGTTGATCCCAGTATCTGAGAAGCATCGGGAATTGAGCCCGATGCGGGGGTCGAACCCGCAACCTTGAGATTAAGAGTCTCACGCTCTACCGATTGAGCTAACCGGGCCAAGCTGATCCAATAGTGCTGAGATTGGATTGTTGAAGTTTTCGTTTCCTACTGTGCTACATATTCCTGGTGCAAAGGTGGATACGAAGAACTCGTCACCTACCCGTGTATTAGTACTATTCGAACGGTATACATCGAATCCTAGTTAGGAGTCAGCTTGGAGTAGGGTGGTGTCCTGATTACAAGTTGCCGTCAGTTCAACCCGCTTCGAAGAATCGAGGTAACGAGACCATGGCCTGACGAGACTACTTATTGGAGCTCTACAAGGAGAATACTGATAGTTTTTATTTCTGGGTTAGGTAGCTACCTCTCCGTATCATACTTAAAGCAAGTGTCCTAGGACTTGACCATCGTAATCTAGGTATAAATGGGTTCATAAGATATTGTTCATCCTAATGTATTTAGTTAAGATAGATTTTCATATTACGGTGTTATGATATGATGTTACGATATGATGAAATATAAACTCAGCTTATCACACACGAAGAGTGCGACTTGGATTAAATAGCTGCTGCTTATACTTAGAAGCTCAGAAAGTAAGTGGTGCGCGAGTGGGAATATCTTCGTGGCCTCAATTCGAATTTTACCTATAGAATTCCAATTCTCTAAATCATACGAAGCCACTTTTGATTCAATATGATGTTGCGAGTATCTTGTTCGTAGGATGAGCCCCTAAAAACACACGTGCTCACGTCAAGGGGTGTATTGGCAGGTACCTACAACGGCAATGCCCCTGGAATTAGAAAGCGGAAGGTACCTATAGATGTAGGTAAGAAGGACGAACGTGATCCGCTTTATTCTTCCGTAATTGCCAGAAGGTTTAGTTTTGACAGTATATCAAGAAGGAGCAAGCTGTTGGGTATCTGAAATTCACTTACATTTAGACACTTGTTTCCTCTATTCACTAGAGCTACTAGCTCGGAAGTAACTTCTAATCAATGTCAATATTCACTTAGAGAGACGCAATTCTTTTTTACGTTTTCTTGCCAAAAACCACAACGTCTGCTGTTGGAAGATCCAAGGTTCCAAGTCCCATCCAATTCTCAACTCCAGTCCTCGGCAACTTAAATAATGTTCGACTCTTTCTTGGAAACATATAGTAGCTATTAGAGAACCTCACATTCGCTCAGACATTTCCGAGAATGTCTATTTTATGTTGTTGTCGCGGCCAACAGAAAACTACTCGAGAATTTGATCAAGACACACTTGAACTTCCAACTCACCCACCGCGGGCCAAACTTCCCACGTCGTCATTCCCAACTACCGAATTGGCAATTTGCTCACCACATATAGTAGCTACACAAGCACCGTCGCTTTTATATGACGAGATACCCGAAGCAACAGTTGACCCTACAGCCATCGAGATTGAAGACTCGGATGATGATGACCCCGTGCGCAATCCTAGAGACTCCGGCGCCGGTACATTAGGAGCCATACGAACCAGGTTTATTAGACCCTTATCGCAAAAGTCAGAACCCAAGCGACATTCACAGCGTTCCTTTGGCAGTAGCGATGAAGAAGTTGCACGGCGTGCTGAGCTGAAGCATCTGATGCATAAAAGGATCCAAGAAGAGTTGAAGAGTGAAGCAGAACAAGAAGAGGCTGATGAGAAAACGAATAACTTCGACGAGCCGAAGCCCGAGAGCTCTTCTATTGCACTTCATGGTGGAGGTCCTCGAGATCACATAGAGTTCTCTGTTGCGGACGCGAACGAGATTGGCCCCGGGGACTTTAGACAAGGGTCCGAGGACATCGTGTTTCTTGCCCTCCCGCCCAGCGACTCCCTACCAGCTATCTCGCTTCGTCGTAGTAGCTGCCCTGATACTCCTTCTCGTTCCCACGGAAATTCTATCTCCGAGAGTAATAAACAAATCAGGGAACATGGCTCTTTACCCCAACTCCCATCCTCCCCCCAATTAGTTCCATTACAGCTCCCGAGTGCCAGAGGTTCCGAATCGCTTTGCTCATGGCGGTTGTCCTGCAGCGCCGAGCAACTCGCAAGCTATCTCGGACTCCATGATGACCTAAGGCCCAAGGACACCGAATATTCTGCATCTGACACCCCGAGCGAGAACGTCGGAAAAGACGATGAGAGGTATGAAGATTGTATTGATCGACATTCTATCAACAACCAAACCTCGATCAAAGATCAGCACCATATAACATCAACCCATGATCAAGAACAAGATCTTAACAATACGGAATCCCTCGGTAGACCAAGCGCCGAAGATTCCCATGATACAAGTTCTGGCCCAAACTCGCCGTTGAACTTATGGCTGCGAAGCCAAGAAATGCATTCAGCTTCGGTGGTATCAAGTAAGAGGACAAGCGATATAATCACCCGGATGTCTTCCCAACATACTAACTCTGACGGCCTATCGAGGCGGGGCGAAGGCGTCAAAGTATTTGAAAGCCCTACTAGTTGCGCAGAAAACGCTTCGGAGGCCCTGTCAGTAATACAGGATGACCTTCTTGAACTCCCATCTACAGCGCACAGTACACACGGAGATGGCGATCCTCCACTAGAAGAATTAATAAGCCCCTGGCCTGACGAACTTCAATATCCTATCAATTACCCTCATGATTCTCCCGACAACCAGGGACGGGACTCAGCGGAACAGGTTCGTGAAGCTTCTTCTCACTATGACTCTTCGCGATACACAACTCGGCCAAATAGTTGCCAAGCTACGACGAAAGAGTCCCATTTAAGTTTAATTGAACTACTCTCTGGGAGACGAGCTTACCAGCCATTTTCGAACTTCAACCGTAAGTCCCTCTTTCCTACCGAAATGCTCTGGCATATCTGACAATAGAAAGTTGGCCTTTTATCTCCCAGTCGAACCACGGTCGCCGAGAAATCGGACAATAGCTCGTACAAGACTGCCCCAAATGAAGCCTCGACGTTGGACATAACGACATCTCAACTGAGACATCTACGGCGTCCTACAGTAGAAACATGTTCGGTGGCGATTTCTGATACCCCTAGCTTTAAACACCGTGAATCAGAACTCAAGTCGATTGAAAAGCGATTCGGACAAGTACTAGCCCGCCGGGACAATACTTCTCCAATGACCAGCAGGTTCAAGGAAGAGTTTAACGAGGCCAGAACGACAGCAATTGCCAAGAACTCAATACTTGCAAAACTTCATCTACCAATATCCAAGAGGACGCGACACGCCACGAGGGGGGTGCCAAGACAGACAATGCACGGCACCAATCAGGACAGCGTCGATCAGGTATATGCTAAAGTGAGTCATCTCGCTCACCAAGAGCCAAAGGGACTTATCGCTGGTGGACAGCCTATGACACCGTTCCATATGGGTTAGGACCCCGATGAAAGGAGGTTTGCCACAGGCTTAGAGCAACCAGCAATGGCTCTTGATGAAGGAGCATCTCATACTCCGATTCATCAGCCAGATCCATCGCCAGGTCATTTATACCAGGACGATACTCAAATAGGCGAAGATGTGCTTAGCTACGATACCAAGCCAGAGGCTACCGTTCCAGACCAGAGTCGCTTAAGAGGCAAAAACTTATGCGCTGCTGATATATCCGGCTCAAAGCCTAACGAGGAAAAGAAAGCGACCCTTCAGCCACCACCTCGTGTTGAGGACAGCAGCAGTCAGCAATCGAATATATCCAATAACGTTCTCAGAGAATGGGTAAATCTGATGAACGATCAAGATTCCCTACCTCAGCCCGAGTCAAAGATGGAGTCTCAAAGTCGCGCTGCTCGAAGATTTCGGACACCACCGGCGTCATGGGCAAAATGGCCGTCGCATACACGCAGCGAGAGAACAGGGCCTGCTGGAAAAGATGATGACGTGATACCCCGGGACTTTGCTGTTCGCATAGCATCTCAAGGAAGTGGTACGACCTGGTCTACAGATAAACCCGGTGACTCCCCAAAAAGATACATCTCCACCGGGACACGTAGTCTGTCGGCTCAATGGGGAAGAGCTGTAAAAGAAGGTCTGAATAAAATGGTCCAAAGCACTTTGAACCGCTCTCCCTCGGAGACAAGGCGGAATCGCCAGAGGCGCGATGGAGACTTGGAATATCCCGAGCTCGAAATACTCCCAATGCATGGCAGTTACAAGGAATTGCAAGCACTCGAGCAACAGATCGATACCATGAAGCGCGGCTCCGTACCTGCGGAGAGTCAGATGGCTCGGCTGGAAGCTGGCAGTGCGAGACCTCCTTTGAGCGCGCGGCTTGCTGAAGAGGTGCACAAGATACAGCACAAACTCTCCAAAGGATCTTGTCAAGGCGACGAAGAAACTGTACTGGCTTCGACAGCAGGTGGCCCTATGACGCCCAAACCAGCACTCCTATCTCTGCAAGGTTCGTCAGGAGTAAGCAGAACTCCGAAGTCCCAAATTAGTTATGAGGACTGCGTGCCTAAGCATATGTTGGAGGACGAACAATCGACGGAGGGAGAGCCTAAGGTGTCCGAAGGCGGCTACCATGGGAAGGCAACTCGACGATGATCTCTCCTGTCAACTTTTTGGTTTGCGCTACCATGATCACACCTCTTGTAGTGCACATTGCGAAGGAAGAAGTATACTAACGCATGGAGATGTAAACATTTGCCAAGAAGTAGGGCAACTAGCAACAGGAGAGGAATGCTATACTTACCGTAACCATTAGTAGCTTAGAGTATAGATACCCATAATTCAAGAGAGGTACCCAGCACCAATATGCATCCCTGGGTACCCTTTCTTTGTCTCCCTTGCTATTCAGAGTTGGTGCAATCAGCGGATCAGTAAACCCAAATAAAATCAAAATTTCTACTGTTCTCATAGCATTTGCCGAATGGTCATGTCCGGTATAAAGTCGACGACAGCTGCAGCTGCAGCCTGCGAGTTACTGGCCACCCAGGCCATGTCGCATTTCCCCACGACCCGCAATATCTGGAAGCTGCAAAGGAGCAACCGTGGTAAGATGATCCGCTATACAAGACCGCAGGCTGTGGTTGATGGTAACGTCAACAGGTCTTAGAATTGCTGGCTCTTCGCTGCTTGCTTCGTGCGTCCTCATGATGCTGGCGGCGTTATCAAAGCACTCAAGATTGTGAGGGAGACGGGAACAAAGCTCGCTATCCGCGGTGGAGGCCGTGGCTTTAATCCCGGCTTCGCCGGTACTGACCATCATGGGATCGTGATCGACTTGCGGGATCTCAGGACGCTAGATCTAGACGACGACGGAATCTTGCGTGTCGGCGCTGGAAATACGTGGGAAGATGTGTACGCCTTCTTGGACAAGCGTGGGCTTTCGGCTATCGGCGGACGCCAGCGTGATGTTGGTGTCTCGGGGTTCCTGCTCGGAGGTATGCTATGCCTATGCGAGCCTTGGGTGATGCACCAGCAGCTGACGGAAAAATAGGCGGCATGCCACCCTTCCCGAATCTTCACGGACTCGGCGCAGACAATGTCAATAACTATGAGGTAACCGTCATCCATCGACGTATCCACGTCGCCGTCTCATTAATGCGGGTTTTCCATGGCCTGGGTCATCCAGGCTGATGTAGATTTGACCATTATTAATGCCAATTCGAATGCCAATGCGGACCTGTACCGCGCATTAAAAGGAGGCGGGTCAAACTTTGGCACGCCACACATTATCTAAGAGGAACCCCTACTACGCTCCCACCAGGTAATGAAGCGTCTTATGCGAAAGGAATAGGCATCGTAACGCGCTTTGATATCTAGACGTATCCGATCAGTACTCAGTCCACGCTTCTGGTTTACAACCCAGCCGGGTTTGAGGAGGTCCTCGACGCCACACTCCAGGCCCAAGAGGCCATGAAGACGGATACCAAGATTGGCATGTTTACGAACGTAGACCCTACGTTCATCGCTGTTAGTCTCTTCTACGCAGACTCGGAAGTGGCAAGACCTCGGGTTTTGGAGACGTTCTTCAACCTCAAGAGCCCCGTCCAAGTCGCCGCGCCGACCACGAAAGGCAGAGTCAAAACGCTGGTGGATATTATTGGGCTGGTGGCTCCTCCAACGAGGTGAGGTGGCGTGGCAATCATCACCTATACCTAGCACCAGCATTCAAATGAGCAATAGACGGCTAGTCTCCACGGTGATGACGAAGATCTCGCATGCCTTGTATGTCGATGTTCACCACCTCTGGCTTGACGCAGTTTCGAAGAACCCGGATGCAGGCAATCTATCCTATAATATCCAGCCTGCATCCACGGCCACAGTATAGATTGGCGAAGATAAAGGAGAGAATATTCTAGGGCTAGAGAAAGTGGCCCAGACTTGTAAGTTCCATACCATACCTAGGTAGGCTTCAAGGTTGCTTGCTCTATGTTACTAATGGGATCTCTCAGGGTGGTCGCTTGTCGCCGAGTGGCCCGGCGGGGAAGAAGACGATGTATCAGCACGGAGACTGGATGCATTTCAAAAGGGCATCGAAAGGCCGGCTAAAAAGCACGCGGCGCACTTGGATTTCTTGTTCATGAACGATCCCATGTCCACGCAGGATGTCTTGCGCAGCTATGGGGAGGACAACTTCAGGACACTGCGGGATACCGTGGCCAAGTATGATCCTGAGGGAGTCTTTCAGTGGTCTCAGAATTACGGCTTTCTGGTACGCAAATCTACCTCGTAAGAGCGATGTGTCAATCGCTTGCGTCGGGGTAGTTCTCGGTCCTTCGTATTCTGAGAATCTCTTGGTTGCCAGCTAGATCCGTTGAAATATCTACTGTTACGTCTGCCCAGTCGTCTTATTCTTATACCGGAATTTAGAGTCTATAGCACAGAACGTTTGGAGAAGAAGAGGGCTGACCTTGGAGAGACCTAATAGTATAACTTTCTTGATGACCTGTGCTGTACTTATGCAACCGGTTAAGAATGGGATGAGCTGCCCAGTACTGTTTATTGAACTGACGTCTTCGATGTTGTTCCACACTATGGTGGACTCAATGCTAAGGATGAACCAGATGATACTAAAGAAAACGAAGAGATTCCAACAGACACAAAGTCGGCGTGCTAAGTACCTAGAACGTAAAGTCTTGTTAGGACTAATAATAATTTACTCCAACCTGGCGTATAACTCGCTTTGCGTCTGTATTGGGTCGTAGCCTCCCCTCTGTCCGGAGTCCTGGCACGCGTTGCTCCTCAACTTTTCCTCTCCCCAAATACACCACCAGTTTCAGAATATCGGAAAACCTAAAGGTCTCCTCACTCGGCTTGGCCATGAATTCGACAATATCAAGAACTCCGCGAACACGGCCAAGAGCCGGATTAAAAGCGCCGAATAGCGGGAAACGCCGAGATATAATTTTTTTTATCTAGCAACGAGTTGATGCGTTCTAAGGGCTGTCGCAGCCGCTGCGGCGTGCCTAGCATAGCCCAGTGTAGAACATCTCGTTACAGCGCCATACCTGTCTAATAAACCAATTGCCTGAACACATGAAGCAGCATCTAAAACGGCGGGTAGACAACGACGGCGATGATGATCGACACGGCTTTGCAGAAGTTGACGATCGGGCCGCTGAGCTGCTGTTTCGAGAACGTGAAAATGAACGGGGGATCACATGTCTGCCCGGCTAGTCGATAGTTAGACTGCGAAGCGAACCAGAGCCAGATGTTGGTAGCTACAAGCATGCAGACCGGTAGCTGTTCGCTAGAAGACGCCGGACTAGGATAGATGGTACGGCTTTAGGGGCGCGAGAGCGTTCGCCGGGAGTGCCACCCTTCCCGTAGACAGCCTAACCCAGCTTGCCAGCGACAGCGGGCTCTGCGCAGCCGGTGCCATCGCTTTCGCCGAGTCCCTCACCCGCCGGCCCAACTCGGCAGCAGACTCCGGGCGGAGGAAATACTATCTCAACCCAAACGTGCTCAGCGTGGTGACGAAGAAGCCCAGCACGAACTGCAGCATGATGTGCGTCTCGACGGGCTGGATGGTGGGCTCCTCAGCGAGCGTCGCGATCATGGTCGCGACGAGAAGCGCGAAGACGAAGACCGAGTTGATGTCGTACGCGGCCTGCGCCGATTGGGGGTCCACCACGAAATTGATCCATGTTGTCACCCATTGCAGGTAGACGCTGATTCGGATGCCGAGGCCGTAGAAGTCCGGGTTCCCTTGGATGACTTCGCACCCGAGAGGCTCCGGGGTGGACAACATGGTCCGGCGTTACACGGATTGTGCGGACGCGACCGTGGACTTGTGCCTCTCTATATGTACAGAACATCGGGTTTTAACGGTCTAACATCGACTTGAATGTTGAAGCCTCACTCATCTTTAGAGATGGCGTCGAAGATTGCATGCACTCCAACATACAATAGGCATCAACCTTCAAACATAATAACATAGCAGCAGTTGATAGGATTCAGATATTCCTCTGCGCCGCCGCCGCCTTCGCATTGTAACGTGGGGGCGGAAAATTACCGAGATCCTTGGATCTGCGAGCCAATCCAGCCCGGCCAATTAGCTTACCTACAGTACCTAGGTACCTAGTAAGCCTGGCTCACAGCTAACAATCCTCTCTGCGTTTCGTAATTGGTCGCCAAGTCGAAGAAGGATTTCTTATTACATTGTTCTTGCGGAGGACCCGACGGAATGGATATCCAAGAACCAACAAGCAACCATTCTTAGTAAGAGACGTCATGAAGACGAATGTTTCGGGGTGCTTGAGCGTTGCATCTTCCAGCACTTGGACTTGTAGCCCCGTATCGTTTAGAAGGATCGGCTAATCTGCATTTACCTACTTAGGTATTGGAGACTGATGCAAGGGGAAATGAATCATGCACGATAGAATGCACGGTTGAGAAATAGCAGAAATACCAAGGAAGAGAAGTATGTATTATAGGACTTTCTACCCGGATTCCATCCGGTCAAAGCTGAAGAAATAAGCCGGCGAGTAAAAAGCAAAAATGAATGCATGTACGTATGTACGTACTTCTGCAAAGCCGTCTAACATCAACGTAAGATGTATGTACACAAGTAACTCCCGCCAGCTTGGTTGAGCCATCGTTACACGGCATGACGCCGACGCTTCCCCCCCTGCGACGTACGTGTCAGCTCGGGTCGGTACATGTAACATGTAGCCTGATTGCTCTCACCGAAGCTGTCCAAAATCATATCATTTTCTCTGCCTACTGATCATGTGTAGTATGATCGTATGTATTCTCAATACGATGTTTGAACAATGCATTTCTGCGGCTTTTGCACAGTGCATAGATGTCATTTCGAAGCGCTGGTTTAGCGCCTAGGTTGTTTGAACTTGTCCCTCCCTAGGTCGTGAGTTAACATGCAGAACATGGCGCTGTATTGTAGGTAGCCCGCTAGACTCCTTTCGTTTCCAACGCGTTTACCCCTCGTCAGCACTTGTGTACTTCGGTCTTACGTACATCGTCCGTTGCATGTGTACTTTTGACAACATAAACGAGGCTCTCGATGATGGATTATGTTTAATACATATCTACGGTTCGGGAAACGATAGCGATATCATCGATCATTTCATTAGTAATACCTATGTATATCTAGTATACATGAACGGCGCCATTGGCCAACATTTGGTCGGACCCGATAAGTGAAGAGATGGCATTGCTGGTGATGTCGTCAATTGTTCGCCGTGACGGTTCCACCAATGGTCAATGCGGCCGCATGTGGTACAAGCAACATAGTGTCACGAACCTCCTTGCAAGCCTCGTGCAATCTTTTTTAATCAAGTTTCTGAGACCTAGATAGGGGAAATGGACATTCTAGAGATTCTCTGGAACGTTCGAAGCGTTTAGTATAGATTTTTAGAAACAATCGACCCCTCACATGCCAAATGTGAAATGTACTTGGCGACATAGATAATTCCCCCAGCCGTATACTTTTAATGCTTATACTCAAATCAGGTCTAGCAACCCAAGACTTTGGTAATATTCTCCTAATAAGATACTAAACAAATCGAACTTACTATAATAATACCTAGCTTATCAGATGAATAAAGCATGACTGTGTAAGCTGAAGAAAGCGAGCTAGTAAACTAGAGCGATGGCCATGAAGACAGCCCTAGATTCTTGTTAAACTCCATTAGACATAGCACGTTGGTAACGGAATGCGGCACTATCGCGACCAATCAGATGTAGTCTTGGTTTTCTACTCAGAGTTGCATGTACCCCGGCAGGCTCTAGATGAATGGCGTTTGTTATTTTGCCAACTAACCCGTTTCGACGTTTCAACTATTATTTTTTTCCTTTTTCCTTTTACCCCTATTTGTTTCAATGCTCGTAGCCTGCATGAAAATTCCCAGCATTGCGGTTTGCCCTTCTCCACCAACGAGACGAAGGCCGAAGCTCGGTGCCACTCTATTAGCACTCACTCACTCACCGACTGAAGGGCACCCGGCTACGGTGAGTTCCAAATTGCTGGGTCGGCGCGTTCCTGTTCTTGGGGCCCCAACTGTGCTATCAGCTCGCTTCTGGTAAGGTCGGCTTGCATCTCATTGACGGTCTCGACGCCTCCATCTGCAGCCAAGCGGGGATCTCCCTTACCCAGAACCAATCGACCGTCGTTTCGATATTGGTGGCCAACCCTTGGCGGGGCTTTTCTCCGTCGCGCTGGGAACCCATCGTGATCATTGATCATCGACCACTGGATGACCACCACCACACCACTAAACCTGAGAAAGAAAGAGAGAGAGAGAGAGAGATCCTCCCTTCCCCCAGTCTATCCTCTCCCACTCCCCCGGAAAACGAAAAGAGAAAAGAGAGATACGAAATTTAAAGGACATATTCCTTTCGCCAAGCGGGCCCTATCTATATTTCTTTCTTCTAAGCTGGCTAGCCGGGTTCAATGACGGAACCATCGGGATTGCGCGCGAGCTGTTCGGGTAAGCTAATGATGCCTGCGTGCAGCGTAGCAGCAGGGCAGCAGCAGGGGCGGGAGGGAAGGGTGTGGTGTTCCCCAGCGACGTCGATTCGGTCTTGTCGGGCTCAGCTGACGATGACGGCCGCGATGCCGACGCTTTCTCAGGAAAGCTCTCAGCCGATTCCATATCCATGTCCGAGGACGTGCGCGACTACGTCTTCGAGAACTCGCGGCGCTACCACAAGTACAACGAGGGGCGCTACCCCTTTCCCAACGACGACGCCGAGCAGGAGCGCGAGGACCTGCAGCACGCCATGGTCATGCTCCTGTGCGACGGCAAGCTGCACTACGCGCCGCTGCAAAATCCGCAGTCGGTGCTCGACATCGGCACGGGGACGGGCATCTGGGCCATAGACAGTAAGTTTGGGTTTTGAGAGGGGTGGGGGCTTTGCTTTCTCTGGTCAAACGAACCCATCTCACTCACTCATTCATTCATCCATTCATTCATCTCATCTCATCTCAAATCAAAATCACCCGAGTCCGACACTTGCAGCAGCTGACCAAAACTTCGTGTTCGCTCATCATTAGTGGGTGATGAGTATCCGGCGGCCGAGATACTGGGGATAGATCTCAGCCCAATACAGCCCATCTGGGTGCCACGTAACGTGCAGTTCCTCGTGGACAACGTCGAGGAAGAGTGGGTTCAACCGCCAAACTCGCTGGACTACATCCACGCCCGCCAGATGGCACCGACGATACGGGACTGGCCCACGATCTTCGCCGAGGCGTATAAGTAAGAATTTCTCAACTCACACGGCCAGACACAGCCGGTTGTTGCCACTCGTTGTTGCTCACCGCAAGATGATTTGTTTGATTGACCCGTGGAAACTTTGCAGGGCGTTGAAGCCGGGCGGGTGGATCGAGATGCAGGACCTGGAGTGCGCCGTCAAGTGCGACGACGACACGATGCGAGACGACGACATCTGCGCTTCGTACACCCAGACGCTGGCGGAGGCCCTGCGCCGGCTCAACATCGACTGCATCCACTCCGTGCGCAACTACGCGCGGTGGCTAAGAGAGGCGGGCTTCGTCAACGTCCAGCAGAAGACGTGGCAGGTCCCGCTGGGGACGTGGCCGAAAGACGCGCGCCAGGCCAAGGTCGGCATGTACTGCCGGAACATGATATACGACGGCCTGCACGGCTTCTCCATCAAACCCTTCACGCACGGCCTCGGGTGGACGCCCGAGGAGGTCGAGGTCTACCTTGTCGATATTCGGAAGGCGATATTGCACTCCTCCGCACATATCTATCTCCCCTTTCACTCTGTTTACGCGATGAAACCTCTCTGAACGACGTCCGTGACATGGGAGAGGCATTTCTCACATGAGGTATATACATTCATCCCTCCCCCCTTTATGATAACGTGGTACACGAAGCATATATGCATGCATGAGCTCACGAGGCCCGTGGATTCGGCGTATTTTTTTGGTCTGGGGATTGGTTTTGTTCATATTTGATACCAGTGGGTGACATTTGCTGCGTCGCGTTAGAAAAGGCTATTATTTCTTTTCGGGGGGCGGTTTGAGCGGAAGCGGCCCGGGTACTGAGAGAGCTTTGCTTGATTTAGATATCTACTCACATAGCATTTGTCTAGGCGGAATGGCGCTACTTGCATATTACACTTACATATTATGGGTGGCCTACATGGAGGAGAAGGCCATGGGGCGCTTCTACAGTTCGGATCTCACGAATTTACATTGCAAATTGCATTTTTTACCTTTTAGCATCGCGATAGATGATGCAAGCACACGGTCTGGTCGGGAATGGATTGGATCTAGATCGCTAGAAGAATCTATGATATCAATAAAGCCCATTTGCATTGAAGACTACCTGTAAGGGACTTACCATGTTACGGTTCAGACTTCGAGAAAGCACTTAATATGAAGCGGAATGATGGTAGTATTAGTTTAGTATCATATCTATTATAAACATATTGCTGATCGTATGCCCTTGCCAGCAAGGTCCGATCTCTTAAAAGTGTTTAAACCATGTCGTCCAAGTCCTTGGCCTCAAAATCGTCTCTTGAGTCTCATATAGCCTTTTCGAGTGAACTGTACACGACTGTTCTTCCCCCCACATTGTCAAACTCAGTATCGCCATCCACTAAATCCCAATTCGCTCGCTCGAATCTCCGCCGTACCCCCGACGCAAGTCCCGCCAGTCGGAGTTCTATCGGATGGCCAATGTACTTTTCAACTTCATTTCGAAAGTCTTGTATGGCACTCGCACCTGACGTGTCTATGAAAGGCACTTGTGTGAAGTTGAGCACCACTACTCTCAGCAGACCAGACGAAGGAGCGATATTGCCCGCTCGGCGGATCCACTCGAGTCTCTTTTGAGCAGCTACACTCCACGAGCGCTCATCGGAATCAAATGCTGCTGCGGGATAGTACCGTGCCTGTATCGATTCCAGAGCATCGGTCTTGACTCGTTCGGCGTTGGGGAAGAACACAGCGTCCTGAAGATTGATGACTTCCATACCCTTAGGTGGAGTCCCGTTGAGCTTCAGGGAGTAGCCAAATGACGCGTATCCCTCCCCAGGCGTAGTTGCTGAAGCCAGAGAAGTCTTGACAAATGCGAGACGAACCATCGTGTAGGCGATGCTGAAGCCAACAGCGACGGCGATGCCGGTTTCTGTCGACACGAACAACGTGACCCAGAATGACAACATGGAGGCGGTGAAATCGGCAAACGAAATTCGCCAGATCTTGATGAATAGAGAGATAGGACCAACAACATGAATGATTGCCATTATCTGTTGCAGGTTAGCATGTCCCCTACTTCAGACGGCCCAACTACCAATGACATACAATGATTGCCGATAAGGTGGCTTGCGGAATCCAGAAAAGGACGCCAGCCAACTTATAGATCGTTAATATGACGAAGCCTGCGGTGAAAACCCCGTTCAGGGGACTCCGTGCACCACATTCCGAATTGACCGCGGTTCTCGACATAGCACCGCTGACCGACATGCCACCAAAGAGGCCATTGAGGAGATTCGTGACTCCAAGGTAGCACAGTTCCTGGCTTTGGTCGATGGCATAGCTGTTCTTTCGGCTGAAGGCTTTGCCTATAGCAAGATGCTCCAGAGCGGCCGTGACAACGGGGGCTATAGATTTCGTAGCTACCTTCTGAAGCAAATCAGTGCCAGGTGTTTTGGGGGGTAGTATACCGTTTGCCTTGGCATTACTGAGAGACCAAAGGGGAGTCTCTCGGTTCTTGTTGACGAGGAAGCTGATGGTTGTGAAGACCATGAGGATCAGAACCGCACGACTGCTGACCGCAAACTGGATCGCTGGATGTTTCTTGCCCCATTGCCTTCCAATGAGTTCCAGAGCATAGAGGGAAACCATGCCTCCCAGTCCTATGATCACAGTGAATGGTTTCATCTGTGGGATCTGTGTTAGGACATCATGGATTATGTTTGCGGTCCCGCTGCGCATATTGTCAAGCCCTACAAGTGAGCCAATTTGACCCAGCATGATGGTAATGGCGGCAGCAGACACGAAGCCTGAAAGAACAGGCGCCGATACGTAGTCAAGGACGAATCCGAGTTTCAGTAGCCCGAGAACTAACGAGTAAACCCCGATCATCATCGACATGGCGGATGCAATGGCCTGGGGTGTATACCCTTCCTTGCTAATCTCTTGGACGGCTTCAGCCGTCAACAACGCCAAGATTGACGTAGGTCCAGTCGATAAATCTGGTTTCATTAGGTACTGTACTTAGTAACCAATCTTCTGTTTACGGAATACTGCAGAACGAACCCTTTGACGTTCCCATCACGACATATATTGCGGATGGTAACCAGCTCGAATACAACCCGAACTCCACGGGGATCTTGGCTATCTTGGCGTACGCGAGCCCCTGGGGAACCATCAAAAATCCAATCGTGAGTCCGGCAATCAAGTCGTACACCAGCCACTTCAACATGTATCGCGGGAGCCATTGGGCGATGGGGACTTTATCGATGAGATATTGACCAGCGGCCGAGGGTAGCTGTGCCGGCAAGGTTCGTAGCCCCTTCCGAACTCTTGAGATGGTCTCATCACTGTAGCATCGCTCTCTGAGCCTGTCCAAGTTGGCGAGCTTCATTGCATGTGTTAGAATCGAAAAAGGGAGAAAAAATGAATGAATAAACACACGAAAGTGATAGAAAAAAAGATAAGAATACAATGAAGAAAATGAAGTGATATGCCTTCAAGACTCTATCACATACGCGGGGAAGTCCAGCCAAGACTCAAAATCACCATCCCAAGAAAGCGGGAGGAATGAGTGGTAATATTTTATATCCTGTCCAGTGTTGCATTAGTAGAGGTTATTCGCTTGGCCGATCCTGGACACTTATGTATCAGTGCCATCCCGTTTCATAATTTCTTATGCTTATGTGTGATTGACATCTTCTATTTTCGGTTACAGTCTGCCCATCCGTTGAAACATAGTAACAAGGCTCTGGGTCGGGGACTCTGGCAGAAGAGTAGAAGCATTGCGATGCAGCAACTGTCAAGACGGTGTTTTTGAGTAAACGATCATTGCGACCAAGTCCATTTGCATGGGTTGGGGCTGAGCCGCGATTCTGTTCAGATGAAGTTTCATAAGGCGCACGGAACCGCAGATCAGCACAGCGACCATTATCGCTAACCTCGACTTACGGAAAGTTGCGAAACCGCGGGGATGTCGTCAAGAAGCGACTTTTCCTATTGATTCATCGAGTAAAACGAAACGGAATGACAGAATCGATTAGCCATGATGATCGACGGTCCGGGACTTGGGAAGTCTGTCGATCGGTGATCTCCTTGACGTTCTTGATCCGTGCACAATCACCCCAACCCCGGCGTCCACCAATTATGATATTAGATCTCGTGCATCTTGACTTCTTTGATTGCATGGTGGTATGTCGCGCGCGCGGACAGTAGACTAGATTCGGCTCTGAAAGACTGCTAGGAAGGCGACGTGACCGGTGATGAGGTGCCAGCGGGCCGCGGGGCACAGAGCGGAATAGCAAAGGCCTTAGAGAAGACAATAGTATTAGGAGCAAGATTGCAGTCTTTCTGCGGGGCTACGAGCATAGGACGAAGGTAATGTGATTCAGTAAGATGCAAATCTACCTAGACGATCAGACTGAAGACAGTAACGATGAAAACAAGTTGTATGATCCAGAAACTGGGCTTGGTTGCAGAGGCGGTTTTGGTCGGTTTTGACCGGCCACCACCGGTCACCGACGGTTACCGACCAATAAGAATTACCCCTGTCTGTCAGGAGCACTGCCAGCAGTGTAGGTTCTCATAAACAACCCTATGTACATCAAACACTCAAGTATACTGTTTCCGAAGCCATCCAGTCAGACAGCCAGCTATCGACTTTGTACGATCCTATGATGCAGCCAAACGATCGTTACTCGGACCATGACCTTGAAAAGGGTGTTCAAGTCGCAGCGCCGACACAAAACACCCTATCAACCTATCTCAAGCAAGGCATTTCTCGGCGGCATTCCGACGTAATTTTACTGATATGCAGTTTCATATCGGGTTCGTGCGACAGCGGTGCCTTCAATGCTTGGAGTTGTTTTGTGAGCATGCAGACCGGTATGCTTTCTAATATTCAAGACCAGAGCTCTAAGCTGATGAACGAAAATCCAAGGCAACACAATTTTTCTCGGTCTCGGGGCCTCAGGGCTACCAGTCACGAAGCCCTACGGCTGGCTCTGCTCGCTCGTCGCCATTGTTGCGTTTCTGATGGGTTGTTTCCTATTCTCCAGAATGCGAAGCTACAGGCCCCGAAGCCGAGCGGTGCTCTCGGCATCCTTCTTCGTACAGGCTACCTTTTTGACCGTTGCTGCTGTGCTTGTTCAAACAGGGTTGATACCTGTCATACAGAGATTGGTGCTAAAAGGTTATTAACCAACCTATGCGGTTATAGCTGGCGGTTAGGATAAGGTATTAAAATATTACTAATACACACAAATCAAGAGGACAGCGCCTATATATGCAAGCTGCACCAATATGAGGATATTCAGAAAGCCTAATATATTTTATACTATTAAATTTAAGCATAAATAAGTTTAAAGATTCTTACTTAAATTATAAAAGGGATTAAAAACCTTAAGACTTATAAAAATTATTAAATAAATTTAAATATATATTTTAAGCTTAGATTTTTTATTATAAATAATTTTTATTACTTTTAAAGAAATTATTTTAAAAAGTAACTAATAAAATATTAGGCTAAGTTTTTAAAAGAATTATTTACTTAATTACTTATTATTTTATATAAATCACTTATAAATTTTATATAATTAATCACCTTTTTTTTATTATAGTAATAGAAAAAAACTTATAAATTCATTTTTATAATTTCCGTTTTATTATTTTAAGTAATTTAATATAAGTTATTATTTTCACTTTATTTATTATTTTTAAATAAATATTTATTTTAATATTTATTAAAAAAAAAAAAATTATAAATTTTAATTATTAATTATAACTTTTATTTACCCTTTAAAATATATAAAAAATTTAAACCTATTTTATTATTAATATATTTATTAATACATTTATCGATAAAATTATTAAAATTTATTAATTTTATATTATAATTATTATTTTTAAATAAAATATTTTCTTTTATTAATAAAATTAATCTTTAAATATTTAAAACTTATTATTATTTATAAATTAAAATCAGATTTTTTATATAATTAACTTATAATATAATTATTATATATTTTAACACGTAGCTAAAAAAACTTAACTTTAAAACCTTTTAAACTTTTATTAAAATATAAAATCTAATCTTATATAATTTTTAAAAGTT